>JAHHUM010002691.1:0-323355 GCA_036173005.1 Crenichthys baileyi
TGGGGGAAACAGGAGATTTGAGGTGCTCATTAATCTGCGTGATTTGGGCAGCCGTGGTTTTAGTTTTTGGATACAATCCGGGTTAGCACCCGAACATCCCTTTCAGACAGCTTCCTCTTGCGTCCACAGTTAATCCTGTTGGATGTGGTTCGTCCTTCTTGATGGTATGCTGACATTACCCTGGATACCGTGGCTCTTGATACATCACAAAGACTTGCTGTCTTGGTCACAGATGCGCCAGCAAGACGTGTACCAACAATTTGTCCTCTTTTGAACTCTGGTATGTCACCCATAATGTTGTGTGCATTTCAATATTTTGAGCAAAACTGTGCTCTTACCCTGCTAATTGAACCTTCACCCTCTGCTCTTACTGGTGCAATGTGCATCAATGAAGACTGGCTACCAGGCTAGTCCAATTTAGCCATGAAACCTCCCACACTAAAATGACAGGTGTTTCAGTTTCATTGTCCAACCCCTGTATATATAATTAGTTTTACATAAGAATGAGTGTTCTTTGTTACTTTTAACAAAAGTGTGTGTATGTGTATGTGTATACACACCACAAGTCCCCATACATTTGTATAAGAAATTGCCAATTGTAGAGTGAACTATAAAAGCTGATTTTCAAATGAGGATATTGGTGGACATGTTTTACTACCATGTAAGCTAAACTTGTACAACAGTGAGTTATGTTTACATGCAGAAAGAACATCAGTTGCTAAATAAGCTGAACTGTTGCAATTTAGAATTACAATCCACACCACATTTGATCTCCTGGGTAATAGTATTTTTATAATAGAGTTCAATATTGATTTAAATGTTTGACCGTACCCCTGACCTCTTCTTGGACTCCACCCATTGCTCACTCTTACATGTAAATTGACAGCTTGGAGTTTTTAAAAATGAGGTTCTGCAAAGTTGTCATCAGTGATATGTCCCTTATCTGTAGTAGAAATAAGTCATATCTCAGCCAAACAAGGTCCATGTTACTAAATGCAGTTGCGTTGGTTGAGTTATTTCTATCTGCCTGATCTAGGAGACATTTACGAATTAAAGTGCTCTCAGGACAGTTGCAAAATTGGCTTATGCCTTGGGCTGGTTCTGCTTCATTCAGTCTGCTTTCTAAGATTTTCTTCAAACTCACTGCAATATGACATCTTATTGTAAAAGGTACAGGAGCGGATAACTTCAATATTTTAACTAACCTATTAAATGTTCCTCCTGCTGGCAGAAAATGTGTAGCAGCAAGATCCATTAAAAGCTTTAAAACTATTAAAAGTGCCAGAAAATTTGTTAAAAAGGCAAACTCAAACTGAGCTTAAAAACCAGCCAGTAGCGTATGGAGCTGAAACATAACATTAGATTTTTATTAATTCAAGCAAACTGTTACAGTCAACAGTTACATAAGTTATATGATATACAGTAATGTTCTAATCTTTTTCAAATTTTCATTAAACCAGGGTTTCAGTCCCATTGTGCCCCAAAACAGAGAAACAGCAAATCCATACAAGCGCAGGCAAGTAAGTAGTAACAGCACAATACATTCATCAACTTAATAATACGCTTTGTACGAACAATAAGGCAAGTTGAAAAAAAGAAAACGAGGAAAAAAAGAAAAACATCTAACTGAGAGCAATGGCAGACATTTACTTTGCAATGATGCAAATCAAGGCATAACACGTTTTTCTGTTTTAGGCCTCGTAAAGTCAGTAACACGCAGATTTTCCTCTCAGCAACAGATGCAGAAGAAAATGAGAAAAGGTCTGCGGTTTGGTGGGCAGGTACATAGTAAAGGCGGAGGAGGATCTGACAGAAAAGCTGCCTTCCGGAGATTTATTGGTCCGCACCCGGCGTTGCTCTGGCTTTCTCTGTGCACGCAGAACAATGAGAAAGGCAGGAACTCTGATACACTCGCAGAGTATAAAATCACTCCCCGAGTCATGAAAAATGTTGAATCTACTTTAAGAAAAAATGCAATGGCTTAGTGTTTCTTTTTTTGACATTTCCATCATTTTTTAGAGACCAGGAATGGCAGAAGTGGCTCCATGGAACCTGGACAGATAGAAAAATGCAACCTCTTGTCAAACATTTCCCCTGGATTAAAGGTAAATGGATGAATATGCATACATTTGGTCACAGCAGCCAAATGCTAAAACAAAGGCTTGCCTCCTTTTATGGTAAAGTCAGTTCTGATTTAAAAGAAAATAAAAGAAAAAAATCACCCAGCTGCTGTTCAAACTGTTCATGTAGTGCTCAGTACTGGAAACTACTGGCCTGCTTAATCTAATGTTTTAAGACTATAAAAGACGATAAAACAAAAGCAGCATTCACTCAATGCCATATTCAACCACCAGTTGGCAAAATCATGTTGAAAAACATAAGATACAAGAAACATACCTTCATTTTTCCTTCTCTATGTTTGTCCACCATTACTGAACAGAAAAAAAAGTAATTTTTATGTATACCAGTAAAAATAAGTCATTACAAGATAAACCTGGAAGAGTGAAATTGCAGAAATGAATGAACGCCAAATCAAGGAGAGCAAGTCTTGAAACACTAGACAGACCAATGAGAGCAAGGTGGAGTGTTTTCGCTGAACACAAAGCACAAGACAGAGATATGATAAGATAAAACAAAAAGGAAGCTCGACTGTGGAAATGGGGGTGATCAAAACCCTCCTCTTCTTTGATGGCGAGCCGAGGGGCATCGGCGGTTGGGGGAGCCCCCTGAAAATGTTTCATCATCAACCACCGACGGCTCGTTTTTATCCCCAACGCCCTCCGTCATTCCATCCAGTCCCCTTCGTCAAACTCGGACTCGTCCTCCGAGTCAGAGTACTCCACAGCAATGCGCCGCGAGAGGATGGTGGCCACGTCATTCCCGACGCGCTCGTGCTTAGCCTCTTGTTCTCGTTGCTCTTCGACTTTTCGCAGCTGGATTCCTGCAGCAGGAAATTAGGAAGAAACTTAGTATCTGATCCCACATTGTTATGGCTTACAGTCTGCAGGGAAATGCACACTCTCAACCAGGGAAAAAAATGTAAATTAAAGACATTTTGAGATAAGTATAAGATGACATCCAAACTAGAAGCATCTAGACAAACAAATTTCAATTTCAATAATGGCTTGTCTTGTTTAGGCCCTTGAAAACGAGGGCCTGACTGTAAATTATTAAAGGAAAATCTGCAATTTCATGTATATCACATTCTGCAAAGACTTTAAATGGGCATATGTCATATTTTAGTAAAAATAATAAAAAATCTTTAAAGTACGAAACATATATACATAATTTGCTTCCATATTGAATAATTAATTTTAAAACATAAAAGATAAGTAGTGGCTGAAAGTAACGTAGATCAGCTTAAAGACTTTTATTGATGTGACAGTATGGAATAATGCTTTGACAGCTCCACTACTGTAGTGCAGAATAACCCTCACCGTTAAACCTCGGGCTGAATAGGTGGAATCACTGCATGGCTCCCTTGTATGAAGTATTCTGGTTACAAAACTGCTTAAAGAAATGGAAGGGCTAATATCTGTGGGCATCTGAGCAAGCATGCTGGTCGGAAACGGGGCTGAAATAATGCCCAACCTGAAATCTGCCAGGACTTTAGTGTTTTAAATGACAGTTTCTATAACAAGCGGTCATTAACCCCTGTGGTGAATTATAGACAGACTGGGCTCACCACAGAATGCTTTGAAATCGCTCAGTAAGAGCGTGGCGGTAAAGAACGCGACCCATGTATGGAGGCTGAAGTCCTCCACGCAGCTGGCACAGGTTCAAGTCCCGGCCGTTGACCTTTGCTGCATGTCTTCCCCTCTCTCTTCACCCCATTTCCTGTCGGTCAACTTACAAAATAAAGGCCACTAGTGCCACCATGTTAAAAGAAAAAAAAAGTAATCGCTCTGTAACATACCAGTTTGTTAAGTCTCCAAACCACTGCACTCAGACAATAGTTCCGCTGATAAATCGCTATATAAATCTTCACTTAATGAACCCAAATTCAAGCCGGAGACTTTGCTATCATTACTTTTCTCTTGGCTGGGCACTGTGTTATGCATTGATCATTGAGTTCAGCCTTCCAGGCATATCATCATTCTTCTTCAACTTTGCTGTGTGTTCTCAGCTGTCGCTGTGTGCGCACTTTTTTCACGTTTCTTTTTATATATTTTTCGATTCTGGACACATTACAGTCCTGAACATTATTAGTTAGCTTATCAAATGATGTCAGTTATCTTGAAATACCACAGCGCTGAAAAGCAGATATAACTTGGAATTGGACAGATTTGCAAGTTCTGTCTAAAAAACACATCTGACCTTTCCTGATAGCTTCCAAGAGTACGCTGCGTGCGTCGCTGATTGGTGGCAGACTGGATGGATAATGCCTCTTGGTCACCACATCGTGGAAAGCATGAGGAGGTGGGGAAGCCATGGCTCCTGCTGAGGGGAAGGCCGGCACAGGTGGAGGGCCTGATGGACAAGGTGACGAGCTCCGCACTCCAGGGAGCGGCAGTGGAGGTGGTGGTGGGGGAGGGGGCAAGATGGTGCCATCTGAATGGGTTTTAGAGCCTCCGCCCGGGCCCCTATCCTGGCCGTGCTGGAGGCGGGCCGGGGACGAAGAGTGGAGGGGAGGTGCAACGGGCGGTGGGGCCGGGTGGAGCACCCCAGGCGCGATCTGGAGAGGAGCAGGGGGAGGAGGGATTGCTGGAGGCTGATGCTGTACTGGCAGAGGAGGAATGGGAGGAGGACCGTTGCCTCGCAGGCTCGTGGAGGGCAAGGGAGGAGGAGGTGGTGGGAGAGGGGGTGGTGGCGGAGGAGGAGTGCTGGAGTTGAGGCCCGCTGTCCTCGCTGGGGATTGAGGTCTGCTGTCGGAGAAACCTGAACTGGAGCTGGAGGGAAGAGGAAATAAAAGGCGTGGTTTATTTAGTCTTGACACCTAAAACGGATGTTCCTTTCATACATACAGTACACCTTTAGTCAATGACGTTTTGAAGTACATCATATAAGTAATCAAGATTCTCAAACATTCTCTACTGCACAAAAGTATCCATAACATCATTTTCATTTCTATTTTCAACTACAAACTTAAACATTTTTTTGCCAAGATTTTATGTTAAAGACTAACACAAAGTTAGTGACGCATGGTTTTCAAACATTTTCGTACCAATAAAAACATCGGGTGCACATTTGTCTTTAATGCCCTTTATGCTGATACGCTTAAATAAAGCCTGCTGCATTCAACTGCCTTATTAGATCCCCTGATATGCAACTTAAGCTGGGTATAAGTACAGCTGTTTAGAAAAGGCCTGAGACCAAGGGGCACAGCAGACATGTGAGGGACACAGTTGTGAGTTAGGTCATAAAACAATACCCAAAGCTTTGAAAATCTCAGAGCACTTTCAATCAATCATTTTAAGAGTGTAGCTGCAACCCTCTAAACTGATCTGTAAATTACTTAATTCAAATGTGACCAAACATTTACCTTTTAAGCCTACAGGAAAAATTTCTCAATACCCTGAATATAGCATCCCAATAATAAAACATGGTGCTGGCAGCATCATTCGTGGACAGCTGTTCACAGTTGATTAGATGATGGATGAACTAAATACAGGGTACTCCCAGAAAAAAACCATGGATCATTAGAACCTTTTAAACCACAGATCAATATCCACCCAGCTAACAATTATGCACTACTTTATGTAACTTTAAAGCATGAAATCCCAATAAAATACATTGAAATGTGTGGTTGTATCATAATAACATGTGAAGAAGTATGAATAAGGCCCTTTAAGTAGACTGCAGCTGATTACATCAACTGTTTGAAAATAAATCCAGCTCAATCAACTGATTATATGCTGTGGGAAAACTAAAATCCTTCCTTTGGGAGGAGGCAAATGTCAACATCTTTGTTTGTTTTGTTCAGCTAAATCAGAACTCTTTTTAATTAAAAATGTGCAAGAATGCATGAGCTACGAGCACTGAGAAATTATTTCATCAGCGTCCTTTTAAAATCCCACAGTTATCAAACGACTTCCATTAGCATTTAGCCACAATAAAGACAGAATGCTAATGATGCTGGACATTCACTGATGCTGAAGCCGTAAGGGTAAATATAGCTGCGAACCAGGACATTGCAACACAGACGCAAAAGCTCACAATAATGTTTCCCTCCTGCAGAAAAAATTGCACTGCAGAAAAAAAAAGCAAAGCAAGAGGCAGAAAACAGCAGGTAGCATATTTTCTACAAACACACTTATATGTAACTGTACAGGTTTTTAAAGGAGATGCAAGTGAGACAGAGCACGTCAACAGCAATTCATGAAGAAAAAGAAATGGCAAGACGTCAAACAAATGCTAAGACCTAAATAGGTCTAATACAAGACTGGGGAGAAGGGAGTTAAAACAGGAGAATGCTGCAAGAAAAGCTGCTGAGGAAAAAAACTGAAGAATCTTTGGTGTTGGCTTGATTAGTCCGTCTGATCTCCCAAAGAGCAGAAGAAGCAGAAAAACAGCCTTTAACGTGCTCGAAGGCCTTAAACTATTGATCCTGCCCTTTATCTTTGACCATCAAAATCCACCCCTCCATCCCTCCTACCAAGCAATTCTGGTCTGAAAAAACAAACCTTTACTTTGTCAAAACTGAATACAAAATGGTAAACAAACCGATATATATATATTATATTTTTATGTGTGTGCTTGTTAAAAATGAACTTCTGCCCCACCTGATCACAGAAGGGGGCTTTATTTCACCCAGTGGGTGTCCAGGAGGAGGCGGCGGCGGAGGGTCATGGGGTCGGGCATACATTCTGTCCCCGGTGCGGTTCAGCAGCTCGTTCATCTGGTTGTAGGGCAGCGCTGCAAGCGAGAAGGGACCGTCCAGATGTTCCATGTACAAGGCGGCTCTGAGCAGAAACACACATCATCATCACCACCACTGCCATTTTTGTTTAAATGGCCATTTCATATACACCTAACCCCCCTTGTGTAAGTCGTAGGTTTTACGAAAAGAATTTCTCTGAACAAGAATTTAAACCCAATGAACTTTTTTCGTTTTTGTCATATTACAACCACAAACTTCTCAACTGACCAGTTTCCTTGCCCTGCCGTAGAAAAGCCCCCAACAGCATGATGATGCCACCACCAAACTCCAACTGAGGGGATGGGGTGTTCATGGAAATGTGCAGTGTTAAAGCATCCTACCCGACAGAGTTTTGCATGTAGGCAAAGCCTTAAATTTGTCTTGTCTTATCTGATCAAAGTACCATCTTCCACAGGTTTGCTATGTCCCCTACTTGTAAACAGGACTTCATGTGGCTTTCTTTCAAAAGTAACCTTTGTCACTTTTCAATCAACACTCAGATCTGTAGAGCATGTAGTGTCAAATTCCAGATCTAATTGAGAATTTTCTGCAAGACATGAAAACTGTTGTTCACAGATGCTCTCCAATCTGACCAAAGTAAAATTTTCAATCCATTTCATCATCATGCTTTACACTGTTTTTGTATCTGTCACATTTTATCCCAATGGAATACATGGAAGTTTGTGGTTGGAAAGTAAAAAAATGTAAAAAAGTTGACGAGGTATGAATGCTTTTCCAAGGCACTGTACAAAGCTGTTCAAAAGTAATAGTTCTTTCTAATGCATGAATATAAATGTGCCTCAGCAGCCGTACTAATTCCTAACATGAGGCTCCTGGAGACTAAATAAATCTGCCCTTCATTGAGACTGTGGATATTTATCAATACATGGGGCACACGGTCCTATCTATTTACATGAAATCTATTCCCATCTATCTTTCTTGGAAAGATTTTCTGTCTGGTATTCATGATATTGATGCGTCCAAGAAATTAGCAAGTTTGCATAAAATCTTAATTACATTGATTTGAAGTGAACGTATTGAACACGAGTAGAATAGCACTCGATGCATAATAAAGAAGGTCATTAGTGTTAAAGACCTTATTGTCCCTTTTTCAGCTGGTAAGTCATTGATGGTTTACATTCTGCTGCCAGGTCAAGCTTGTTTTCAGTTATGGTTTTAAAGCTGTATTCAAGCTTCATGAACCTTTTTGATTCCAAAGTTTTTCAGACTCAAATTTCCAGGTTTCATGATCCATTTATGTGTATTTTGAAGTATAAATACAACACTTTACAGTGAAATTAATGTTATTTAAGTTTAAATACAGAATCGGTAAAAAAAAAAAACTCTACTTACACTCTTCCAGGGTTTTATTGCAACCCTTTTCACATCATTTCTAATACCTAATGAACTTAGAAACCTTAGAGTTGGCAAACATCCTTCACACACCTGCTGTCGTGGTAACCAGTTGATCCGTTGGCCTCCCTGTGCTTGTTCTCTGGTGCGTCCTGGACGAGCTCTGCCCCCAGTGCCAGCTTCTGCCACTCCTTCTTCCGATCGTGAGGCTGCCGGGGCACCTTCTCCAGGTCAGGCGGACGGTCGATAGCCTTCAGCTGTTCAGGATCCAGCGACGGCGGGTGGGGGAGGGGGAGAATTTAAATGGAGGATGAAGACACAACAGATGATTTGAAGATGAGTGAAAGAAGAAGAGGGAAAAAAAGATAAAAGATTAGCAGCTCTGTAGATTTTATTGTATAAGGCAAAAAAAGGAATCACACAGTGAAGGTTTTTTACACACAAACAGCAAGCAATACTGAGATTTGCACCCTGAGTTATAAACAGAAAGAGAATAAAATTTTTTCACTCTAAATGCTGTTAAACCCTCAACATTTAACTTTAGTCCATAAGTATCTGTGACTTCTGTCTTTCTTGAACACCGCAGATATGTTCATTAGAAAGCTAATTTATTTAGCTCGCTGAAGACAGAAATCACAGTTTTATTAGAGAATAGACATAGTAAAGAAAATACAGTTGTAAAAGATTGAAAACAGGGAGTGCTCATCGATCAACCGAATCAAAGTACTGAGTCATAAAAACAACAGAATAACAATGAAATATCTGCCTAAATTATCAGCACTCTCTGTCCCCAATACTTATGCATGAAGAGATTAACCAAACAGAGCTGTAAAGAAATAGAGCAACAAGTTGCTAAAGCAGAAACCACACACAATATTTCAAAATAATCAGTTATTTTTTCTTTCACATACCTGCCCTGGAAGGTCTAAGTACCTATAGACCTGATCATACATGCGGGGGTCCTGCAACTACAAGAACAAAAACAAAAGCACCAGGGGTGAGGGGAGGGGGCTCAAAAAAAAAATAATGGCACAGCGACGAGCACAACCCTGCCTGACACAGTCAACAGAGACATGGACAATATACGTATGTGTGCGTGGTGGGAACAAGAGAGATAAAAGCTAAACTGCAGAAAAAGAAAAGTGCTGTTAGACAGAAAATGACAGCATGTGCAGCCTGGGGGGGGAGGGCTTTACAATGCAGCTAGGTAGCAGAGACACTTGCACATAAACTGCCGTCCAAACAAACATGGGGAAAAACCAAGCCGAGCTTCATCCCAGAAATAAGGCCAAGGCAGAAAGGGGAAGAGCGGACTGGAACCGGCAAACAAACTGGAAGAGTGGATTTCTACGTGAGAGCAAGAACAATTCAGAGCTACGATGACAGCACAGGCTGAAGACATGCAGAACCAAAAACACACGGATGCTGATCAACAGAATTATATGGTGGATTGACACAAAATTAAGGACAATAACAAAAACGCAGCATTTTAAACTCAGTGAAACATTAAAACATGAGTCTCTGGTTAGACAACCTGATGAAAACTATTCCTGTTGCCAAAAAATAATTTCAAGAAATAACATTTCTTCCTTCAATAAAATATTTCATAAAAGATTTTAAATAGTAACAGCCCATCTCCTCATACATGAAAGACAAAACATTCCCTTTTATAACAAACATTTAAATGTTAAGATTTTTTCCAGCTGTACATCTTTATGGTTTGTGGTAAGGGGATGCTTGCTTAAATAGGACATTGTGGGATTGGCTGTGCTCATTTTAATAAAGGAAATTTACATTTTCTGCAGGAATTAAGAGATTAAGAAATCAGTCGTTAGTCATTTTGTCTTGTGGGAATCATTTCAATTTCACTGGAATATAGTAAACTTCCAAAAACATATCCATAAATGCAATCATTCTCGCAGATAATGTTTAGTTTCTATCCAATAAAATCAAATCCCAGTCTCATGATGACCAAGGAACACAGCAGACAGTACAGGGATAACGTTGTAGAAAATTCTAAAGCAAGGTTAGGTTATAAAACTATATCCTAAGCTTTAAACATCTGATGGACCACTGACAAGGAAAGTATTAATCAGAGAAGTTGCCCAAGAGGCCCCTGCTAACTCTGAAGGAGCTGCTGAGATCCAAAACTCATGTAGGAGAATCTGTTAGTTGTGCACTCCTCAAATCTGGCCTTGGAAGAGCGGAAAGAAGAAAACCCTTGTTGAAGAAAAGTAATAATTACTCCCATCTGAAGTTTTCCCCAATCCATTTAGGGAACACAGGAAACATGTAGAAAATGTTCTGGGCAGATGAGAGAAAAACTGAACTTTTTGACCCACATGCAAAGCTCTAAGAGTGGAGGAAAACAAGCACTGCAAATCACCTTGAGCAACTAATCTCCACTATGACACTATAAAACATGGTGGTAGCAGCATTATGCTGTGGGGATGCGATGCTTTTTTTTTTTAGCAGGGACAGGGAAACTGGTCAAAGTTAATGGGAAGATGAATCAAGTTAAACAGCACTTATACTGGAAGGAAACCTGTTAGAGGCTGCAGAAAATGTGAGACTGACTGAAGTTCAACTTTCCAAACAAGAGCACCAAAAATAAAGCCAGAGGTACAATGAAAGGGTTTACATTAAAGCATATTCATGTGTTAGAACGGTTCAGTCGAAGTTCAACGGAACATCTTTGCTGGTCAGATACGCTCTGCATCCAATATGACTCAGTTTGAGCTATTTTGTAAAATGGGCAATAATTGAAGTATTGACTCAAGGTGCTGAATAGGAATTAACATTTTAGATTTTTATTTTTAAATTATGCTGAAAAATATGTATCTTTACTTTTCCACTCCACGATTTTCCACAATAAACCTTTGTGTAAGTTTATCATCTAAAACTCCAATCACTATATACATAGAAGTTTGAGGTTGTAGAGTGACAAAATGTAAAAACGTATAAGGTACTATAATTGAGGTAGCACACTTTATATTGTTTTATTGCCCCCGCTTTTCTTATTGATCTTCTATGATCTTTGGCCTATCCTGCCTAAATAATAACAGTGTATGGATCATCGAATGAAACATGGTATCTGACAGGCGGATGATTCAACATGCTGGCTTGAAGACATCGCCTCCTCTGGCAAAGCTAAATGATGTTGACTGTGTCTGCCCACTGCTGCGGCCAGCTTGCTGAGAGCGGTGTAAGGATAACTCCTAATGCATATTGATTAGGTTCTCATTTCTCATTGACCATTACCCACTGATGGGGCGGTTGCTGAAGGGAAGTCTGTGTCCAAAACACACACAGAAACACATTCAGACACCTACTACGTTGTTAAGCGCTTTAACAATAGACATAACACTGTGTATCAGACACATATAGTTCTTCCTGTGCTCGACCTTTACAATCTGGCAGGATTTGGATGTGAAATGTCCCTTGCACAGCTTTAGAAGTTTGTCTTCCTTCATTAAATGGGTATTGAGCAGGGACAGAAAGGAGAGATAGAAGTCAAACACATGGAGTCCTTTAACACTTCAAGTATAAGACAACCATCTGTAGAACTGCGTATATGTAGAGCTTCATACTGTAAGTTTTATTGCTGCTATAAAGGTGACAAAATATGAAGAAAACAACAAAGAGAAGTGGAAAAGAAACGAAGAATGAGAAGTTTTGTGAGTGTGTCCATGTACTCGTGCACATTTGTCACATTAGTTATAAATGTAGGCAATTTCACTGAGCTTTGTGGCTCACGAGCCGTCATCTATCACAAGAATAGACGGGTAATAGCACAGAGAGCTATGCGTTTGAGACGCAGAAATTCGTTTTTTGTGTTTCTGTGTTTGTGAGCCTGTGCACACATAAGCATCCACACTACAGGCGTGCGGGGATGGTTTCGTGCTCATGTATATTATAGTGACTCAGCAGAAATGCTGCTATGTAACCCCCTAAAGAAGGGCTGTGGTTTGCAGGTAATGGACCACCTTGCTGCTGACAATAACACAATGCTCTCAAACAATACAAACCCATACAGCTGCTGCTAATCTGCTGGGTTTACATCGTAATCTAATTCAATTAAAAGAACTACAGCCATTGGTAGAACTTTTATTATGAAGCATCAGTGTTCTTCACAGTGTCAGTGTTCTTTAAAGCCTTTTTTTGCAGTAGTATAATCTCACAGGGACAATTTTAGGAAGACCTAATGCTTTTTTGTAGATATTTATTAAGTGGGGAAAAAATACACATTCGAAAATGTACAGTTGCACAAAATATATTTCAATCCCCACTGAAAATTAGATTTACTGGCAAGAAGTTTAATTGTTCAGGTGCTTCAAGAGACGTTTAAATAGTTTGACATTTGACCCCTTACAAAATTCTTTCTAAGGGCAAATATATGCAAATCACCTCAAATACCTGGAATATGGACAGTGACATTTCATTACACAAAAGAAATATGGCTAAAGGCCAATATATTAATAACAGCTCTAGTTTAGTTCTTGCATTGTGTGATTGATCAGAAATTAAAATTGGTTATGACTACTGCACTGGCAAATGCTGCTGTAGGAGGGACCTATGAGCACTTCCTAGGGGTCCTGCATGCAGATTCTTGTGAAGTATGAAATATCCTGGCCAGAAAAACACTTTGTTCTTGTTCAGTTTTTTCTGAAATAAAGTCACAAAATGATCTCCTTTTTGAAGTATGTACAGCCCCTGAGTTAAGAGAACAGATCAGAAACGTTCAGATAGGACAGAAGGTCATTGTGTTGCACAAAAAAAATAAATAAACAATATAACAATAAAATAAAGTGGCAAAAGCCCTGAATTGTCCTAGTTATACAACTGTAAGTGATGATACAAAACTGGAACTTTTTGAGCCCAAAGATCAGCGGTATGTGTAGAAGAGGAAGAATGAAGCATATGCTGAAAAGAACATCATGCATGTAGAGAAGCATGGCAGTGGCTGAGTGCTGCTCTGGGTTGCTTTGCTTTCCTCTGACGCTGAAATAATGCTGGATGTGGAGAGCAAGAATTATTTAATGAAGTATCAGGAAATCCTGGGAGAAAATATCACATCATCTGTGAGAAAGCCAAAACATTGGACCTTCAAGCAGGACACTTATACCAGGCATATCTCAAAATCCACCAAGGCTTGGTTTCAGAAGAATACCTGGAACATAATAGTCGACTTAATTTGCAGTGGGGGTTGAATAATTTTAGGTGCAACTGTGACTGAAGCATTTTTGTGTGTGTTTTTATTTTCATGATTTCCTGTTTTGGTTTATAACTGGTAAAGATTATTATTATTATATTATATTTTTTTCTAACTGAATCAATGTTTATGTGTCAATTGTTGGCACATTAAGTATACTTTAACATAGTTTAATAGTAATTCATGACTTCCTGGTTCCCTGAAATGTGAATAGTTATTGGGCACATAGAGAACATACTAGTCATATAGCTACTCCCCTAAAGTAAGAAATATATTTAAGAAGTTTAAACATCTGGAACTGTTTATCTTGCCACCACACAGTGAGGGAAATGGTAATGGATGTACCTCATAATTTAAAAAAAATGTACTTTAAGGGAACTGCAATAAACCTGTAATAAACTAAATAAATAAAATGTTCTGTGCATCTTTACCAGGGTTGCTGGTGAATATAGAGGGAGCTGTATTGCAATGTAATCAAAGGTTATTTAGGCTCAGTTTTTCAGAAAACTAAAAAAACAAGAAGACATTAGTAGCAAAACAAGACTCAAAGTTAGTTCAACAAGAGAAAAATCTGCCAGAATTCACTGTTAGGATGTCTTGCTGTTAGTAAAGTGGCTGGTTAGTTAGTGGCTGTATCACAAATACCTCTTTTAACACTATTGCATGTTCTGACAAATGAATTGCCAAGGATCCACTCCAAATAAAAAAAGTATTGTTTCTAACAATTATTTTACTTTACTTTGAGTTTTACATATTCCTTTATCAACAATGTAATTTTTAATATTAAATTTAAAAAAATGATGCAATGAGTCTTAATTTGTGTTTAGGCCCCAGTTGTCTGCATGTGGTGCCTTTACTATGTTTACATCATGATGGAAGATTAATCACAGATAGTAATCGATGTCTAGAACTGCCAGGCTGATCCCAAAGGTAGAAGTGGGATACAGGTGTGCTGGAGGGCTGTTGGTGTCGGGCTGAAAGTGGGCAGCTCGCTTGCCTGGAGCAAACCAGAAGGTGGAGGTGGGGGTGGAGGTGAGAGGGGAGTGGAAATTGGTGGGAGTTAGTGGTGGGAGAGTAAAGGCTGCAGGCTGCTGCGCAGGGAGCAGATGCTCTGATGGAGTAAGGAGAAGGCAGACAGTCTTACCTCGAGGGAAGAAGGGACAGGAGGAGGGGTTTCAGAGAGGGTTCTTATAAGACTCTTGGGACACACAAGATAAGGCATTTCCAGCTGCACAGAGTTAGATAAAGACCAGAAACAGAAAAGAGCCAAAAAAGTGAAGATTGGGAAGAAAGAAAACAGGCGAGGAGAGATCGGAAAGCAGTAATTACTGCTATTTTCCTAACCTTAAAACCTTTACATTGTCACCTTGTGGGATTAGACAGAATTATCACTAACAGTAAAACAAAAAACAAAAAAATCATACTGAAACTGTAACAGATTGAAGTACTAAGAGCTTATAGTGTTTCTAAAGGTTTCCTTTTGGACACTTATGGGTGAAGAGAGAAAGAAATGAATAAAAGCACTGACTCCGTTGGCTGACAATCATTTAAACACCCCAAGCCAGTCAATATGTCAGACAGGTGAAACCTTCTTTCCTCCCTCTTATTATCTGTTGATGTACCTCCAATCACAATTTTTGCCTAAGTCAGTGATGACGAATGGGGGCCAAATCTTGAAACTTGAACAATGTCATGGGTAAAACAAGATAAATGTTTAAAACAACCCTGTGGTAATCAGAAATTTTAATAGTTCTAACAAATGCAGTTAAACCCAAAATATACTATACATTATAAAGCTGGGGAAAGCTTAAAAAGTCATAGAAAAATGCCATTGTTTTCTCACTTTACAGTAACAGCAAAAACATGTTTGGCTTCCTCTGCTCCTCATGCCATTTTATCTGAGGAAGATGACTGGCATAATTTCTGGGCACCAATTTCATTAAGGTTTAGTGCTGG
The DNA here is from genome assembly GCA_036173005.1 of Crenichthys baileyi. Taxonomy (NCBI): domain Eukaryota; kingdom Metazoa; phylum Chordata; class Actinopteri; order Cyprinodontiformes; family Goodeidae; genus Crenichthys; species Crenichthys baileyi. Next base: position 15,381 of record JAHHUM010002691.1, read on the forward strand.
GGTCTCAGCAATATAAACTTAGAATGGGCTACTTTGGATGTGCACATCAGTAAGAGGGCTCATGTGCGACATGTTCATCTGTTACCAAACACGCACTGCATTCATAGAGCCTGGAGGCGGAGCTGGGGCATTATCTGGGGGGCTGAAGCGGGAAAACTGTGCTGGACCGACTGAGTCATTCTTTGCCTTAAAAGTGTGATGCTCTACAAGTTCCATCTAAGTGTGTGCAGGTGGTTTCTCTGCATCAAAAGCACATAGATTATATAGAAGTTCCAAATAATCTTTCTTCAAAGTCAGCAAAGTACAGTGTGAACTAACTGTGCACATTTTCACTTGGAAACTTGGGGTGTCACAGCGCCATAACTTTTCTTGTAACACGTGTCTAACTGCATCTTGTTTACCTCCATCTTGGGCACGAATTTTGCTGAATGTGATATGTAGTGCAACTGATATGTTTTCTCATTTCAAAGCACATGGATAAAATTTAATCTGAACTTCCATTAATAGCCAAGGATATTTACCGAAATGTATTCATTTGATTAAATAGACAGCTTTATTCAGATATTTGAATATGATCCAAAGTCTTTGAGACATAATTACCGGGACTTTAGTGTATTAGCTTGTTCTCTTCGGTTAAGCTGCAGAGCATGCTTGGTAATAACTAAATTATTACCAAGCATGCTCTGCAGCAGAAGGATAATAATTTTTATAAACATGACTGCTTAACCATTAATAAAAGGAAATGGTTTCCCAATGCCTAATAATTAATAGAGCAACATTTGTTTTTAAAATAATTTATAACTGCATGGGAGTCAAAAATTGTCTGAGAAAGACTAAACTGGCACATTTAATTTCCATATTGTATTTTTTTTTAAATAGCCTTCCCAGACTCTTTATCAAATACAATTACTTGGTAACATTGTGTAAAAGGTCCTAAAATTAACGGAAGTTACGCTGTAACTACTGTTACTGAATTCCTGTATTACACCAGTGGCAGTAAACAAAGTGGATATGTCTCCTTGCACTCTGCGCAGGTCGAGGTTTTACCTCCAATGTCTTTTTAACGCCCTTCCAGCATCAAAAAGACATTGGAGGTATCGCAAAATGTCCTGAAAGAAACAGAGAACCGGCTTCAAACCCGTCACTGCACCATGTTGTAAAACATTGCCATCAACAAGCATAAGCCTTCAAAGTAGAAGGAGCCCTGGCACTCTGTAGTGTCTGACGGATCGAGGCCTCCAGACCTATCAGGGGCTGCCAGCCCCCTTCACTGGCCACACCGTGAGCTGAAGATGGCCCAAGCATGAATGCCACACCTTCCCGTCCACCTGGGACAACAGGTCCAGTCTCACTGGAAGCTGCCACGGCTCGCTGTTCAACAGGCAGGGGGGGGGCAATGGAAACCAGACTCTCATGGGCCACTCTGGCACCATCAGGAGAACCCTCTGAGTCGAAAAGTTCACCTCGTGAAGAGTAAGCAGGATCAACGGAATTGGTGGAAAAGCATACAGCAGCTTGCCTGGCCAGATGTTGGCGAGGGCGTCCATCCCCAGCGGGAAGCCGGGCTCTGCAAGGGAAAACCACAATATGCAATGAGTCGTGCTCCGTGAGGCAAAGAGATCCACCTGGGACTCATCAAACCGAACCCAGATCTGCTTCACCACCTGAGGATGCAAAATCTATTCCCCTTGCGGGAGCCTCTGGCAGGACAGGCAGTCTGCCACAGAGTTCCTCCTGCCTGGTGCATAACCCTTTAAGGAGGTGAGTCGATGGTACACCCAAGTCCACAGCCTCTGGGACTCCCTCAGGGACTGCAGTGACTGGGTCCCACCCTGACGGTTGATGTGGAACACTGCCAACGTACTGTCCATCCGGACGAGCACAGCCTTGCCCCTGAGAAAAGGTAAGCAGTGCCTCACCTCCAAGTAAATGGTCTGCTATTCCAGCACTTTTTATGTGCAGCTGCCATTGTTGCGGGCCCCACAGCCCCTGGACGGACCTGCACTGCCACACCGCTCCCCATCCCAGGGACAATGCGTCCATTGTCATCTCCTCTCGTCGTGAGGGAACTGCACCGAGGGGTTGCAAGTTGCAAGTACGCTGCATCTCTCCAGCGACGAAGATCTGTGCACCTGGGCATGACCCGCACCTTGACCCGTCTGTGTAACAGAGGGTCGATGTGGCGGGCATTGAACCATCGCTGTAGGGGGCGGAGATGAAGCAGCCCAAGGGGTATCAAAGCCGGGGCTGCCACCAGCATCCCAACAACCTCATCCATACCTGAAATGGGGGTGCCGCTCTCAGATGAAAAGACTGGAGCAGGGACTGAATCTGGTCCAACTGCTCTGCTGTAGGCTGTGCCAGAATGTCCACCAAGTCCAGGGCGATGCCAATGAATGATGAATGCTGTGTTGAAGTCAAAGAGCTCTTCTGCCAGTTCACTATCAACCCCAGAGCCTGGATGTGGGCCAGGACCCTGGACACTGACAGACAAACCCCAATGGCCTCCTGCACCCTGATGGCCCCGCGGGGGGAGCCTGTTCCACCCTGGACTAACACCACGCCCCTGCTGCAGCCCGGCTCTGCTGCCTGGACTGTGGAGGAAAAGCACCCCTAAACTGACTTCGAGGGTCTTGAGCACCCCGATTCCTTGGCTGCTGGGTAGGGGTTCCCATGACCTCACTGTGACTGTGCCAAACCTCTGTGGCCTGACTGGATTACCACTGGCGTTCCATCCAATCCAGAGCCAGCCAATCCTTAATTGGTTGTAATGGGCAAGGCTCTTCCCTCGAGTCAGAACTCACCAAACTCCTGAGGGAAGTTCCTAAACCATCGTTGACCTCCATACTATGGGGCCTCCATACCGGATAGAACATGCCCGAGGCACCCCTGAAGGCGGCAGTTCTCGAGCAAACAGGAGGCCTTCAACCTCATGCAGCTTGTCCTCTCTCACCGAGAGCGGCAGGATGGTGCAATTCATACACGAGTCAGTCAGAGCCTCTCTGAGATGACCCATGCCCAGGCACTTGGTACACAGCTCATGGCCATCCTCTACTTGGAGAGGAGCCCCACAAGACGTGCACGCCAACATCCTCCGTGTATCAGCCCAACCAGGAAGACTGAGCGAAAACCTCAATCAAACTGAAGGACACAACCAGCTTCCCACCAACAACTACACCAACTAGATAATTCGAACACAGAACATCGGTCAGAACATCCAGCCACTTACCTTATGTTACCAGATATCATTCTTACCCAACCAGAGAAGAAGTGCTGGCCAGCTGTATCAATGCTGGAACCAGATGAGACGGCCACCGCTGGACGTCCCACGGACATCCAAACAAAAACAAACAGCAGAAAAAAAGAACGCCAACCACAGCCTTAGAGGGGTACAAAAAAGCACTCTGACGGTTAAGTCACATGCAGGATGGCGCCAAACAACACGGAAATTTGCTGTTATTTCAGCTTTTAACTTTATGTTCTCTCTCTTTTCTCTTCCTAGAAGCTACACCTGGCCTGACTCTGTGTCTACCTGTGACACCTTTCTGGAGTGGGGCATCGTCCAAGCCTCTGCTGGCAACAACTTAATGCTCACCCTCTACCGATGATCCACATGGCCCTGTCTTTCAGTGTTTAACCCTTTCTCTCTCCTAGACATAGCAATTGACTGAGCTTTTACTGTAACTAATTATATATGCTCTCTTTCAGACTCTATCCTTGAAAACTGGCTCAGAGTTTATATGTTCTTTCTTTCTAGGTGAAACGACTAAAGGAGCTACATCCCTTAACATTTACTTTTCCTTCCCATAGAAAGTACTCCTGGATCAGTCCTTCTTTGTTGTCTTTGTGTCTCTGCTCTGTTCTCTCAAACCCCCAGTCGGTCGTGGCAGATGGCCGCTCACACTGAGCCTGGTTTCTTTCTGTTAAAAGGGAGTTTTTCCTCTCCACTGTCGCTACATGCATGCTCAGTATGAGGGATTGCTGCAAAGTCAACGCCAGTGACTGTCCACTGTCTCTACATGCTCATCCGGGAGGAGTGACTGCTACAAATCTCTGGCTGGATGCAATCTGCTGGGTTTCCTTAGATAGAAAAACTTTTTATCCAATTTGAATAAATAACAGAATCTGACTGCACTGTTCAATGGTTAGGATTAATTGGAATGTATGTACCTGACTTTTGTGAAGTGCCTTGAGACGAAACGTGTTGTGAATTGGCGCTATATAAATAAACTGAATTGAACTGAATTGAATTGAAATGTGCGCTTACCTCTATTAGACCTGCAAAAAACCAATTAGTTCCGAAATACTGACTTATGGAGCAATCAACTTGCGAAGCACACCAAGTTGACAGCCAGAAGATCAAAAAAGACTGGATGTAGCCTTCCAGGTGCTAGCTATAGACACAGAGGCCAGGTAGGCTACACGTCATGTATGTGACTTTGTTTACATAAAACCTTGACATACGAGGAGCGCAAGGAGACATATTCATTTTGTTTACTGCCACTGGCAGTCAGGAAGGAATGAAACAGGACTGATATTTGATTGCAGTAGCATGATCTCATACTGCAAATAATTGCAGTGCTTCTTTAAGCGTGCGCTTTGGAGATTTCTCTTCACTTTATGTGGTGGCAAGATAAACAAGATAAACAAGTCCTAGTCTAGAATTTTGTTATCGTTCCACTTATTTTAAACTTTTTAGTTTAAAGTTTATGCAAGTTCCATTTTGTGATTTATGAAGATTAACACATGCCTTACTAAATGGCATGTTCTCTTGTGCTGCCCATTTTAAAGTGTGACTAAAGAAATGGGCCTCAGTAGTAATTCAGGATTTATGGATTAATTTTTTTGTTTAATTTTGCTAAGACACTTTGGGTTACATTCAAAGTTAAAAAAACTTGGGTACTTAAATAACGGTTGGATACTTCAAAATATTTCCATGTGAGAATATGCAACTGCAATTAAAAACAAATTTATTTTAGGATTTCATACACATGTTTACCAGGGTTGTCAACAAACTGTATAAGAGGCACAGCGTAAACCGGAGTGTGTTTACTCTGACTCAGTACTTGAATGTTGTATTTAAACCTTAAATTATATATCCAAACAATGCTTTGTTGGTACTTTGAGGTCTTTACAGTTAAACTGAGAAGTAGACTATTATCACAAAGTTTTAAATAAACCTTGTGTGTCTTGTTCCTCAGAGTGGACCTGTACAACCAAACATTTGGCTACTGTATGGTGTGTGTGCTCTTACAAAACATTGAACACAAGCTATATTATCCAAACTAATTACTGGCGCTCTTCCTGGAACATTGTTATTTTTACGTCTGTTCAGAGTACAAACCAGTCTCTTCAAGGATTCTACAGGATGCTGATGTGAGCAGATGTTTAGAAGACTGGCCACATTTCAAGTCAAAATTTTTGTTTGTTCCATAATTATGCTCATTAGTAGAAAACTAATGGCATTTAATGATAGCTGCCAAATAAATCGTTTAAGCAACAGTGGGTTATTTGTGGAAAATATTGTCTCTTTTGTGCAAGTCTGTACAGAGAAGGAAAACAATTTTAACATCAGTATATTCCATTAGGATCCATGTGATGCCTATATTAAGTCAGGAATTAAAAGGGAGCCGAAGGAGAAGCTCAGCAGGGATTCAGATGTCAGGTGGACACAAAGAAAACTTGGACCCGAACATTGATGTCAAGGAGATGGAGCATGATCTTTGACCTCTTCGACTCTCAAGCTTTATCCCCTGCTATTCTTCTCCCAGTCTTTCCTGGGCACTTGACTGAGAACATCTTTTTTTCCTCTAACTCGCTCAGCATTTTGTCTGCTGCTAATCCACTGAGGCTGAGGCTAACACAGAAGTTAATTGGATTAGGACGCAGCAGCCGTCTCAGTTCCTCGTTCCGTCCTGTGCTGTTTTGCCATTTATTACTTGTTCTTATCGGTGTGTGTCTGCATGCAACGTTAAATCCAGTTTCAGACAAACTATCAGTCAAGTTACTTGGTAGGAAATTAGCTGGTTGTGAAGGAGAAGGGGTGCAAATAATGGAAATAATTGATATGGCAGTCTCACTGTCGATTTAGTGGGAAATTGTTTTTGGCTTTAAATATTCAAAGGTTTTCATGCTGTTGTCTTTTATGACTTCATCAATGTTCACACAAATATTTACATTGTTTAAAATGTTTATTAGCAATAACAAGGCTAGCTAATTGTTCTTAAATTTTTCATGGAACATCTGTGATTTTTTTTTTTGTGGCAATTGTCTGTAAATCTTATAATTACAAGTGCAACATACCCTCATCAGGATGTGTTTAACGACACATTTTAATATTCCAAAATGTTTTTTTGCCACTTTACCTATCAGTGTATTCCAATCTCATCAATCAACTGCTTAACGTTATAATAAATGATTTATTGTTGCTCTGAGGTGCATAAAGAAACAAACAACAAGACATCAGTTAAACTGAGTTTTATTTTTAATGAGTTTTATTTTAACTGAGTTTTTATTTTTAATGAGTAAGATATTCCTTCTAATTTCAGAGGAGTCCTAAATAATGTTCTACATGATCTACATGTTTATTAAGCTAAGGCCTGGGAAAATTACCTAAGGGAAATTCCTAACAGGTGAAGGCTATAAACCACACCCCTTTATTTCTTCAATTGCAGCAACATGAGCTGAAAGCTCCCTCTGCAGTGATCTTTATGCAAGCTCCTGTGCAAAGGTATCAATTTTCTTTTTCATTAGCTTTAGAAACTAGCATGTTTCTGTTGCAAGACTGTACTTTACCTGAGTTATGTTATCATTATTTGTCTTCTAGATTAAACACTGTTTTTGTTTTAAATGTCTTGACAAAATTGTAAAAGTCATTAAAATATGTTCAGAAATGTTATTTGGCCTAAGTACTTGCTTTAAGGAATATGTATTACATCCAGAGACTTGTAAACTGTGATAAAAAGAGTTGGCAAAAAAATTTAAAATACTCAACTGAAGACTGAATAAGACAATAAAAGGCTGAAATGAGAGTGTCATTAAATGTGCTGGCAGCCAGTTTTGAATGTAGTCCTGCTGATTGGCAGGTGTTGAGGCATATCAGGCCCCTTGGACTGCAGCTGCATGGCACATCTTAGTCTATCAGATCTTTTTAGGCACTCATGTGTGCAGTCATGCCCCTGTGAGCCTGTTTATGTGTAGTCTAAAGCAACAATGCAAGTGCAGCTGCTAGAAAATATATTTGAAATCTCCTAAAATAATCAGATGGACTAAAAACATTCACACATGCACAAAGAACCTATTGCAATGACTGAATGGCATGCCAACATAAAACAGTGAAGTCTAAAGGTTAACAAGATTAAATTCAATATTTTTGTGTGATGCTGTATTTCTCACCTCTCTGTCCTTCACTGAGTAATTCTGGATGTTTTCTGTGAAACACTCATAACCTCTCCACAATGTATTTGCACTGATCCTCAGTCAGACCATTTATCCACCATGGTAGCTACACAATCCAGCAGCTATGCGCACATAGATCCCAATCAATCTGTTTTGTCCCTGTGAATGTCTTCTAGGCCTTTCCATGGGGTCTGTCTGACTCCCACTGTGGCGAGGAGGGGAAATGAACATGGCTTTATAAGCTGAGCCCACCCGGGGCTTTAATTAGGATCAAATCAGAGAAATGAGCTTTGGCTACCAGCAGTAATATCAAACTAGCCCACTGGAAAAATCAGGTTCACCTACTGTTGGAAATGTCCTTTTTTTCATTTTTGGGCACTGAAGAGATAAAATGAATGCAGACCCACTAAGATACGATAAACGAATCAACAGTAAACAATCGCTGCATTTACTCTCAGACCTGGAAAATGTCTCTGTCCTCTCTGTGCATTTCCCACATTAATTACAAACCTCATAACCGGCCAATTATATCCTCTGCGCTCCCATAAACCCTCAGTGGAAAAAAATATTTGCTTTGCTTCCTTCTGACCATGACTGTAATAAGCTCTGATTGACTGCAAGGGGGCAAAATGGGAAGCCACTTCCCACGCAGGAAACTGCAAGCTGTTGTTGATTAGAGCTCCTGAGGCAGAGGGTGGAAAACCTCTCGGTTTTGAGCCCCTGACCCCAGTAAGAGATCGAAGCTTCATTAAAGACTTCATTTAATCTGATTTTGTGAAAATTCAAAATCTAATACCTGTTTGGAAACCCCTCTTTTCATGCATATCTGCAGAAAGCAGAAAGATGACGTACAGAGCGGGGACATGCAAGAAGCAGATGCTCCCATTAATTAGATCTAATGATCACACAAGTAATAACTAACAGGGTTGGCGGAGGGAACCTTTGATTTATCTATGAGTGGTGACTAATTAATGGGAGAGGCGATGCTGTATGAAGCGGAGCTGCAAATCTATTAGTGAGTCAACCTGTCAGTAAATTCATGCAGGACTGTGGAAAACACAAGAAGCCTCTTCAGTCACTTCAAGTCATCCTGATAACAAACTTCATCAATCAACACAGACTCTTTAATCTATAGCGGCAATATAAAAAAAATTATCAAAGTCTGAACTTACCTTCTGCTTCCGTCTCTCCTTCCTCTTGTCCTCCGTGTCCTGCAGCATCTTTTCCCTCCACAGGTCAAAGAAGTATGACGGATCCGTGTAGAACTTCAGACCTTCCTTACCATCATCCCTGCAGACAGACAAAAGCGACGTCTTTGTTACGGCTTTGTTTCCATAGCTATGACTAGTCATGGGTTTGTTACCCGAATCAAGGTGTACAAAGGTTTTAAAACATTACTTTCTTTTTAAACCACAAAACCTTCAAACCACATGGATTAAAGTCCTGTTAATCAGGGAAAGTGCCAAAATTTGTCTGGTATAGAGTAATGCAATGGTGTCCCTTGCTGCACATTGCTGGTCAGTCGACAAAAAGAAGGCTCCTACACTTTTTGGAAATATTTCCAGTAATAAAAAACCCTGATAGTCATTATGTGAAAATTAAAACCGCGTCTCAATGCTTTTTGTAAAATTTACATTTAGCAAGCTGAAATCGGCATGTGTGTTGAGGAGCCAACTGCAGGCTGGAGTCCAAAGCAGATAGCCCAACAACTTAAGCCGCTATTCTCTGGCCAGTTTATTAGTATACACCCTGCAAGAACCAGGTTGGACCCTCTTAATACTTTGTACCGTAGATTCAACTAGGCATCCCTTATTCCTTAAAGATTCTGGTCCACATGGACAGGATGGCATAACACACTTTCTGTTGATTTGCAGCTGGAAATCTATGTTGTAAATCTTCCCTTCCAATCTGTTATTGTCCAATTTTGGTGAATTGTAGCCTTAATTTCCTTTTCCTAGCTGACAAGACTGACACGCAATGTGATATCTGCTGCTGTAGCCCACCTGCTTTTTGGATCGACATGCATGTTCAGGTATGGTATTCCATATATCTCAAATGTGGTCATTTGAACTTTTGCTTTTTGCCATTTGAACTTTTGCCTTTCTGAGATCAGCAGGGAATTTTCATCTACACCACCACTGCTCACTGTATATTTCGTCTTCTCTCTAGAAACTGGATTGATAAATGTGAATGAAAATCCAAGTAGATCAGCAGTTTCCTAACAACTCAGATGAACCCGTCTTGCATCAACCATGACGCCACATTAAAAATGGCATGGTGCTGTTTGAACTACAGCAAATCTTCACCATGTTTAGATGCCGAAATATATTGAGTTGCTGCCATGTCATTGGCTGATTCTGCGTAAGTGTTCAACTAACTGAACTTGTGTACCTAACAAGGAAGCTGGTGAGAGTATGCGTTACTCTATAAACAGAAGAACGACAGAAAGGTATAATATTCTGGGCAATAAGAACTTGTTAACTATTACTACATTTTGTCAGTACTTATATATTTATACAGAGATAATAGTAAATGTTACATAAAATATTACAGCAGTAGTAATCATCGTTTTACCTAATCATATTATTTTAGCAGCAGTATAGTTAGTTGTTGCTTTTTGTTGAAAGTAAAACGGAACTACATTGTATGTTACAGTTTTGTTTTAAATGTTTGTGTTATAATATGATACTATGAAACTGTGGTGATTTAGTTTTTATACCTTAGGAAATTCATACCGACCCAGGCCTACAAACAGCACATTTCTTTTGTTCTGTCAGTTAGTGCAGTGAGTTAGATTGGGCACAGAGAAAGCTGCAAAATGGCGTTTTCACATTCCTTTTTTTTTCTTTTATCAACTACAGAATCCCAGCATTTAAAATGGCTTAAGACATGATGAATAAAACTTTACTGCTGAATACATTTTTTTTTACTCTGGGACTTTAAGGTCTTTATCTCCCCATCCACAACAAATTGTTCCCATTTACCATTTCTATCCATAAGTATATTATTTGCTATTAATCTCCTTCAGTTTCTTGTTTTCCTCTCTGATATTACCCAAGTGTCTCTTTAGCCAGCAGACTGCTGTGATGACAGGAAAGGGAAACAAAAAAAGACCTCAGACAGATTGCTATTAAATTCAAGAGGTGCATTTAGAGAAGATCATCAAATCGTCAAAAGCAAGTCCCAAAACAAATTGTTAGGTCCTTGGATATAATTCTTTGTCTTCCTGTTTCAAGATATATTTCACCAATTCAAAAGTCCAAGATGCAAAAAAACTGTAGTTAAAAACTCCTTTTGTATCAAAAGAAGTCAGCTGGGGTGGCTCAGGTGTTAGATGAGGATGCCTCATGAATCCTTCCCTTTTCAGGTTTTCCAGCCATCTCTCACTGGGAGTGGACCCTGGGGTAAACCCAGAACGCACTGGCAGGAGTGAGTGCTTCGCTTCCAGCCTGGAAATGCCTTAAGGTCGTCCAGAATGACCTGGAGAGACTCGCTAGGGAGAGGAATGTCTGGGTTACCCTCCTAAACCTGTTATTTATGCAATCCTGATCTTGGATGGATGGAAATCAATGCATTTATAGATTAAAAGAGAACAATAATGATGTTTGGAAAACCTTTGATATATTTATCAATAACAACCTTCAAGAAAAACAACATTTCTGTCAGTCACAAATCATTTAGCCGAGAACAAATTAACTCAAAACCCAGAAAAAACGACGTCAGGGTTTGATAATCTGATCAATGCTACTTTTTAGAGTTATTTTTAACAGACTTTTTCTGGACAGGCCTGGAGGGCACGCTCCTGCCCTTTTCTGTGACGTAAAAAGAAAACATCTGATGCATCTTGGCCGTTGAAACTTTAATCTGCGAGTAGTTTTCTTTATCCAGCTCGGCCACGTCTTGGGAGGCAATTATTTGGCAATGATACCAATACCAATAAGAGTAAGCACATAGAAGATGAAAAGACTCGGCTTCAAACGGCAGGAGCAGAAAGTTTAATGATATGCAACACAACAAAGAGAAGAAAATGGAATTTAACAATGCGATGAGGCAGGAGAGGGAACGCTACTTTAGTGTGGGTTTGTGTTGCAGCAGGTAAAATTTCACTCCATATATCATTATGCTTTGGTATTTTTATTTCATTTGGAGTGTTTGTTTATGTGCTTATGTATAAGAAGGAGAAATTAAAAAAGAGCATAAAAGATGTGTTCTAGGTGCTGCTAGAACATATAAGCCTGGGTGGCTTCTAAGGGAGGGTTGTGTGAGGCGAGGAGGAAAAGAGTTAAAAATATAACGAAAAGGGAACAGTAGGTGAAGAGGATGAGTGAGGATGAAAGAATGAATGGAACTAAGAAGATAAAAAAATCCACTTTGGTTTTTAAATTATTAATCAAAAGAATGAAATCTTCACCCCTGATAAGCCTAATCATCCATTCAGCACTGATGATCAAATCAGCTCTGGAGGAGGTGGGAACTAAAATTCAGTTGGATTCTGAGAAAAAAAAGACAGAAGATGATGAAGCTAAAAGAAGCAGAATCGACCAAATAATGACCTCAATGACCTTTACAAATTATTACAGAGATGCTGTCCTTGAATGGGTTTTCTTTTAATCTGACGCTTTCTTTTAAATTCAAAGTAAATCTGAGAAAATAAATCCCACTGAGCATCAGCCATGAACTAAAAACTAGGTCACATACTGTACTGTGCAAAAGTCTTGAATAATCCCTTATTCTTCATATTTTGCAAAAAGCTAAATTTTCTTGAAAATCTTTTGAAGTGCTTTGAATATCTAAATATCATCAGATTTGAAAGCTATTTAACAATACATTTCTGATGTTCACGCTTTGTGATGGGTAGCGCTTGAGAAGCGCAAACTTAGCAACTCCACTAACGTCCTATCCATTCAAGGCTGCAGCTGTGGTCAAAAATCCCTCTCTGTGTGTGATAAAACACAGTTTTGAACAGTGAAGGAATTAAAAACAAACCACTGTGGCCTTTAACATTTATTAATCATTTCCACTATTTGCAGAGTGTGCATAAAAGAATAACAGTTAAAGTCATTTTCATTATTTTCATGCTGGCTACACTGAGGAGGTAAAACGTGTTCTTTTGTGCATAACAACAGCATTCCGACCTGTAGGGCGTAAGGATGTTGAGAGGTGGCGGCTCCTGGCAGGTCTGGAGGCTCTCCTGCAGAGGGACGGGCAGAGACGTGCGGTCAAACAGCTGCTGGTCCTGAATGGTAGAACTCCTGAAGGCCTTCCTCATGGTGATGTCCTGAAGAGACACTGCAGAGAGACAGGACAAATGCAGGACACTTGTTAATTGGAAAATTAAAGATTTTACTTATTAAATCAGGCTCATTCTTAAGCTTTGGAACAAGTAGGTTTGTCAGCTCTGCGACTGGCAGGAACATCAGCTTGTGATTATCAATTGGTTCTGTCCCATCAGTTGAACTGACAGAGCACAAGTGTGCATCATAAACTACTCATACTCCTCCCTCCTTTGGGTTAACACCACATTTTCGAGGTTCATTTCAGCTTCCCTTAAGGAAACCCAAACGTAATGACTAAGATGAGCTAATGACTGTCCCTTTCCCCCTTACGATGGAAAAAAAGACATTTGAAGAAAGAAAGTAATAAAAAATTTAAAAAAAAATCAATGATGCATAGCTGAATCTCTTAAAAAAACAAGTAAGAAAAACTGCTCAGCAGTGCAGAGAATAAAACTCCACCAATGCCAACTCTCAATGTGGAAAGCAAAAAGTCTTGGGGAGAAGAGCCAGAATGTTGCGACCAGATGTGAATTATACATGAGGGACAGACAAATAGACGCTGCGGCCCAAGGGAGGACAGAAAAAGTGTGACAGCCCTAGAATCATCCAGTTAGTCCCCTGTGATTACCAGGAGCAATGACAACATTAATTTCAAATACCAAAATAAACATGCTTTTACTGGAGAAAAACGAACAATTTCACCCCTAGAACCTTTTCATTGTTTGCATGTTATTGCGATTATAAATGTTCAACCAATACAAAGTAGTGCATATATGTAACGTGGATTTAAAAAAATCCCCGAAATTTGTGTGTGCGTTAATATTTAGACTTCTTTACTCTGATACCCCTAAATAAAACCCAGTGAAGTCACAGTAATATGATACATTCTACCTGTGATTTCATCTCAGCTGTTCTGTCAAGACCTCAGAGGTTTGTAAGAGAACATTTGTGAAGAAACAGAATCATGAAGACCAAGAAACACAGCAGAAAGGTCAAGGATAAAGTTGTGGAGAAGTTTAAGGAGGGATAAGGTTATAAACAATATCCCCGAGCTTTGAATATCCCAAGAAGCCCTGTTCAATCAATCATCTGAAAATGGCACCATTGTGTACCTGCCAAGACACGACTGTGCAGCAAAACTGAGAGGCTGGAGCAAAGAGAGAATTACTCAGAGAAGCAGCAAAGAGGCATTTGGTAACTTTGCAGGAGCTGCAGAGATGTACAGCTGCGGCAGAAAATGTTGATGACCTAAAAACTATTAGTCATGCATTTTACAAATCTTGTCTTTCTGAAAGAGTGACAAGAGGAAAACCACTGACAGAAGGCCATAAAAAGTCCCACTTAAAGTATGCCACAAGCTATTAAGGGGACACAACAAACATGTGAAAGTAGGTGCTCAAGTCAGATAAGACCAAAACCAATGAAAATCTATTTCAGAATCTGAGCTGGACTTGAAAATTGATCATCACAGACACATTTCATTCAATCTAACTAAGCTTGAGTTTTTTGCAAAAATTAGCAGCTGAAAATTAAATTCCTGGATGTGGAAACAGAGCTTAGACTCAGGACAGTAAATGATCGGCAACCTGAAGCACCAACATCAACAACCCCGGAGAACCAAGGTTTGATAAGTAACATGAAGAGAGTTCTAAAAAAGACAGACAGGATCATGAAAACAGTAGACAGACAGAAATCAAGAATGTGACAGAAGGACAGAGAAAAAACCCACATGGAAACCAATATGCAAATAAAACAACCACAAGAAAATAAGGGGTTTAATGTCTGCACATAGAGATGTCTGTAACACTCTGAAGAGTGATATTGATCTGTCTTTTTTTAAATGGTGAGAAAAATACAGAGAAGGTGGGCAAAGAGTTCAAAATGAGTATGCACATAAAAGGTTCCTAGTTTTCCTTCTAGGGAAGCATGTCATGAGGTATTCCTAATAACTCCCCATTCCCTGCCCACATATTTTCAGAACACTCCCCCCAGAGAGGAACTGCTGAACTGAATGTATAGGAAGTTTTGCCTTTGCCCATCTTCAACTAAAGACCAAAATACACATGCAGAAAACAAGCGTTATCCTCATTATTACAACTAAGCTGTTTCTGCTACATCTGGTGAAACTGATTTCCATGAACCTGGTTTGCATTATAGATACAGAACGTTCTGCCATGGGAAGTAGCAGATAGTTTCCAACAGGTGAGTGTTGAGAGAAGAAGGCACAGTGAATGATGCTCAGATGGATTTAGACACTTCATGTGTCTGCCAGATGGTGTAACAAGTAGGCCGAAAAAAGGAGACAGCAAAGCAAGCCAGTGCACAGATCTGTGGAGGATGAGTTTGATGCACAGTGTGGTGGCTATAAATATTTACCGACTTCCACTGAGCCCTCAGATATATATACATAATATCAGACATAGAGGGATATCGTAAAATTATCTTTTACGGCCCAGCGACAAAATAAGATTCAACTCAACTACAGCATCAATGTTTTACATGGAGAAGCTTAATTTATGAGAAAAAAAGAAAAGAATGTGAGCTTCAGACAGGAATACCTTATAGGGGTTTGGGTGTATTAGTTGAGTAAATTAGCTTAAGTAGCTATGGTATGCCTAATGTATACAAAGGTCTTCATAAATCTACAAGGGAAACCTGTGAGCATTCACCCTGGTTGAGGCGGCACCAGGTGTTCCAGCTGTCTCGGATTTCAGGATGCCTCTCATCAACGAGTTGTCCTAAACAGTTTATTTCTAGCCTTCATATTTTTCACTTTTAGACACATACCATCTGGTTGAGACACTTCAGCTGCAGTCAGGTGAAGAAGTTTTTGTCATCTACAACACCCCCCCAGCTTAAATAAAAACTTTACAGTTATGTTTCCCTGCTGTCCTCTTTCTTTGTATTTCCAATCTCAGAGTAGCTGTTCTAGCACACACACACATCCGTAACAGACAAGAAAAATTGAAGGCAAAGTGTCTGTGTGTAGATACGGCTCTCTCCCCGTTTACTCTGATGCAAATGCTGCCCTATATTTTTCCCTACTGCACACTTCCTCCTGCAACCCTGACTCACTTGTCTTCAATTCAGCTTTTGCTTCATCTCCATGTATCGGTTTCCGCATTCATTTTAGAAGTTGTCGTTGTTTTGTACAAGATACATTGAATATCATGAATAGGGTCTCATATTTGCATTAAAAACTCCTAAACAGGATGTGTGCACCATAAACTGTGATACATTTGCAGGTTTTTTGCACACTAGGAATTTGTGTTATCAGAGAAGGTGTTATCCATATGGGTCATCTTAACATTTGTGGTTGGTTGACGTGCTGAACCTTGTCACAGCATTTCTAAAAACTACTTGCTAGTGATGGATGTCAATTTGTCTTTAAGGTTTTTCTTTTTTGCCACATGAAAAACATAAGATAAGCCTGGTTGTTGATTTGCAAAGATGAGTATGTTTAAAAAAAGAAATGTGCTCTAGTGTCATGTGGGTAAAGTATTTTCTGGCTTTTCAAATGTATTAATTCTCCTATTTTTTTCTTCTTAAAACCTATTTCCCAAATATTCTTATACTAAAGAACAATGTTATCCCTCTGTACAGACATAGATATAGAGTTTCCCCTACCAACTTTCAAAACCATCAATCAAAACCTTATTTATAAAGTGCTTTAACATACCATAAGGCAACCAAGCCAAACCTACCTACCTATCTACCCTTTTTACGATATCCTAATTTTTTTTTTAATGTACTTGTCTAGCAAAGATTCTAATGCTGAAATTCCTATAAAATAAATGTAACAAGCATTTTTCTTTTACACTTCACATTTTGAGTTAGTCAGTGTTTAGCAACATTTTATTAGTAATCCATAACTTCCTGTTTCCCTGGGGTATAAATATAACACACAGGGTAATTTTTCTTTGGCACTGTTCAAAATTGGATAAATGGAACATGTATATAGATGGGCCACTGTCGTATTATTGTGATTGGAAATAAAGCTAATTGGGATTTGTGGTGATAACAATGAATAGTAATTGTTGATGTTTTCAAACCCCCCCAAAAAACTTGTTTTTTAGGGTTGTTCCTTTAATATTTTTTCACTGTTAGTTTCATAAAACTATGCATAAATGTCAGCATATTTGAAAATATTATTAAATCTTGTATTGGGTCTGTTTAGCAGTAAAATTGCACAAGTTAATGTAACTGGTGTACTGAAGTAGCGTATGTTTTATTTTTAGGAAAAGTAATTGTCTTTGTATGTCATTGCAGACAGCCAGAACCCTAATGTATTGAGAAAAGGTTGTTATTGCAAGAAATACCACAAAATGTTGGGATAAAATTTGAAGCTCATACTGCCATTCCCTAAACATGCCATGGGTTACGGTTGGCATTTCCTCTTTCTCCACCATGTTTAAAAGTGGAAGAGCAAGCTTATATTTTTGCTGAGCCATTTCCCTGGCTCAATCAAATCTGATTATTCGCTGCAGTCTCTGTTAATTCTTATACTCGTTTCAAACTAACAAACTAAAGACAGATATTAGAAATTATTTCAAAATTTTGGTCCCATCCTCCTTCACCTCTGAACTGGTTCAGTCTAAAAGTGTTGAATCTCTCTTACTCACAGATGAAATATATTACAAATTTTACACCACTGCACTATTCTAGTGGTGTCTGCCGGAGCAACGTGTACAATGAAGCTCCCCATCATTTGCAAAAACAGCAGCTCAGTGACTATTTTACACAAAACAAAACTTGCGATCATCCACCCCAAAAATAGAACATTCTATTCAACTTAGCTTATGGT
The DNA here is from genome assembly GCA_036173005.1 of Crenichthys baileyi. Taxonomy (NCBI): domain Eukaryota; kingdom Metazoa; phylum Chordata; class Actinopteri; order Cyprinodontiformes; family Goodeidae; genus Crenichthys; species Crenichthys baileyi. Next base: position 32,859 of record JAHHUM010002691.1, read on the forward strand.
GGAATCATGTATTGCAAAAGTGAACTCTGAATACATAATTAGGTAAAGCCTCTGGCATTCTTTAACAAAGTGTTAGAACTTCACATACGGGTGCATGTAATCATCAAATACAGAATCTTATTTGTTTCTTTCTTATGAGATGGGATTTTGTTTGGGGGTAAACTAAGATATTACCAAATAGGATTTTCTGGGATAACATGAGACTTAAGCCCCTTAAAGTATATAAATTAAAAGGAAATGACTCAAAGCAGAATTAGATTAGAAAAACAGAGCTCCAAAAGAACATGAAAAAAAAGATTAAGATGTTGTAAAAGCACCATTACCAACGTAACAGAAGTAGGAACCATTTAACAGAGAAGTACAGTAATGAACATATCTGGAAGGAAAGAATAAGAAAGCAAAGAATAAGACAGTAGATAAAGAAACAGTTGGAGCCCCAAGGGGTTTGGTGTAGCTTCGTGGCCTTCCATAATGGCCTGCAGCTACTCCAGTGATATAACAGTGCCATTAAGTAGTTGATACAGACCATTAGTTTGGCTGGCTGAAGTGAAGGGGGAAGAGGGCCTGACAGGACACAAATGGCATCCATGCAGGATGAAGGGAAAGCATAGATCAATCAAAGAGATGAAAGCAGGCTGGAGAGGACAATAAAGGCAGATATAGGTGTGGCGAGGGAGTTTGTGGTTTGAAGAAGGAGGGGGTGGAATCCTAAAAGGCAAAGCGAGGGGTTATACCCTTTAAAGGGTCAGCAGGGTAAAGGCAAAGTGTGTGTCTGTTCTTCACATGTCACACTGAGCAGTTAAATTATTGCGATGGATAAAGCCCTTCTGGCCTCGGTGACCGCATAAGGCATTGTGGACCATACCAGACCTTAAACCAGAGATCTTTAATGTATTTGAGAAATTTTATTCATCAGCAGATTAATTAAACCAATTTCCATTACATGTAACCTATTAGATCTTAGTGTGCCTTAGCGTTTGTTTTGAGTGCACTTATAGTTATGCTTAGAGCTGCTACTTCTAAGCTGCCCATTCAAGATAAACGTTAATGCTAGACATTTACACACCCAAAGGGTTTTAAAAGATTATGTTTTATCTTGAAAAAGCAATTACAGTCAACTTACAAACAGTACTTACAGGTAAACATTGCCAAGATGGATGTTTTAGCCTCTGTAAAAGCTGACAGTTTCATCAGTGTTGTTTACACTGCGGGGCATCTCTTTGTTCAGATTGCATTTTTTCCTGTCACAGCAGCTTATTGTTACACTGTCATCCTTATAGCTCTGTAAATCAAATCACCTCAATATAGCAATGGATATCCCAATATGCTTTCCTCCACTTATGCCAGTTTCCCTCTTTTTTTCCTCCTTGCTTTGCAATTTTAGTTTGCTTCACCTGAAAAGATAATCCATAACCAAGTGAAGTCATCAGTTATTTCATAATCAAATATTGTGACGTGTTTTTTTTGTTTCCAATCTCTTGATTAATATCCTTCAAAAATAATGTTATTCACTCAGAAAATCAGAAATCTTTAACCAAAAATAATGTCTCAATGACAATTCATTGTCTTTTCTATAATTAGCAGTAGAATAAAAATCTATTTTGAAATTACTGTATATTTGGCAAAGAGTAAAGCGCCTTGATGAGCATGTGTTTAAGCAGGAAACAGTAGAAAAAAACAGTAAAAACTGTAAAAGCATATTTTTCATAAGCTCATGTTTTCAGCTGGGAATACCTGGGGAGACTTGAGCCACTTCTTAGTCCTATTTATTTAACACAATAAAGTGATTTAGAGAACATATTGAACATCTAAGTATTTTATTAAAGGAGCTTGTTAATCTGGACCTGCATTTTTTCTTTCACAGCACTTTATGAATCTGGTGATCCGATGAAAGTGGTGTGAAAGCACAAAAGCCGGTCGACATCCAACGCATCAATGTCACTGCAAGAGACATTCACCACCAACAACAGTGAAGATGGTGGAAAATATCGTTTATTCTATGTGTTTGATGTAAGTTTCTGGATAAGTTAAAGCAGAGTTGGATAAGATGATGACACCACTATTCGTATGTTGTGTTGCTAATTAAGCCTTTTAAGATATAGAATTTCAAGTAAATTCAATCAAAGACAAATTCCACCCTACATGCTCCACATAAATGTGTCAAAATGTGTGATGCTACTATGTCAAATTGAAATAGAAACTGCATTCTTCAGGCTGTGATGTGACTACCTTACATGCCAGTCCCTATTGAGCAAGGAAAGCACCAAGTAACAGGAGCTTTAAAACGTCCCAGTAAACTTAGTTATAAGGTGCAAAAAAAAAGGCTAACGGGTTATAAGGATAATAAACTAATCTCCTCCATTCTGAATGGTGGGAACTAATGCATTTGCAGCCACCAATTGCTGATATTCTACATAATATAACTTTAAAATGAAAGTGAACTTAAGTCACAACAGGTAATATTTCGTTCTGTAATTTACCAGCACTTTTAATCCACTCAAGGTTTTGCAGCTGCAGAAAACCTTCTAAGACTTTTGTGGGTGGCCCGTTCATCTGCAAGACGGCCATTACGTCCTCCAGTCAGGTCCATCCTATACCTGACCCCATCCTCCCATCTTCCTCCCTCCATGGCCCCATTCTTGCTTGCACTTCCTGCTTTCCCCTTCTCTTTCATGCCTCCACTCATGGCAAACACAAAAGCCACACAGACATACACAAGGCAAGTCTTACAGTAAGAGCATCCACTCTGACAACATGAGGGTAAAGAAAGGGTCGAGATGAGAGATGCGGGGTGGCACTTACGGGAAACAACCCCTCTGATGAATCCCTGCCACAGATGCTTTGAGTGAAATTCAATCCTCTGGAGCTACGGTGCTGTATTGTCACTCGGCTCTAACAAACTCTAATGAACGACAGCGATAGAGGAAGAAGTGCGAGTTTTCCCATTTTAAAGACTTTTTCATTGGGCCATGAAAATAATGTCAGCAGATTTTCTAAGACAGCAGATGAGGCCATTTCAGCAAGGTCCTGAAAATTCTGCAGTACATTCCTTTTACACTTCACTGCTTTTGCTGCAGTGCCCTGTATTAAGCACCCTTCCCTCAAACCTTCCATCTTCCTTACTTTCCTCCCTCTGACCCCCCTCCAAAACCCCCACTGCTGCCGCCACTCACTTATACTGCAACTGAGCTGATCCTTATCCATGGTCTCTCAAGCCAAGACGTCAGACAAACAGGGAGGAATGGTTAGGTTTATTTATGAAGGCAGATAAAGACATTGACCACATGCACAGATGCAGACACAACCCTAAAATAACATTTTTGAAACTGCACAAATCTGCCAAAGCACTGTGGCCTCATATTAAAATGAACAAGCACATTGTTGCCCAAATATCTTATTGCAAGTACGGCTTTTCCCAAACTAGAATGTGCAGCAAACCTTGTGAGCACTTTAAAAACATGTATTGGGGTGTTTGATACATGTCTATTTGCCACTGTTGATACCATCTACATTCATATTCAATAAATCAGAATATGCAATCCGATGAGACTCATTTCTCAGATTAAAAGCATTTTTGAAAATATCCTTTAAGCATATATTAAATATACTGTACTTTTCTATAAGCCCACATTTGTTTTAAAAAAATGTTTTCTCTTTGTGTAATTGTTCTATGTAATGTGTTTACGGAGTTCATGAAATAAAAAATGAACTGGGGCTGAAACAATTAATAGCATTAATTGTGACTAATAGAATAATATTGAAATAATCGTCAACTAATTTGGTATTCGAATGATTGTTAACTGATGTATGCAGACACAAAACATGCCATTTGCTGAAAGAACAACCTACTCAGAGCAGTAATTAGGCCAATATTGTACAAAAAACTAATATATTGTGCATTTAAGATGAAAAACCTTCTTAGTGTGCAAATATGCTTTATCCAGACCTCATCAAGTGGCATAGTTTTAGCTTCATCCAGTTCAAATTCTGTAAAAAAAAAATCTCCCATTTCGCACCTTTTACTATCCGATTATTAAATCGATTAATTGGAAAAACCGTCGACAGATTAATCGATTAGCAAAATAATAGCTAGTTGCAGCCCTGAAATGAACTTTTCAATAATACATTTTTAAGTTTATTGAGTTTATGTTTGAATTGTGTCAAGTGAACCAGTTCCTGCAGCAAAACACCACCACAACATGATACTGCAAACCCTGTACTTCAAATATGGAACACTGTTCTTAGGCTTGCAGGTTTCCCTCTTTTTCCTCCAAATGCACAATGGCCATTGGGACCTACAACTTCAGTTTTACTTTCAATATACCAGACCAAAAATGCAAGTCTTTATTCCTGAGTGCATCTGCAAATTGTATTTTAACTTTTTGTGTTGCATTTGGAGTAATGGCTTCTTCTCCTCTGAGTGACCTTTCAGCCCATGTTGGTTCAGGACTCATTTCTCTCTGGATAGTGACACTTCCTTGCCAACTTCAGCCAGCTCCTTTACAAAGTCTTTTGCTTTTGTTCTAGGGTTGATATGCAAATTTCGCACCAAAACCCGTTTACCTCTGGGACACAGAACAAGTCTCTTCCTGAACAGTATGATGACATCACCATCTGGGCCTTCCCAAATTGTTTAAAGCCATATCAACCTTAGTAGTAAACTTCTGACTTGTAAGAAAATGATCAATTCTCTCCAATTATTCTGACATTTAGGAAGCAGAAATAATTTTCTCAACACTAACTGATCTTAAACAGGAATGGTTCAGTTTGGTTTATTGTAAAGTACAAACATTTGTTTTGTGTCTTTTTTTCCAGTGTATGTAAATATCTGGTTTACGCTGAATACATGAATGGGGGAGAGCAAATCAAGGTGGGACTGAGGAGAGAGAAGAAAGAAAATACGGTAAGCATACAGGCAATAATGTCCAAACATATACATGTGCAAAATCTCAAACAGTTCATTGACTAATGAAAAATGGGTACCAAATGCTGTGGTTGCATTCAAAAGGCCATAACCAGAGAGCATTTTACTGTCTGTCAGTGACAAGGAAGCAGTTAAAGTGGCATTGTACAAAGCCTTAAACACACTGCGGGGCCATGGGAAATCGATACAGAGCCTTAGAGCGTGGCATTACACTGCTGTGATTCTCCCCGTGTTTTATACTGTACAATATCTGCAGACTCTACCCGATACTCTATCCTGTCGTTCTGCCTCTCCTCTCTCAGGATAACCTGGCTTACTTGACAGAGGACACAGATTATTGCATTTTCTTTTTATTGCTCACAACAAGGATCCCAAAGATCCTCTTCACACAAGGAAAACACATTTATCAAGTAAATGAGCAGCGAGTCAAACAGAAACTCGAAAGCTATGTTTCCAACTGGAGCAAAGGTTTTATTACTATTGTGGCTGAAAAATGGCACAATCTCGTAGTTACCTGTTCCTTCAGTAAGAGCTGCTAAAACTCAGATTTGGGCAATATTGTAAAAAAGCCAATACAAGGACATTTTCAATAACTGTTTTGCTTCTTCTAATTCTGTTAGTTTGATTTAAATGAAATTGAAGAAAGGTTTTTAATTAAAAAAAGAGAAAAAAAGAACAGTCTTTCAAAGGTATTCATAATTTTGAACTTTTCTTACATTGTGGCACAATAAAAAACAACTTTAAAAGGGTAATAACTGGATTTCAGTTCAAAAACCAACACTACCAGCATCATTAAGTGGAAGGACAACGATACATAGGTTTCAAAACGTTCTAAAAATGAAGTCTGTTGTATGCATTTCTATTCAGACCCCCTCCCTTTGATATCCATAAATAAAATAAATAAATTATTCTTTTAACATATCATCCGATTTAAATAGAGTCTACCTGTTGAGAATTTCATTTGAGCCTAAATGCAGCTGTTCTATGAAGGCCTCAGAGGTTTGGTAGACAACATTAGTGCTAAAACAGGATCAGCAAGACCAAGGAATACAGCAGACAGGTAAAAGATAAGGTTTTGTAGTTTAAAGTTTACAATATCCCAAAATGGAATGAAAACAGTATGGCGCAACTGACGGACATTCACCTAAATGACTGGGCCTGGGGAAGGAATCCAAAGAAGCAATCCAAGATCATGGTAACTTTGGAGGAGCTGCAGAGATCCACAGCACAGTGAAAATCTGTGGACAGGACAACTATTAGATGTCCACTCCACAAATTTGGTCTTTATGAAAGAGTGGTAAAAGAAAGCTATAAGAAGCTCCAGCTAAAGTCTACCAAAAGCCATGTAGGGGAGACATCAGACATGCGGAAGAAGTTGCTGTGGTCAGATGAGACCATAACTGAGCTTTTTGGTCCGCATCCAAAGGGTCGTGTGAGAATGAAAACTATTAATGTATCACCACTGCGGAACATAATGGTGGTAGCATCATACCATTGGGATGAGGTTTTTTCACAAATGGATGTGCTAAATAGAGGGGAATTGTGGAGGAAAACCTTTTGGAGGAACCTAAACATATAACTTGAGCTACAATAGAATGGTTAAGATCAAAGCATTTTCATGTGTTAAAATGGTCCACTCAAAGTCCAGACCTAAAATAACTGGGAGTCTTGAAGGTTGATCTAGACAGAAACTCCCCTTCTAATGTGATAAAGCTTGAACAATGTTGCAAAGAAGAAAGAGCAAAAATTTCAATCTTTGGATATACAAGGATAGTAGAGACCTACCCCAAAAGATTTACAGCAACACTGCATCGACTCAGGACTAAATGCAAATGCATGCAAACCATGCCCTACATTGTATTGGTATATCACATACAATCCAAATAAAATATGCTGAAGTTTAAAAAAAATTGAAAAATTTCAAGAAATTCAAATAATTTTCTAAGGCTCTGTATTAGCATTGGTATGAAACTCACATTCTTCTTCTTTGGGGTCTAGTTGTGTGACGCTGATTGAGAGTCGGTCCACCCTCTCCTGCAAGGAGTTGACCCGGAAAGAGAAGGAGTGGGCTTCATTGAACAGCTCCCCAAAAAGGTCCTCTGCATATTTACCTGCAAAAACCCAAGATTAAAAGAATTAATTTCATGTTTTCACAGTTTAGAAACATTCGTCTGAAAGGTATGAACAGTGTTTTAGTGTGTGTGTGTGAGGCAACTGCTAGGTGTCAAAACTGATATCTAACATTTACTCTGTTGTTTAAAGCAATCATTTTGCTTTTGTGGAAAATTTCTACTTGAATGTAACTGTCAGTTATGGTTCCCATCAACTGACTCTGGAGACCTTGATGGTCTACAACGCGTGCTGTGTGTCTGTTGGTTAGACAACTCAAATGCTTTTGTCAAACACAATCAAAGCAAGCCATGCAGCTCTCTGCCTCAGCCTTTATAGCTTTAGAGATTACATTTATTGAGATTTGAAGAAACAAAGTGATGACTGGGGGTTTCTGTAGTAGAGCAGGCCAGCTTCTAATGTTTGGAGCGAAGCGATATAGACTGGTTTGTTTTACCACAGTGTGCATCCAAGTGTCTGCTCTCCAAATTATAGACCTTCCTGTACTAAGTGCACTTCTTTAGCCTCTGTATATTAGAACTGAAGTTACTCCATTAGTTGGGACCTTTTGTTTCAATGGTGCCACACCTCCAGAAGAAAACCAATTCATCAACCAACTGTGCCATTTAAACTCTAAGCTCCAAGCTTCTACTGACTTCTCATTTTTGGCTTAGCGTTGTTATAAAAGCATTGCATGGGTTAACTGAAGAGAAGTGAGCTGTACTCAACCGAATGTGTTTGTGCAGTGTGAAAAAGTGACGGACGTAAGACAAACTTCCTAAATAAGAGGACGGATTTCAAAGATTCTGGGATCGTTAATCTCACTAAAAATTTGGAAAAATAATCACAGTTGTAAATTTTATCTGACAAGTAGGATATTTTAGTTTGAAAACTTCTTTTATCAAACCAAAAAAGTTAGATGTAAACAGGAAAAAAGGGTTTTGCTCACTTTTACCATACTGAGCTTATGATGCTGAAATTTTACTTTGGTGATATTTTACTCCCTTTTCATTGGTTTTTAATAAACTAGTGTTAACTTGTGTTTGTATAATGTTATAAATGTTCATTTAACTATTTTTTATGTTGCAAATCATTAATCATTGAACGTGATGTATTAAGGTACCAGCTCCTCATTCATTCTTCTTTACATGTAAAATTCAGACATGGGAATATTACCAAGGGTTGGGCAAAATTTGATTGTTTTTAACATATGCAGGCAAAAATGTGATAAAAATCCCTCCAAACAACATTAATAACAAAGTAATTAATTACATTTGCAGAGTGAGAAGTATGTTTGGGATTTACTGCTCAACTTTTGCTGTTCAAACAATTTTCCACTTTTGGTTCCATGAGGGGGTAAATAAGGTTTTTCTGTTTTAAAATAAGATTGAATGCAGTCATTACACCAAGCTATTACCAGTTGTATTACTTGATGTAATTTGTGAAGAAGTGAAGAAGGCTGTGGAATAATTTGTCATTTTTAGAGCAAATCTTTAGAGACATGGGCTGTAAGCAGTAATGTATTATTTTGCATTTGTGTTGAATGTTGTACTCAAACGTGTGTGCTTTTTGAAATAAAGTAGAGTTTGCCAAATTGTTTCTCTAGTTTTTACAAAGCAAAACAAACTGATGACCAACAAGAGGTTTTACAGTGTTGTGTTTCACTGGAAATCCTCTACTTTTAAAACAGAAGTTAGAATTTATTATTTTCTAGATTAAACATAACACGCTGCTATTTTACCTTGTTATAACACATGAGGCTTTAATAGACTTCAGTTATTATCTCACTGTTCTGTGCTGTCCAGGATTATTATTATTATTATTTTTTTTTTTAAACCGTGTCCTGTCCGGCAGAGTAGCGCTCAGAATTGCTGTCAACATTCATAATAACAGATTTTTTACCATAAAGTGCACAGTACTTATGAATGCAAGATGTATTCAGTGGTAAATGTGGCTCAATATAGAACATATGTGTATCTGTTAACACCTGAATCTAAACACCTGTGGGTCTGAGTGTGACCGCGCTTGTGTATACAAGGTTTCTCCATAAAAATTTGCAATAACAAGTCTGAGGAGCCACAGACCTGCCCCCCTGGACCCGGGACAGATACAGAGGAGATCCAAGCCACAGACATCCAAAGGCCCCCCAGAACACAGGAAGCCCAGGAGAACTATCGTCGGGACTACCACAACCCCCTGAGGGAGAAGAGCAGGGGAGAGTCCCAGGGGAGCCACCCAGCAGCCACAGTGCAGAAGCCCCTGGAAGCTGCAGCGACGTGCCCACAGGCTCTACGCCCGAGCAGATCCAGCCATGGACCCAGAGACCCAAGACCCCGGGACATATCACTCCCCAAACAAGCTGTCCAGGATTATGAATCATGAATCTTTTCATAGCAATGCTCAAATATTTTAATTAACAGTAAGTGTAATGAGAAACAGGGTGCTTAATAAAGTTCATGTAAATGGTTATAAACTTGTTTGGTTTTTATGAACTCATTTTGCAATGTCTTTGGTAGATTGTTTTACTCATGTCTTTCCTATGAATTTTCTGAATCCATGTTTATGGATCACCGCATTAGCAGATTTTCACGAATTCAGCTTCATGCTGAATCGATTTTTGTTTATGTAAATATAAGAATATGAGTGTTTTCCAAGTATTCGTGTCACTGACTGAGACTGCTGAGCTGGCGGATGACGTTGGCCAAGGAGATGTTTGTCACACACTCCAGCTCGTTCTTGATGTTCCTAGGCAGTACCGTGTGGCACAGGTGCCTAGGCTCGATGGTACGCTTAACTAGTGGCATCCTTTTGCTGCGACGACACTACCTACAGGAGAGAGATGGAGGAGGGCGATGGGAAAGAGAGGGGGCAAATTTCATTAGTGCATAAAATCCAAGCATTGATTTTGCACAAACCCAAGTTTAATTTAAACAAAGCAAGAATTATTTTCTATAAGAAATCACACACCATAGTAAAATAATTCAAATGAATATGTTTATACACTGCAAATATACAAGTTGCTTTACTGAATTAACTCAATCTTGTGCTTTTTTGTATGTATGCAACCTGTTTAACATATCAACGCACTCTGTGCACTCAGCCATGCTAATTACATTTAGTTGCATTGCAAGGTTTTCAGAATCAATTCTCTTCCTTTGAACACAAAAGAAGGAAGAACAGAGGTGCAAAACAAATGATATGTACAGAAATTAGACCAATATGATGCTGGTACTATTGTTATCTAGACAGTCTTAATCAGTAAAAAAGCATGCCATGCATAACATAATTTTAACAAGTTCACTTGAGTTTAGTTTATGGACTACATATAGTCATAAATCTATGGCTGACTCAAAATATGTACCTATATGTTATTGCTGTTGGTATATCTGTATAGCTAATCACAATTATTAATCCTTAACACATTAACTACAAATATGTACAAAATGTTATCGCAATCTATCAGATAATTCTTGATGTATTACTGCCTAAAGAAGAAATGGCAGAATTGTGGCGCCACAGCAAGGTAATTGGTTTTAATGATTTTCATGATAAAATCTTCTATGGTTAGAATTACATCCACCCATCCATCCATCCATCTATCCTCCCTTTTCTGCTTATCCGGGATCGGGTCCCTGGTGTCACCAATAACGAAACTAAGCTCAGGGTCAGATCGGGGAGGTCGTTCTTCCCAATCACACCCCTCCAGGTAACACCGTCATTGCCTAAGTGGGCATTGAAGTCCCCCAGGCGCACCACTGAATCCCCCAGACACCACCGCTTCCAGGACATCATCCAGAGAGTACAAGAACGCCAGGTAACACATATAAACTGCTGTTCAGGGCATAAGCACAGGCAACAGTAAGAAACTCCCCTCTCGCAACTTAAAGTCACAAAGAGGTGATGCTCTTGCCCACTGGCGAAAACTTCGAAACCGAGGCACTCAGCCTGGGGCTGATGAGTTTCCCCGCACCCACCCGATGCCTCTCTTCCTGGGCAACTCTGAATTATGAGAGTCCAGCCCCTCTTCAGGAGTTGGGTTACAGATACTGAACTGTGCAAAGAGGTGAGTCCAGCTGGTACCGCTCAACCATACCCGCCAGTTAAGTGACATTCCATGTCCCCAAAGCCATATTATGCTGCTGGGAATTAGCACTCCAAGGCTCTCCCCCTTGCCTGCCCCTCAGCTTGCACGGCACCTGATCTCTGACATTCCTCTCCACAGGCCGTAGGCCCAATTGGAGCGGACTTCCAGTAGCTTCTTTGGGCTGAGCCCAGCTGAGCTCCAAGAGCCAATGCTCAACCACCAGGCACTTGCTGGGCAGCTCCCATTTATTAAATGCCAACTTTACTTTTAAACAATGTTAATGCTGGCTGCGTCAATAATATGACACGACTTATAGAAAGTTACATATTTAGTTATTTAAAATGCAGCAGTTGTTGGACTCCAAATTTCCAAATCTGTAAACAGGTCGGGATTGGGGAGAATGAGCGCCCTTGGGCTAGAGCCAGTTTCTCTATGCATGCACAATAGGTTAACAGTTAGCAAAATGTCTAAATGTCCGCAATGTTTTTAGGCCTTGTCTACATGATAAATCTTTTTTGTTACTAAACAATTTTTGTTTTGTTTAAATCCTTAAACACCATAAACCCATAAACACGGCTACATTTCCAGAAAAGTCTTCATCTAGTAAAAAAAAAATAAAAAATGTTACAGTAACTATGTCAGGCATGTGTGCAGCAATATAGCATGGAAATGGACATACACCAAAAACAAACCGGTGTACTGTGCTTAATGCTTACTGATGTGTGTAAATTAAGGGTTGTGACCTCATTGTCCTCAAATAATTGTGCGCTGGGTTCCTACATAAAAATCTGAGAAATCAGAACACATCAGAGTGACATGAACAGGTTTTCTTTGAAATGTTATAAAATATACTGTTTGCTAAGCATCCATTTAAGTCTCATTCACATGAGACAACTTTATTGTATATTTGAAGACAGGCTGGGGTGGTGAGAGATAATTATGATCCAACTAATACTACAACTACTACTATTAATAACTTCCATAATAATGTTTAGGTTGCAGAAAAACTGAGTAAAACTACTACTACTACAACCCACTGGTACAACAATTATAACCCTATAAGATTTTTCGTAAAAGTTCAACACATTTTAATCATTTTATCAAAACTGTGATAATACTGACAACTGCTACATCCCAACCACAACCCATGATCGTCTTTAACTGTTCCATCTGCCACTGAAATGTCCCATTCAGTTGTAAAATGGTCAAACAACATAATAAACTATTTTGATATACCCCATGATTGCAAATGAAAAGCCAGAAGTATGAAACAATGTGGTTGAAGATAAGAACACAAAGAATTGTGATAATTGCTGGAGCAAAGGTGAAAAGATAGACCTGGACAGAGGGAGAGCTACACATCATCCACCAAAATGACTCCCCTTGTGACAACAGCAGTTAATCCTGCTAACAACACTATTTCCCTGTGGTTGGCTTGCGTTAAATTAGAACAGGCATCTGAAATGATGTGACGTTCAGGTGCTCTGATGTAGACTGACTGCTTGGCCTCGACAGTGATCATGGTTTCGCTAAAGCATTGATTAAAACTTTAATTGATGTCCGGTGCTTTCAATATTCTGCTGTATTTTTAGCGGCGTCTCCTCCACCGAGCAATAATCATGATTATTGACAGTATCCTCAGAAATGTAGTGCAGGAAAAGGCTATTCTCGGAAGCTGCCTGGCAAAAGGACAGTGACTGTGCCGAGATGACTCATCCTAGAGGCATCCTAAACGGGGGCCATCGGTGACAACATGCACCTCTCTAAGATTGTGTTGAAGCGGTTTTGCTGGAAGTGTTTTACAACCATTACAAGTAGACACAGCACCTATTACTGTCACAGATAATTCAGAAATAAAGTTGCAAAATACACTGTATTATAACCATAACATCACAATTGCACAGGACTATTTAGGATTGTTACATTTCAAGTGTCATTCCTTCACGCTCTGCATATTAAGAATATATTTGGCCAGTAGGGTGGACTCCCAACTGTTCATAACGCCAACCCTGGTCTCTTTTTTCTGTGACTGAGGTGCTAAAGCTCATTAAAGATATTTTCCTGATTTTAATAAGTAAAATCTCAACATGGGTAACAAAATAGCATTAGACAGGGGCCATTTTCCAATATCATGGAATACCGAAGTTTAAAACGTTTCTAAACCACTAAAACTTTGCGTCCTACCATTTTGTTTCATGATCCCCTAGAGACAGTATAGGGTTGAAAGGCAAAAAACACTGCTGACCAAAAATAGCACACTGGACTGTCTCACATTTGCCAAAAACTATGCAGATAAAGTTTCTTGGGGAAATATTCTGTGGACCGATGAGACAAAAGCGAAACATTTTGGTGTGTCCCATTACATTATATCAAGACAAAAGAAAAAACAGAAATATATAATATAAACAGCCTCAATCCAAATTGGCTCCATTAAAACAGCAAGGAGAGTTTGTTATTACCTCATTTTCATCTTTTAAAACCATTGCAAAGATGGAAACCCAAATAAATCATTCAGTCATAACTATATGCACGTCATAGCTAGGCCTGAAAACTGGCCAGTTTACAAACTTGTACTTATCCTCTTTGTTATTATCCACGATGCTCAAGGCTTTTCTAATGTCTAATCTCTCAATAAATTAAACCTTCCTACGCACTGGGCCATAGTGACATAAAACTAGGCTTGTATTTAACTGCTATCAAAAAACAGATAAATAGGGGTTGCAAGGACTTAATGATTACGATGCCAAAAACTAAACAGAGGTAGATGGAAATAAATCAGCAGACCAAGGACAGCAACAAAGAAGCAACAGAGAAATGTCTCTAAAAGAGATAATACGTTTTTTAAAGTACAGGTCCTAACTCGTTGGATGGGCTCATCACATGCGAGCACAGTTGTTCCCCTGTCATGTGTTGATACATCGTGAAGAAGTGACGAAAGAAAAGCCTCTCTTTTGAACTTTCTGTCACAGCGAGGATGTTCAGTGTGCGATGAACTGCAGGATGCATTTACAGCCTCAGACATACAAGCACCCATGTCCACCGAGATTTAAAAACCAAGGTTTGATGTGATGGCTGTATTCTCACAAGAAAAATTATGTGGTTTCTTATGGAAGAGCCACAAAACACAAATCCATTTAGACTTACAAAAGTGAATTAAAAACAACCTAAAAAAATACACTTCATTGAACCTTTGAAGAAAATTGCATCAGAAGACATGATTTTTATTGGTCATTGCAATGTAAAATGTTTATTGTACTCCCACCAAACTATGTTTTTACTTTATATGCAATGTTACATTTGTTATCAACCTTTTGTTTCATTCTATTTTCTGCTGGATTCTGTGACAGCAAATTTTAAACCAGGTGGTCTCCAACTCCAGTAATGGTGTGCTACTCTATTGCAACTTTTCGATGCATCCCTACTCCACCACACCTGAATCAAATGTCTGAATTACTGTACCTCCTCACCATGTCATCAAGTTCTTCAGAGGCCTGGTAACGAGGAATTAATTTGATCTGCAGGAGAGTAGCTCACCAGGACTTGAGTTGAAGTTCCAAGTTTTAGGCCATGTGTTAATGATTTGGGTTTTTAAGTTAGACAGGGATTTTAAATCGGACAGTCAAATTAGAGCTTTATTTTGTTCTGCTTAGATTACTGTAATGGATCTTATATTGGGAGTGACTCAGTCCTCGCACTCTCTCGTCTGCAAGTTGTTCAAAACATTGCTGAAAATTCTCACTTTTGTCCTTAAAAAGGGGACATATCAGGCTTTTAAATCCTTCCTTTTCACACTTAAATCATTCAGTTTTGGTCTATACAAAGTGGAACTGCAGTGCTTTGGGCTGAATTCCTTGTTATTATAGCTCCATAGATCCCTCTTTTACCCCTGCTCTGAGGTGCGTCTGAGAGCAACTTGTTTAGGTGCTGTCTCTTATTGAGGCACTTCACACCCTGCCCCCCTCCAGGTCAAAGAGCGTTCCATGCAGTTCGGTGATATCCTCAAGGAGCTAAAGTTTAGCACACAGAAGTAACATATACAGAAGGGACAATGCTACTTCTATCAAAACAATTTCCAAGACGTCATATCAACACACAATAAATTCATGTATAAAACAAAGTTTGTTGTCATTTTAGCGTTATTTGCAGCTTACCGCTTGGCTGTTTCCATAGACTGAAAGAACTGACCCCTTAATCAGATAAAGTCTTTCTTCCCACAAATAGGAATTTCTTCACTGATGTGAGAACATTTCCATGAAAAATAAAATTTAACCTGATACTTCGAACAGGTTCTGATGCTGGGGGATGGTGTAATGAATTGTGTGGGCTAATACACCCAACAACCGAACATTAAGACTAATCTCCTTGCAGCATCGGGATACTTGAGCTGGGACTACAAAATCACAGTGAGAAACAAATATGGCGGATATGCTCATTGGTTAGCCAGACGTCCATGACGTCCGTTTAGCTGTTCCGCATCAAAAACTGTGATATAACAATTCCAAAAACGTCACAGGAAATAATGAAAACTGAACGGATTGAAAAATATGACCGAAACAGAACATAAAGGATATTGTTGCAGCACCTTGAGAAACTAAATTAAACTTTCTGCACTCCTACAGACTCCAAGTACACAACAAAATGCATTTAAAAGATTTAAAGGTAGATTTTGCATGATATATACCCTTTATTTATATTTTTCCATTTGTTTGAATAAAGCAGCAGAGCACTCTATTTAAATGCAAATATGCAAGTAAAACAAAAAGGAGACCATCTCAAGTGTCTGCATAAGAGTTGAATAATTAGTAACCATAAATTATTTAACATACCTGAGATCTTCCATCTTATTTAATTTTTCCTTCCCCCATCCAGTGTATGGGCTAGCCTAGCTCCTTTCTTTTCTGCACACCCCTTGCTGTTCTGTTACTACTTTTATGGCCCATTCATCTTGGGTGGTGCTTCCCACTGTCACCAATCACCATGGCAACGGCTGCAGTGGGATGTCTTTGGTCACTTTATATCATCCCAAAAGACTCATAGGCAAAAATGAGGTTTGGAAGAAAAACAAAAGGTAAGAGCGGCAGGTGTGGGAAGAAAATAGTGGGCTGCGCTTGGAGTCAAGCATCAGAACTAAGACAGTGAGTGGAAAGAACACAATGACAGAATGCAAATAAAGGATAAATCAGGGATTGCTTGTCTATTGCGTGCAGGCACACAGCAGGGTGACGGACGGCATGTGCCAGAAAAGAGCAGGGGGGGGGCTCAAGTAGTGTGGATCATTGCACTCAGGACAATATGTCAAACAAGAGGCTTTAATGAATCCAAATAGAATATTTACTCACACACAATGCAATTGCAGACCATGCAATATGGTGGAGGTCAAAAGCCGTTTATCAAGATGGCCGACACTCACTATGAGCTATTTGTTTGTTTTGCATTTGTTTTTTTGTAAGGATATAAAAAAACTAACAAGAAAACTTTGACAATACATGCAACAATACAAAAAACACCTTTCTAACACTGAAACAAGTTTTTAAGTACCGTAAATTCCGGATTATAAGCCGCTACTTTTTTCACACACTTTGAACACTGCGGCCTATACAACGGTGTGGCTAATGCATGTTTTTTTTAAAAAAAAAAAACATAGGCCGGCTAAAAACTTTTTGGCCTGTGACAGTAGACCATACACTTGGATAGCAGTTCAAAGAGGTTCCATGGGGAACTTGTGCAGATAATCAAGAGAGCACTTTCACAATTCAATTACCGTTATGCTAAAAAATCAGACTTTATCTTCACCCTCATCAACATGGAAGATCACCACTCGTTTGAAAGGCTGGACTGCTGCGTATTAAGGGGACCGGGTGACGCTCAAGTGAGAGCGTCACGAAGTGCTGAAAAGTGAGTGACGAGATCCTGATGCTGGTTCAAGGATTTCGACACTGAAGAACAGGACGTTTAATGGTTTCGTGCGCCGCAGAGAAGATGAAGACGGGGATCATGACTTTTGACCTGGTAGCTGCAGTGTATATCCAGTTGGAGATAATTGGAATGTTGTTCGTAGACTGTTCATTAAAAAAGCCATTAGCAACGTAATTTTTTTTCTGTGTAACTGATAACGTACGTATGTTTAAAGGTACCGATGTTACAGGCCCTGTTGAAACGGAGCATTTCCAATATGCATTTGTTATATTACCATAGACAAATATAACTTAAAAGTTTAAAAAATCCTCACGTTATAACTTCTGTTTCATATTACAACGGGGACAACCCGCACTTAACATCCGTGGGCCTGATAAAAGTACAAAATTGGTTTTCTTTCTAAAATTAGAGCATGCGGCTTTTAATCAGGTGCGCTCTGTAGTCCAGAATTTACAGTATATGTTTGCCATGAGTTTCTGGCCCCGTGGATCTGGCAAAAAATAGAAACAAAACAACAAAAAATACATTAATGCAGAAATAATAAATAATAATAATGCAAGTTGAAATCTTATGAAATCAGATAGCCTCCGCTTTGTGAAATCAAATCTTTATTTGATACGCTATTTATACCATGAACAAAAAGTGTTTCTGGCTGTATTACAGTGAAGCTGAAACTAATATGGGGCAGAGATATAATATCTGGTCCTGACTACAAGCTCCTAAACTGAATAAAAGGCTTCTCCAAGGTCCATCACATAGATGTTTGCAAAGGAATTCCTGAATCTCTGTGGGGGCAAGTCCTGGACAGCTTTGAGGTCTTTGAGAAGCAGGTCTTAAGTCTTAGAGGGACAAGTTCAAGTCTCAAGTATTTGGGGGAAAGTCCAAGTCATGTCTCAAATCTTTGTAGGCAAACCCAAGCAAAGTCTCAAGTCAAGTCTCAAGTCTTTTCTCCTGAGTCAAAGTCAAGTCTCAAGACTTTTGTGTTTCTTACGTATTTTTATGTGTTTCTTACATAAATCTATTTAATGTAACATTTAATTAACAGGTAAAAGGCATAAAAGTAGGACGAAAATGTATTAAATGCTTTTTAGCCAGTTTTTGCCTTAAATATTATTTTATTTTCATATTTTTGATATATATTCAACATGATTAAGCTATAAAAGTGACAAGTGATGCTTACTCAAATTAATTAAAGCTATGTAGACATTTATTTATTTCATGCTTCCTACCTCCATAGACCGTTATGGGACAGTTTGTTCTAGCTTACAGTGGTGTAATTGATACAAAATAAAATATATTTTATTCCACATCCTTCAGTGTGGAATAAAATACACATATTTTCACTCATCTTACATTCTCAGTTGTATTTTTGGGGGAAAAAACTTAAGATGATGCCTTTTCAGACCTTTAAAAGCTCTACCCATAGTGTTGCATAACCTCTATAAAAGTAACTTTAAAAACAGATATCTATGGCCCAAAAAGGGTCAACCATTGTTGCAAAAAGCCTACATGTGCATCAAAAACCATGAATTATACATGCAGACATTCGGTGCATGTTGCTTAAAGGCTAAAACTAAAGTGAAAATGGGAAAATAAATTCATAGCCCATCTCTGGTTCTAAAATCTGTCGTGATCTTCCACCTTGGAAATAGTCCTTCACAGTATGTCAAACGTGCCTAAATATTTTGGGATTTGTTCTGTGCTTCTGGAAACGTCCAACTACATCTGTGTACTTGAATTATTTTCTAAACCATGAAAAAACACAGACATCTAATCAGGGAAACTGGCAAAGCCGCTATAGCCAATGGCAGAGGCAAACAAGCTGGCAAACTCAACAGGCAGGTGGTTTGAGTCACAGATTTGCAAAACACAGATTTGCAGAGCTGGGTGAAAACAGCTAATTTTACACATAAAAAATTTACAATGTTCATCAGTTGGACAGGATTTCACTTGAGTCCTTGCAAATGGTGATACTCAAATGGAAAAAAAAATGTTCACCTATTTATAAATATACTCACTTTGCAGGTCAACTGTTATTGCTTATAAAACTGTGACAAGTTTGCAAGTCTCCAAACCTGATAACCCAACAATTGTGCTCACTTTTTGCCAGAATTTCAAATGTGAGGGAGGAAGAATTTCTCCCTCAGGATCTAATTATTTTACAATTCATTAAAAAGGAGAAGCTTGCAAAAGCAGGGACTGCAGACATAAAAACTTAACGTAGGCTCTGGGTATAAAAAGTGAGGCCAGTATAGTGAATTAAGCCTGAGCTTTAGTTGATTACCAGCAGGAGGTGACTTCTGGGGCTTTAAATTGACATCTGATTATATTGAACTGCCCTAATTCTCACTTGATTTAATATCTAAAAGTTACTCCAAAGCTTCATAGACTTTAATTAAAGTTTTAAGTAGCTTACAGTTAATTGTATAAACGTTGCCAAGCTTATGCCTAGAAAAATGGTCTCTTGTACCCTCATGAATTTGAAAAAAAATCCATGACTGACAGAGTCATGGGAAAATCTCAATACACCCTTACTGCTTAGTTACAGAAGGAAACTCAGCAGTTTGGCGTTACCAATTAAAGCACTCGACTTAATCATCAAGTGTGATTACCTCTTAAAAAGCATAGGTTTTGGCAGTTAGCTGGTCCGAAATGTAAAACTGTGTATTAACAAAATTCCAAGCAGGACAGAGACCAGAAAAGTAATCAAATAAATCTGTGAGGGGTTAAAAGGCCATTTCTGAATTTTTTTGAAGTCTATCATTCTACAGTGAGAACGATTATTCACGATGGAGCACATTCAATGTAGTGATTTCACCCCAATGCTCAGAAAAATAAAAAACCCAGGAGCTACAAGACTCAGCATGTTAAATGTTATATTTCATGACAGGAAAATTGGGAAAAAAAGACTGATAAATTAATGCTTGTTCAGAGGGGTTAGCAAAAGAAAGCATCTCTTTTTAAACGAATATGCCAGATCAATTCAGATTTGCAGTGTTGCATCTAAATAAACAAGAAGGCTATTGAAATATTTTATAGGATACCACATTTCAAGTTGTCGTGGGCCTGTATGAGATTCTCTAGGTCTTTGTTAAAAGACACAGTTTCACCATATCACACAAAAGGTTTCAACAAAAATGTTTAACATGATCAAATTGCTTTTTTATTAGAAATGGAAATGCAACAACTATTACAATGCTGCTGCTAAAAATATATATTATTAGAGTTGCATTCATGTAGTCCAACATTTAATTATTGGTATATCTCTTTTTGTTATTTTTTATATAGTAAGGCTGTATATGTAACAAGCTTATAATAGCTGGCTAATAAGCCAGGCTGTAGGGAATGGGCATTGTGATGCAGATAACTATCAATGGGAGAAGCTGATAATGTGGGTTAATCATAACTGACATCCTCATTGACATTTTCAGCATTACCATCGCAATTACATATTTTCCTGATATCATGCAGACCTAGCAGAAACCAAGCAAATGCATATCAGCACAAACACCTCCCATTGTCAAGCATAGGGGTGGGGGGCTGCTGATTCAGGCTTGTTCTGCAGCAGAGGGGACGTGTTTACGTTGCATTCAGTTAGTCATTGAATTGACCTTGAACTCCTCAGTATGCCAAAGAATTTAAGGTCAAATGTGAGGACACATTTAAACCATTTCAATCTTGGTCAAACTGTATCCTTTTGATACAATGATCCCAAAAGTACAACAGCAAATCTAGAGCAGAATGACAAACAATAAGAAAACAAATGGCTGTAACAGCCCAGTTAAAATCCAACAAAGACAATACATCTTTTCACACAGAGAAAAAAACAATAGAAGTGGCAGAGTTTCTCCTCAAAGCTAGATGTAGAATTGCAAAAATAAACTCCACATCACACCAACACATACTTAAATATCAAACCTAATTTCCCAACACCACCTCCCAAACCACCAGTCACAGCAGAGCATGCTGGTAGAGCATATTATAGCATAAACCTGTGTTTTCTTCCTACCAATTAAAATTTCGTGCCAGTTGACACACCTTAGGGGGGTGTGATGACACTTTGCACATGTATTTTAATGGGTAATATCCTGCAGACACATCATACTCACACAAAAACATATAAACAGAGCGCACACTGGCCTAAAAATACACCTGCAGCACTGCTGATGTCCGGTTGGTCTGAGACAGCTATGCTAACTAGCTTAGCTGTTTGGGGAGAAAATCGTGTCAAGGCATATAAGAGTACATAATCATTATTCTAAAACCGTCACCACCTGTTTAGGCCATAGTAAAGAACAATCTTAATACTTTTTTCGAAGGGAAAAGAACCCATGAAACCAGTGCTATCTCCTTTTTACCAGCTACTCACAAAAACCAACAAAGAGCCTACATCTTTCCATCGGTAGCCTGAAAGAAGTCACTGTTACTCAACACTATTACTTTTCTACTACCCATTCTTTATATTAGTATTGGCAGAATGGTTGGACACAGACCACACTGTATTTTGTAAGAAGATTGGATCACTTTAAACATTCATTTAGCAATCATGCTTCATCCCACACTAAATGAACGAGCCCAGCTAAATATTCATGGGCATCTGTGTGGCAACATTAATGAGTAAAGTGTCTGATGAACAAACACACTCAAAGAGGTTTATCTGCTGAGCACAGAGAAACCCACCAATATGAATAATGAAAGCCTGCTGCTCAATAATAAATGCCTGCACGCTTGCACTCTGCAGCTGTGCTTGTTTGGCCTGTGAGGGAAATTCTATTACACCAACTGCCTTGGTGTTCGTACAGATGTGAAGGACAGGCACAAAAACCTAACACTGTCGATAACCCCATCATTGCAAACAAGCAAACAACACACCTTTGTAACAAAACAAACACATTTCCAAAAAGGATAGAGTTAAAAGTCCATAAAGTGCATAAAGTAAAACCTGGTCACTTTAACGGTTCTTTCAAAGTATTAAGAAAGATGCATATTGTACAATGGAGAATTGGATAAATTACTGAGGGTTGCCAATGCAGTTAGCAAACCACTCCCACCTATCATTTGATTTTGCTACAGTATAAATTGATTTCCATTTTTGCAATAAAAAAAGCTAATTGTAATTGTAAAAGGGTGTGACAATAGATCCAGTTTTAAAATCAACCCAGGGTTACAGATTCGGATTATGTGTGCACTCGCGGAAAACAGGTGGAGCTGCAATACGATTAGCAACCAGAATAAGGAGGCAGGAATAAATCTTTCACAAAAAAAGAAAACAGCTTATTCGTAATTACACTTGCCAAAATCACAGCCATATATTTAACATTTTGTCATTAGTAATTTCATTATTTTTCTGTTCAGCCTCGTTTGTTTACACAGAATTGTCAACAAAGAAATTTGACAAGGAAAAACTTGTAATACTTTGTAAACTACTTAGTTTTCGATGATACACATGGCATTGATTCTGTTAAAGCATTGGACTGGGAATAGGTATCTGCAAATACCCATTTTTAAATGACTCTGCTTATTATCAAGACTTTTTGTCACAGATGCCAAGCAGTCATTTAAGAATAAGCATTTGCTGATGCCCAGTCACGAGCTGATCAGAAGAGAAAAAAAATGAATAGCCTCCTGGTGACTTGTGGGAGTCACCAGGCATTCGCAGCACTTTGAGGGACTTGAACTTGGCAGACATTGAGGGGTTTGATAAGTGAGGAAGAAAAACAAGAAGTGAAGCGCATTGAATTTGTGGGATGAACTGGACCAATTAGACAGCACCCAGGCCAGCTGTGCAAACCTCTCACAGGGAACCTGTTTAAGTATGAATGCACTCTCACCATTGCTCTGGATCTGTGCATGAGTGATAGTTGTGGGAATTAAAGCTCCAGCAGAGCTGTATACTGATGGTCAGCCAAGGTGCCCTTGCTGTGAGGAGTCCTAAGGCGATACCAGTTGGTACGGCCTGAGCAGTGGGATGAAACTAAGTGACAGTTTGGTCAGGTTAGATCCAGTGGTGGTCAGCTAACAGAAAGTGCATTCTCATATTCCATATCTTTTTTTATACCCTTTTAGAAACATGTTAAGAAAGCCCCATCAGATCAGTTGTATATATGTCAGCAAACGGGGGGACTGCAAATTGTAAGATAGTCATACTTCCAACAGATTTGAAATAAAATTCATGATAACAATGTTCGTAAGCTAATGAACACAGTTTTTTACTGCAACACTCCTGAATGCAATAAGTGGCACTAAAGTAGCGGGCTAAAAAAATGACGTAATGTCAACGTAATGACTTCAATCAGGAGTCAAAGGTTCCGCTGCAGGCTTTAGTTAACTTGTGTCTCATGACCGTTTATGAACTTCACTCTGGCTCCATTTCCAATACACTTCCTAGTTCTGAAAGCCTTCCTTAAAAATCCCATTGCATAGACAAGTGGCACACTTATATTCACTGAATGTTAAAGTGATAGGATGGGAGGGAAGAATAATCCTTTGCAGAGCAGTGGGGTCAAGTTCAGTTGTTAACTTTAGTCTGACATTTTGCAAAATTGTGGTACAGCCAGCGTTTTGCCAATTCCTACACTTTACACAAGTACTGACAAGAGATTGAGAGGACACTGGGGCAGACAGTTACTGAAGGTGTCTGTTAGATTTGATTTATCATATTTAGATGGAGACTGAGTGGTGTAAATTTAAAATCTAGAAGATCACAGTGGAGTCAAAGTAGAGGTCATCTACACACACTCATTGTGCAAACATGTCTTGTCTCTAAAGGCACCAGAAAAAGTAAAAATGGTGCAGAGTAAAAGGAAACTCCTTGGTCATTTTCCTTTCTTGGGTTTGCTGTTTGTCTCTATATGTGGCTACAATCAACACACTGACTGGAAGAAAACCCAAATTCTTCAAAAATGTAGAACCCCCCCTCTGGTGTATTCTCCTCGTCAGTTTGTACATTTCAATGTCCAACTCCTTCATTCAGCATTAATTGGGACTAAAGTGTGATTTTTGCAGGGACAAAATAAACTAGTAAAAAAAAGAAGATGAAATCCATGGCAGCTGCATTCTCTAGTCTAACAGTTTTATGTTATCTGTCACAGTCAGTAAGACTTACTTGTCTGCTGCCCTATTATCACTTTACAGTTGAGAATAGGAAGGTACTAGAATCCTCCTGGAGTTATCAAACACACTAATCACTGGCCTATAACTAAGAGCTATCTAAAGCCGCTTTTACAAAAAACTTCCACACTGCACTTTAGTGCCTTTTGGCAGTATCTGTGAGTTTTCTGAATGGACTCAGACAATAAGGGGGAAGCAAAGAGCTAGTAAGAAGCCAATCTACTTCTGTTACATCTGAGCCACTAGAGTGATTTCCTAACAGTGCCATAAAAGTTAACTTGCTTTTGCGGCTTGAGTTTACTATGAATCAATGACAGATGGTCGATGCGAACACACAGAAGATACCACAGTGCGTCATTTGATGCTTGCCAATTCTCGCCATGGGTACACAAAGGATGGGTCGTGTTGAAGTACATCGACACAAGACAGATCGCTGGACTTCAGATGTAGGTAGTTTTTTCCTTAGCGGTGACAAATGAAAGCAAAACAGAACTGAAAGGGGCAGTGTGTTGCAG
The DNA here is from genome assembly GCA_036173005.1 of Crenichthys baileyi. Taxonomy (NCBI): domain Eukaryota; kingdom Metazoa; phylum Chordata; class Actinopteri; order Cyprinodontiformes; family Goodeidae; genus Crenichthys; species Crenichthys baileyi. The sequence continues at coordinate 57,517 of JAHHUM010002691.1, forward strand.
AGTGGTGGTTTTTGACACATGTCACACACCATTAATGTGTTTCACCCTTTAGAATGGTAGATGTCAAACAAAATCAAGAAATGGCACGCTAGCCCAGATGAGTTCCACTTTATGCCTCTTAAGGTTTCACACTTCCAGCTCACACAGGGTGGCTCCTTACCTCTGACTGAGGTAAGGAGTCAAAGCTGATAAACAGTACACATAATTCAGGAATCAAATCCATGCCTTTTTATAATTAGACATGTACCAATTAATCAATCAGAGATCTAAATTGGCCAATCATTGATTAACTCAACTCAATTCAAAAGTACTTAAATAATCCCTAAGGGAAATTAAATGTTGTTGTAGCTCATATTATGCAGGTTTATTCAAAGAGCCGTTGTAGATGCTGATAGCTGTGGGCATGAAGGATCTCCTGTAGCGGTCTGTCTTACAGCAGATCTGAAGAAGAAATTATTTCCCCCAATTCAATACTTGCATAAAAAAAAGAATCAAACCACATTCAGTTGATGAATATCAAAAAAGGCAGGTCAAAAAACTGGAAATCAGGGTCGGCTGAAAAAATACTTAAGATCATTTCCCCGACATGAAAGGTCCAGAAATGTTGTGAATAAAGTAAAGCATATCATGATCTGCAAAATAATCTCCTATATTATTTTGCAGTGCCTAAAGAAAAACGTGTGAATCTTTATTTGATCATATCCATTAAAGGTAGGTTCACACTGCAGAAATCAAATTTTTAGATCAAAGAAGAATGTTGACAGAGATTGAGGATTCTGACCAAAATTTTGGTGTGAATGCTTAAGAGTATTGATTTGTAGGGCTCAGCGATAAGTCCTAGCCTCAGGCATCTAGGCTGGTAGATGTTTTTACTGCACTTAGCTGAACAGCTTAGTAAAAGTGCAATATGGATGGAACCATAACTTAATAAACAAAGATTGAGAAGACTTTTCAACAACTTAGTTAAGAAAATGGATGTAACATCAGTCAGATGTAATACCAGCATCTGGAGAAATCCTACCATAACACGATCCAAGATGAGCATGAATCAAAGATGCTGAGTTTATAATCGCTCAGTGAGTAGGACAATCTAAAAGGGTAATTCCATTTGGACGACATCACAATAAACCTAAAAATGGTTACTTTGACAAAAGTAACCAAAAATGCAAAATACACTGAAAGCTCAAAAATATAAATGTATGAATGTTAATGGAAGAAGTTAAGCCAGTACTCTCTTAGAATAAAACCACGGATTGAGAATCTAAGGCAATACATAAACAGGTTTTTAAATAACTTGGTTTGGATGAAACAAAAATATACGGTTTTTAATAAACCTGCAGAGAATCCCCCTTTTCCTATGCCTAATATATGCCCCATTTGGGAAATTTTATTTGAGGCTCTGGGCAATAGCAACTCCAATTGTTCTGCAGCCTCTTTATGCCCAGTGACCTTCATATTAACTTACTATAGTTTTGCATTCATAAAAAACACATATTCAGTAAAGTTAAACTGAAGAATAAACAGATCTGTTGGGGGTAAACTGTGAAAAATACAAGGCTACAATAACCTGGTTAAATGCACCCACCCTTACACTGATAATTGGCTGAAGAACCTTTGATTTAAACTCAGAGCTCTGTCTTCGTCTGTAAGATGACGTTGGCTTGCTTGGCAATATTTGCCCACTTTACCGTGCAAAGGTTCTTTCAGTGCATCAAAATGTAATGAAATCTAACAGCCCTATTGTGGCCTATTCAGGTGACCCCACAGATTTTTTTGGTCCTAGGCTTTGGCCAAAGCTGTAATTTTCCTTTGCTTAAAATCCCCAGTTTTACATGAAGAAAAAGTAATAACCAAACATGATGCCACCACTACGATGCTTTACTGTGGGTTTACTTTTTTTTAACAATTATTTTTGTTCCAAATTTACCCCTGGAAATGTGGCCTAACAGTGCAAGTTTGGTTTGATTAAACCACAACACAAGGGTTAAGGAGAGCTGGGTCAGATCTGAATGCTTTCTTTGACTTCTGTCTCCCAATCCTACTGCAGACATATGGAGAATACAGGAGATGGCAGTCACATGTAAACAATGACCCAGAAACTTCTATGGTTACTGACCAAAAATTCCTCCAGCCTATTCAATGTTGCTACCAGGTCCCGCAAAATGTGCCACAATTACAATCGTCCAAACAATATCACAATTAGAAAGCATGCAACATTTGTTACATTTCAAATGACATGCATTGGGCAGACTTTCAGTGCCCTCCGTGCACAAACTTCATATAGTCGACAAAATGCTAAAGCTTAAAGAAAGTAGTGGAACAATTTAAACTATAGAAAACAAGAAGGAAAACGTACGTTTTTCAAAAATATATTACAATGATTTGTTTTCCTAATGTTATGCGGCCCGAACGTTGTCCCATATTTTCTCTAGCTACTGAACGTGATTCATATACTATAATGCTAGGGAAAGAGTTTGTACCCTTCTCCTGACTGATGTCTCTGTATAATTTTTTTACCTTTGAAACCAAACTTAAAAACTATGAATCAGGCTACAGGAGACAAGATAAAATTTCCAACCTAACAGTGAGATTTTGTAGAATATGTCACACTAAAGGTGAAAGAAAATGGATATTATTCATCATGTTTTCATTTGTTGTCATAACAAAGACCTTTTCAACAGGTCTGTGTACAAGTTTTAGATCCACAATAAATCGTCTTCACCCTGACATTTCATGCTAAATGTGGCGTGTGTTGCTCTAGTCCAACCTTGATTTATTTTTAAATTCCAGCTTTTCAGAAGGGATTTGTTCATTACACGTAAACCAAGGGTTGCATTGAATCTGATGCATAAGACTGTTACAGCTGATAAGATCTACTATGCCAGTTTTAACAGGTTTAACCAGAATGCAGCTGCTATTAACAGAGTTGAGCGTATGAGAATGCATGTACATCTATGACTGAGTTAGCAAGCAAAACGCTTAATCAGGTTGCAACAACACAGTATTTCTCTGTGGCAAAATATGCCACACAATCAGTTAACAATCAGATCTCTCTAGGCCACTACACTCTGACCTCCAAGGAAATGAATCACAGTTAGTCTTCCACCATCTTGAGCTTGGGTCTACAGCAAAAATATGAAGCGGCATACATGTGATGTCATGCATGATATGTAAGCATTCACACATGAGCAAAGACACATACTGACACCCCACCGTAAGAGATGACGGACAAGAAGGCGACAACTGAGGACAGAGTCAGAGTGAGAGACAGAGTCCAGGCGTATGGTGGATGTATGTGAGAGAAAAATTGTTTTCCCTTTCTTACATAACCCACCATTACGGTAGCTGTGGGGATGTGCCTATATTTGAAAGACAGTTATGTAAGGGATTGTTGTGTCTCAGAGCATTTGCTATAACTTGTCATGAAGGACAGTGTTTTAATCTTCCTTAATTTGGTTAAAACAATAAAAAGTAAACTGCCTTCCCTCCACCCACCCTTCTACAATCAAATGTGTGTTTTCCAGTAAGAAATATCCGACCTCCATGAGAACCCAGCAATGAAGTACTAATAGAAAGACTGAATGATGAGCATGATAACCCAAATGTGGCTGCTGAATAAGGCTGCACACTGAAGATTTTCTTGCTGGGGATTTAAGTGAGTTTGGCATTTCCTGCTTACCATCAAAGAAAAAAAGGAAGGCGATCTTGAAGAGCAGCTTACACTCGCAGCCTCTGCTTGGCTTGCATCCAGCACAAATCAGGCGAGCCCCGTACTCAGGGTTTTGTGCAAATCCAAAGCAGAGCCGAGTGTCTTGCTGAGAGCTTCAAATGAACAGCCCAACACTGGCTCCTAATTGAAGACAGCAGTTGTCTGTGTGCACAGGAGGCCCTGCTGTGAAACCGTGGACAAACAATAGGACACTAAGAGGCTACATCGTTTCCTGCTCCTCCTCTCTTTTCTCACCACCTTCTTATAATGTTTATGTAGAGTGGCAGCATTATTCCTTTTCTTTCCCCTAATATTTGGTCAGTTTAATTTGCAATCACCAAACATGTTGAAGGAAATCAATGAGAGGGAGGCAATTGCTGCAACAACCTTGATGTGATTAGAAGTAAACTGTTTTCTACATAATGTACCAGAAATAAAAGCCATTTCTACTTAATTTTTCAACCGAATCCTTCGATGTTTTTCCCTCTGAACATCTTCCTTGCAATCTCTTCTACTGTAACCTAACACAAGGACAGAGGGCAGGAAAGAGCAAGGTATAAAAGTGCTAATTCATCCATCCATTGTCTATACCCGCTTGGGGTGGGGGACTGGTCCCCATCCCCAGCCAGTCCATCACTGGGCAACACAAAGACACACAGGACAAACAACCATGCATGTCTACACGTACATCAGGGCAATTTAGAGTATTCAATTGACTTTACGGTTTTGTTTTTGGACTGTGGGAGGAAGCCGGAGCATCCGGAGAGTGCACTGGAAGAACATGCAAACTCCACCCAGAAAAACCCAAGGCCAAGCCAGGCCAGGATTCGAACCCAGGACCTTCTTGCTGCAAGGCACATTGGTACAAGTGCTACCAACTGCGCCTTTGTGAAGCCAAAAATGAGCACTAACGAAAAACCCTAATAAAACCTCAGTGCATTTGTAAATAAATAAAGATGTATAAAAACACAAAAAAGACTGGAAAACAGATTTAAGATGCAGATGTGACAAACAAGCCTAACCTCATTTCTGCAGCCAGAGCCGGCCCAAATTTGTTTGAGATTGTAAGCAGAATTAGTTACAACTCAACTAGTTTTACATTTAACTAGTGAACCAAAGATGAATTACAATGGCACTGTATGGAGACCCCTGATGATAATCATAGAAGGCATTGTTTTCTTGCCAAAAAATATTTTTTTAAGTTATTTAGAATGGACATATAACCACTTAGTGGCAACACAGAAATAGGAATTAAGTGACCACTAATGCTACAAACATCCTCTACACAGGAAACATGTAAAAGCTTCGTGGAAGTAAACGTGAAGAGGGCAGATTTGCCGTAATCCACGAAAAACACGTCTAAAGAAAACAGTTTTTGGGCCCAGGATTATAAAACTATTGATATCTTGGATTTAAAAGGAAAGAACAACCATAACTTGAGGGAAGTTGACACAACACAGTTCATGCTACTGCAGCTACTACAGCCAGGAAGTAAACAGCCAGACCACGGTGGTGATTGCGGATAATTATTGCTGCATTCCATTTACCTGGGAACTCGGAACAGGGAAGTTGGAGTGAAATAATCTCTGAGGTAAAAGCGTTACAGTTTGCCGCTTGTCTGAAAGTCGGAATTATCATGAATACTCCTGTTCTTCATTGCTTGTATATGGCCACTGTTACACCTATAACCATGTCAATAACACTGTCATATGCAGTATTTCGTGCAAATAAACATTGTTGAAACATCTCGTCTTATAAACACTGAAAATTAGTATGTGTACGACTGACTAAACATTACATAAATAATAAAGAACTGCTCAAACAATCAAGGTAAGAATGTTTTACTATTGTTTATGAAAGTAGTAGCCATCCTGAATGAGGAAGTTGGGTATGGTCGTACTGCACCGACTTTCCGATTCGTAATTCGGACTTTCAGCGGCACTCCAGTCGGAAATTCCAACTTCCAAGTACAAATGGCACGCAGGAGCTTGAAGTTAATCAGGTAAGAAAATGCTTTTTTTTCCAGCATTTCTTTTACTTTTTATGGGTCCTTTTTCAATTCAAAATATCTGCCATAAATTATAATAGGACTACAGTTAGTTGTATCATTTTCTACACAGACATTCAAATTGAACATTATAATTTCTCAATAAAGTACCATGCTTCCATAGGTTTTTGCATTAACTTTGACATTTCCCAAAGGAAATATATTTCTTCTTGTAATTCTTTGCTCATATTTACTCACTTACATTCTGATAGTCATGTCTGTTGAGCTAAGTGTCATTTTTTCCAGAACTTCTTTTCAGAACGGACTCCCCGATCTGACCCCGAGCTGTATTTTGGTATTGGTGACACCAGGGACCCGATCTCAGATAAGCAGAAGAGGGAGGATGGATTAATGGATGGATGGATAGATGGATGGACAGAAGTAGATAAGGAAAGGCAAAGAGAGATAGAAGTAACAACTTCTAGATAAGGGTATAGGGAATAAAGTCTGGAAATACAAATATTTTTCCATGCACTTATTTTTTCTTTTCCATATGTATCCTGACAGGTAATCAAATTCTATATTTTTCTTATTCCCCAAGAACCCTGGAATATTTTCCAAACTGGTGCATTTGTCATCATGTCCTGTGTAAAGTCAAGCGATCTCTTGTGCTGGCCTTTTCTACAGTCTTTGTGAATCACTACAGAAGACCACAGTGACCATAGCTCACAAGAAATTTAGAACGGAGAACTGTAAAAACAAAGGGAAGGAAAAAGAGAAAGAGGAGAGTTAAAAGGAGGGATTTGAACCAGTGCAGCATTTGTACCATGTTGCTGGAGCTCAATACTTTGTTTAACTTTGAATATTCAAATCTATTTAAACACACAGAACCTCTGAAAGCACATCCGTATAAAGTCGGCATGCAGCAGTTACACGTGATAACAAACTAGAAAATGTACCAGTAGTAGAAGAAAGAGCAAGCACATTACGCCAAAACTTAAGCACTATGGACATCCAAATACACATTGGGAGACACGCCTACTGACAGCTGAATGTACCCAAATCATTCCTGGAGCAAATCAAGCCTGCATTGTCTCGGGAAAGGGATCAGACTACATTTACCTAAGCGTACACATGACACCAGGGAGTGGCTTCAACAGCCTGTTGTTTACTCCATTGTGTAGCTCACTTTGGCTTGCATCCGACGGTTTTGGCCAGGTTGGTCACAGGACACTTTGGCGCTTAGCTTCCCAAATTACTACTTGTCACAGAATGACTTTTTACAGCATGCAGTCATAAGTTCAAGAAGCAAAGTGAGGGGTTTAAAAAAAATATTTATGCCAACTTAGCATATTTTTATTAATATTCCTAGTTCTACTTTTTTCGATTTGACATTGCTTTCAGCAATAAGCTGTTAAGATACTTTAAATTTGTAGTCTGAAAAAAAGATGAGAAAATATGCTCTAAAGACAGAGCGAGAGAGCATGTCCTCCATTCTCAAGCTGCAACTGGCAGATATGACATCCAGTAAAAGGAATAAAAATCCTTTCCATAACTCATTTGAACCTCCAGTGATTCTTTGACCCTTCGGCAGCAGCTGTGGTCCAGCTTGTTATAAGCAAAAGGGCTGTGTCTAAAAAGATCATGGATCTGCTGCACATGAAGGCAAAATAGGTAAAAACTTAGCAATCAAACAGAGAATAATATCAATAACTGATATTTTCAGCTTGCAACTGAAAAAGAGGAATGAGGAGTTGTGCACTGTAGATGGGTCACTCTGATCCCATTTGGGACATCTTGTCTTTTAGCCATGTTCACAGAGACAGAGACAGTGAAGCAAACCCTTTTTAGAGATACCCTGTCAACTCATTTGAAGAGCCTGTCAGCGCCCTCTCTTCCTCTGGGTAAAAACTTGAAACGGAGAGGATGAAGAGGCAAACTGGCTACTGTAGAAGACATAAGAAAAAAAGATAAAGCTGACTACAAGGCTGCAGTGAAAAATGAACGCGTTATTTCTCTATACCAATCAGCTTGAGTTTTCTTTTTTATCCCTATAATAAAATTACAATAAAAATGTTCCATTTTCCAAGAAATATCTGAAAACGCTTAGTAAAAAACTGCTGTAATGCAAGATATTAAGTTTTAGAAAAAAAAGGTGTATGTCTGGTGCCACTCCTTGAGTTGTAACGTCATGGCATTAGGTACAGTACATTGTAAAAGCATTTAATTTATTGTTGTAAAACCCATTTTGCAGCAATCACAGATGCAAGTCTTTTGGGGTATGTCTCTACCAGCTTTGCACGTCTGAAGACTAAAATTTCTGTTCATTCTTCTTTGCAACACAGCTCAGGTTCAGTTAGATCGGATGGAGCTTCTGTGAAAAGGGATTTTCCAGTCTTACACAAATTCTCAATTAGATTTAGGTTTGGACTTTGACTTGACCCATCTGACACATGAACACAGTTTGATCCACACAATTCCACTGTACTTCTGTTTGTTTGGTGAAAGTTGCTGTTTTTCCTACATGGCTTCCGGCACACTTTAAATTAGACCTTTTTATGACTTTCTTCTCAAAAATGCTTCTTTTTTGCCAAAAGACCAGGTTTGCTGTGCATGACTAACAGCTGTCCAGACAAAGGTGGAATTATTTACTATTTAAGTTACGCCTGACGGCAATTAGTTGCCCTGGATTTCGTTTAGGGGTGTTAGACAAAGGGCGGAACACAAACACATGCCAGTTGGGTATTACTTGTGTTGATCAAACGCATAGAATACCACAAAGTACACTGACGTTTTTGGCTGTAATTTCACAATATGTGAAGAAGTTCAATGATTATGAATGCCTTTACAAAGCACTCTACATGTACAGCTAAAAAATTTGGTTAAACACTATATTAACAGAAATTTGAGAGGAAGGAACAGTGTAGTAATAAGTAAAGATGCACCAGCAACAGGGATAAGCGCAGTCCAGAGAGAGACAACAAAATCCATTCAAGAACTTGGGTTAGCTTCACAAAGAGTGGACTGAAGCTGGAGTCAGCGCATCAAGGGCCACTACGTACAGACGAATCCTACACATGGGCTCCAAATGTCGCATTCCTCATGCCAAGCCACTCCTGAACCAGAGACAACTTCAGAAGCATCTTACCTGGTCTAAGGAGAAAAAGAACTGGAACGTTGCTCAGTGGTCTAATGTCCTCTTTTCAAATGAAAGTACAGTTTGCGTTTCATTTGATAACCAGGGCCCCAGAGTCTGAAAGAAGAGTGTAGAAACACAGAATCCAAATTGCTTGAAGTCCATTGTGAAGTTTCCACAGTCAGTGATGATTTAGGGTGGCATGTCATCTGCTGGTGGTGGTCCACTGTGTTTTCTAAAGTTCACAGGCAACACAGCCATCTACCAGGAAGTTTTAGGGCACCTCATCCTTCCTGCTTTATGGAGATGGTAATAACATTTTCAAAGAGGACTTGGAACCTGCCCCCACTGCCAAAGGTATCAAAAGCTGGTTCAATGACCATTGTGTAGGATTGACCAGCAAACTGGCCAGACCTGAAACTTCATAGATGATCTATGGGTGTTGTCAAGAGGAAGATGAGAGACACTATGCAGATGATCTGAAGGCCACTATCAAAGCAACCAGGCCTTCCATTACACCTCTGCAGAACCACTGGCTGTTGGCCTCCGTACCACGCCTCATTGATGCAGTAATTCATGCAAAAGTAGGCTCAACCAAGTACTGAGTGCATAGAAATGAACATCCTTTCAGAGGCCTGGCAAATCTGCTTAAAATATCCTTTTTATTGAACTTTTGTAATATTCAAATTCTTTGAGATAGTAAATTTCTAGTTTTAAGAGGGACATATTCTTTTAAATCCTTCCTTTTCACACTTAAATCATTCATTTGTGGTCTATTTAAAGTGGAACTGTAATGCTCTGGTCTGAACTCCTTGTTATTGTAGCTCCACAGGCCCCTTTTGTATCCCTTCTCTGAGGTGCATCTGAGCAACTCGTTTTGCTGTCTCTTTAAATGCTGTTGAGGCACTTCACACCCCGGCCCCCTCAAGGTCAAGGAGCGCTGCACTTCAACCCTTTTGGCCATTTTTGTAGTTTGATAACAATTATCTAGCGTCGCAGAAACAAGACAAAAACAGCAAAAACAATGCAAAACGGTTAATGTAATAATACTTTTGAAAACATGCAGTACGGTTCTGTCCTCAAGGAGCTAAAAGCAGCACACACCACTAACCTATGCAGAAAGAACGATGCTGCTGCTATCAAAACAATGGCCAGGATGTCATATCAACACACAATAAATGAATGTCTAAAATAAAGCTTGCTGTCATTTTAGCGTTATTTTCGGCTTACTGCTTTGCTGTGTCCGTCATTTCCATAGACGGACCATAGACGGACCGACAGCAGCAGGTGAGACTGAGGACCATCTTCTCCCGAACAAGATTAATAAGTACTGGTGCCCCCCAGGAGTGTGTTCTCTCCCCACTCCTCTTCTCCCTGTACACAAATGACTGCACCTCAGCAGACTCGTCCGTGAAACTCCTGAAGTTTGCAGATGACACCACTGTCATGGGCGATCCAGGACGGGGTGAGTCTGCATACAGAAGGGGTGGATCGCCTGATACACTGGTGTAGTCAGAACTGCCTGGAACTAAACCCACTCAAGACTGTGGAGATGGTGGTGGACTTTGGGAAAAACCCCACCTCCAAAACACCCCCTCACCATCCTCAACAACACCGTGTCGGCTGTGGATCACTTCAGGTTTTGGGAACCCACCAATCTCTGAGGACCTGAGATGGTCTTCACACATAGACACTGTTCGGAGAAGGCCCAGAAGAGGATGTACTTCCTGAGGCAACTCAAGAATAAAAATTCCACAGGAGCTGCTGGTCATCTTCTACACTGCCATCATTCAGTCTGTCCGTTTTCATCCATCTCAGTGTGGTTTTGGTTTCACCAAAACAGGACAGGTCCAGACTGCAACGAATAATCGGGGACTGCAGAGAGAATCATCAGGGCTGACCCCTCCATCCAGGACTTATACGGGTCAAGGGTCAGGAAAAGAGCTGCTAAAATTCCTGCAGACCCCACACCCCCTGCACATAAACTGTTTAGAGTTCTGCTTCAGGCCGACGCTACAGGGGCCTTTCACTAAAACCAGCCGCCACAGAGACAGTTTCTTCCCTCAGCTGTTTCTCTTTGAACATTCAATAGAGTACAAAAAACAAACGGGAAGAGGGTTGAAAATGCACCTTTTTTATTTTTTATATATGTGTATATTTGTACAAAATATGATATTCTGTAGTGCAAAAAAAAAACCAAAGAGCAAAGTGTACCGGAGTCAAATTCCTTGTTTGTATGTACAAACTTGGCAATAAAGCTGATTCTGAATCAGATGAAGTCTTTCAGCAAATCCTTATTGATATTGAAGGAGTTTGCTGAAAGCAACCATCCTTGAAATGGGGGAAATAGGAATTTCCCCACTGATGTGGGAAAACTTCCATGAAAAATAAAATTTAACCAGGCACTTCAAAGAGGTTCTGATGCTGGGGGGATGGTGTAATGAATTGTGTGGGTTATTATACCCAACAACCGAACCGAACTTATCCTGTTTGAGCGTACGCATACTTGAGCTTGGACTGCAAATTTGCAGCGAGAAATAAAGATGGCGGATACACAAAATTGCTGGTTGTCCATGACCTTGTGTAGCTGTTCCGCAGTGAATAATGTGAAAATCATAAAAGATGATAGAGAAACCTGAATGGACTGAAAAATATGACTCAAACAGAACATAAAGATAGCTATGCAGCACCTGAAGAGATTGAATTTAACTTTTCTGCACTCCTACAGACTCCAAGTCCCCTTTAATTATCTGTAAGCCATAATTACCAAAATTACTAGAAATAAAGGCTCGATATATTTCACTCTGTTTAAAATATAAATATGTATAATGTATAGTTTATATATATATATATATATATATATATATAATATATATATTATATAAACTTTCTGAAATGAGTGAAAAAAAACATTGAACTTTTTCATTAAATTAAATTTTTTAGCTGTAGGTAGAAAAACGTGTAGAGGGTCCAAATCCTGTTTTGATAAGGTATGTTACAAAAAAGGGGGGAGAAGCGCAGAAACTCCCCCTTTGCCACCTCCCAGTTAACTCCTGGGAGGTGGTATATACAGCAGTAGTAACACACAAGGAGCACCAGTCAGTCAGGCTAAACCGTGCACTGTCTCTCTGTCAGACCAGTTCAGTCAGCGGACAGAAGCAGCATTATTGAGCTGTGGGCTTGGCCAAGAGGAGGAACAATAGCTCCTGTGTGCCGGACCCTCGGGAGCATCCCAACAGCTGGGGGATAGGAGGTCCGTCTGTGGCTCCACTAAATGGCAAGTAAATGGGAACTGCAACGTTGCTCTTTGGCTTCCCCAGAATCCCTGGCACACCTTCTCTTTTAATCATCTTTTGCAGCTCCCAACTCTCTGCATGCTTTATTATTCTCTCCCCACTAGTTTGTGCCTCCCCTATCACCCCACTACACCTCAGAGGAGAAACAAAAAGAAGAAAGACAGAAAGGGAGAGTCTGTTCCTGGTTGCATGAGAAAGCCAGAGACTGGCAGAGGATCAGAGCAATGTCAACAAACAAGAGAAGTCCAAAAAACCTCCACAGGAGGCTTGCCAAAACCGTTCTCTCACAAAGGAGGGTACCAGCCTTGCAAGCATTTCATATCCCAAAGCAAAAAGTTTACAGGAAGCATCAGATAAACATGGGAACTGTTATATTCTGGGAATACATCTCCAGATAGATTCAGTAAGTGAAACGGGTTTCTCTGCATCTAAAAGTATTTTTTAGTATCACGATGCCAGACCAGAACATCATTTAACAATGCCAGAGCTTATCTGGAGTGATTATAGCATGTGCAAGCCCCTTTAACTTCCAACCAATATGATCAATATTCTTGTCAAATTCTCCTCTCAAACACATACATCTTTAACCCCTTTTTTATGGCTGATACCAATGAGGTGTTCAAAGTTTAAGACCTCGTGTCTTCCGAAAATGCATTAAGCTGATCTAAACTGAATAACCTGATTAAAAACACACGTCGGCGAAATGGTTGAGTTATTGCATATCACACTTAGTCATAACCTAAACCTACTAAAAAAAGAAAACCCAGCTTGTGTCCCTCATGCATCTTCATTAAATTTGACTGTTTCGGTTCATAGCAGACACAGGCTGGCCCAGCTAATCCATTGTTGTAAGCTGTAGGATACTCAGGTGCGTATCTGTGGACAGATGATTCATTCATTATAAGCCATAGATCTGAACCTGGAAAACAAAACTCCACACAGGCTGTTTTTACTTTAATATCATGTTGCGAACAACCAAACAGTCAAACAGGTATTTATTAGTGAGATCAGAGTCCGGTCCAAGACTCGGACAGATTTTTTTTTGCGGGGCTTTAAACTATATCCCCACAGCTCAGATAACATTTAGTTTATATCATCCATGTTCATATGTGTATACAATATACAGCTGATGTAACCGTCATCATAGTTTGGAACTGGAAACTAAAAAACAGAAATAACTAACTTTACAATAAATGTGTATGCTTTTTCAGGAAAGTGAATAACTTTCCACATATAAAATTTGTATTAAAAAGTGCAGCAAAAAAAACATTTTAAGTTCAATTTTTAAGCACTTTTTTATATATAGGCAATATGGCTTTCTATCCAGAGCAGCTGAAGATGGGGGTGCCAAGCATAAAAAAACAAATTTTAGTTAATGCTCAAATTATATTGATATCTGAATCGATTGTAATGCTATTTCTGTGCTTTTAAATGAGTCCAAACATTATTTCACCATCTCTAAATCCTAAATACTTAAACTGGTTAGACATTAATAGATTGGTTCTATGCTGAACAGAGATTCTTTAAAGCACAATTTATGATTTGTGAAATCTTTATTCTGGAAACCCACAAAAACCTTTTCAGTGCTTTCTTGGCATCAGGTCCACCTTAGATTGAAACAACATAGAAAAAAAACGAACCTGGACACTTATTCTACAGTGATTACAGACTTACTAAATATTTTTTATGAAACCTCCATTCAATACTTACACTACCTTCAATACCTACACTAAAAAGTTAAGTTTTCTCTAAAACCTATTTAAAATCTAAACTTATTCATCTCATAACATTTTTCTACAGAGATAAACTAAAATCATATCAATAGGTGTTAGTTCTTCACATTTCAGTTGCATAATAAGGGTTTTTGCCAAATGCGCTTCATCAAGGAAAGTATATTTGGTTTTCTGTGGGACGGCATAAGCAAAGGCTCTCTACCATTCATACAAACTTTGTTTCGCATGATTACTGACATATAATTTGTACAAAAACAGGTACCCTTGTAAACCTGACTTGTGTGCTCTTGGTTACCCCCTCTTGGTTTGATGGCCCCAAGCAGCTGCCTACTTCGCATAGGCTTCAAGCTGGCTCTGATTCACATGCAGCACTCCAAAATACAACCCTTAAGTTAGGTTTGAATTAACGTGCAGCTGAAGATATTCTTATTATTTGTACAGTAGATGCCATAAATGACCACGTCAATGGATCATGCAATACAAAGAATATGTTAAAGTTGCAAGACAGATAAAGAAAAGCACAGAAGTCACAATAGGACCTTGTTCCTTGGGCTTTACTTTGTTGTCGCACTTTTAAATAGTAAAAAGACGGTTTCGAATTTCAGAAACCACGATTTTTTCAGTGGGCTGCAACCTACCATCCCCCCATGACAGTTTGCAAACCGTGCAGGCTTGGAAAAAGACCCCGGCCCCCAAAGCGGAAAAATGTGTTCCCAGCGGTTTGACTTCATCGCTCTTAAACTCTCCACCATTCCCCGGTTCCTGACATAACAGCTGGCCTTTATATCTTGGATGCTTCGGTCGCGTCTGAAAATTTGCGGGGCATCGAAAATATTTGTTTCTTGTCAACATGTAATTTCTCAGACTGTAGATGTCAAGACACTGCCGCAGCGGGAGCTCATCCAGATGTGCCGGTGCAATTCATCACCCAGCAGTCTCTTTATAAATGTGACCTTTATTTAAGCAATTAGAAACACGCATTTGGTACTTTTTTGAGAATTTGATCACTTTGGAATCCCATCAATGTCACGTTTATCACCTGTATGCTATGAAAATGTGGGAGTCACAGCTTGCAGAGCAGTGTTGAATTACCAAGACCGTTATTAGTCTAGCAGCACCAGTTTAGGTCTAATATTACAACATGGTGACTCTGTTCTGAGGCAGTAAGTTGAACTGAATAGTGCGGAGATACAATAAGGTCCATGCAATGATATTAAAGTAGGAATTTAAACTGGCTGCAGCAGTAGACGACGTTCAAACATTACCTGATAGGTTGGTTAAAATCCCACTTATTTTTCTTCCATCCTCACAGAGCTGCACGGCGTGCCACAGAATCCAAGTGTTTAAATCCCCTGGTCAGATCCATGGCCGCACCGTCTCTGATATCAAATGCACTCCTGCTAGAAGAGGAAGCGGCGCAGAACAATCCAGACACTTTTTTTTCTGAAAAGGGTTTCTTTGGTAAGATATTGCTTAAACTGACATTAAATGTGGTCCGGCCCAACTAACGGCAAATTCCTCAACTTCACCTCGTTTTCGAGTTTAATCCGGTGCGACAGATGCTTTCACGGCAAAGTAATGAGAGTTGTGTTAGGTTTGTTTGGAGGAGAATGTCCCCGCAACAATCGGCGCTGATGGTATGAGCCACTCCATTGTTGGAGCGCGAGACACCGTCCCACGCTGATGTGTGATTGTGGGAGGCTCGCGGACAGCGCGTGCGCTCGCAGCATTGGCTAAAGCGCCGAATCGTCATTCAGCGCTATCCAATGAATTATAGTGTAGTATTTAATCATTCAATCCTTCACTCTGCATAAAAAAATACCGATCCGTAAGATCGATATTTAACTAATAGGTTGGATAATACTAAAAAATACAATTGCGTGGCGGTCAGAGATGTTTTTGGTTTGTTAAAATCAATGTTTTCATAGATTTTATGTGAGTTAGGTCATAGGTCATGTTTTCTTGTCTTTTTTTCAAACTGCCAACGCATTCAAACAAAAATGGCCAATGAATAAATAACAAATCAATTTATATCCTGCTTGAATAATGTAAAGGTGAACTTGTAGTGAAATAAATGGACGAATTAATGAAAAAAACAACAAATAAATACATTTTATTATGGACCAACGTGTGTCTTTTGTGGAAGTGAAGTTAATACGAAATCAACAAATAAATCATGAGTTTGATCAACTTCAGCAATGTTCAAGAATGACCCCATTAAAAAGGTGTGAAAACGTTTTTTCTTTGTTTTTACAGTAATGATAAAAAAGGGATTTCAGGATTTGAAAAGATGTTCCTGCTTACTATTTAAACTTATATGCATTTATACGTGTGTGTCACGAAATACTATCATTTAGGATTTTAACAACAACAATAACAAATGTAGCAAATTGCAATTAACAAGGAAAAATGAGAAGACTTTTAACAGTAAGTGGGATTAAATAATGTTATGCCTTTCCCCAGTCCTTTTTAAAAATGTCATTCACAGATATAATGATTGTGATGATGAATATTATTATTTTTCTGTATTGTTTTGACATGTCCAAAGTGAAAAAGAAAGGCAAACAAAAATTTTGCATATTTTGCTATTTAATACTAGCAACTTTATCTTAATATTTCATTTAAATGATCAAACATAAAATTGTAGAACTCACTGCATATTGTCTTATTGAGAACAATCTGGTGACAAGTAGGGATTTATAATTTTACATCTAAAATCCTCAAAAAGCTTTGAGGACTACTTACCTAATTTGAGGACTACGACACATTGAGTCCCAAGGTGAAACACAGTTTCACAGGGCCCTCTGCCAGACAGAACTTGTAGGTTATTGTTTCTCACTGCTGCAGCTAAATCAGTTGTGTACTTTGATTCATATTTGCGATCCTCCCAAAGTCACTGTTTGTTTCTTCTACAATAAGATTGTGGTTACAGCTGTGAATGTTTGCAGTTTCTTGACGTGAATGGACTGATACTGGTGTTATAAAATTGTAGCTGTAGCAGTTTCTATATCCTGGCTGGGGGTTCAAGTCCTTGGCTGGTATTAAAAGCACACTGTATGCATGTTCCTCACAATGAAATCTTTCTAGACAATTGTGGATTCAACAAGGGTAGTAAAACTCTTAACACATTTCACTTTCATTGATTTTATGAATGAATACAACTGGTTTTTACTTGATACTTTTAAATTGTGCAAACTGTTATAACAGAATCAAATGACGATCCTGTTTCTGGGAATTAAGTATAACGTTTTAATTTTGCTCGCAATTCTTTGTTTCTTTTAGCGGATGTCCCGCCCCCTGCTTCCGGTGACTTCACAACATCCAACATGTCTGCCGCCATAACTTCCCTCGCTTCGTACGGGAGTGATTCCGACTCCGAAAACGAGTCAGAATCCAGTACCAGTGCCGAAAAAGTTGACCCGGTTGATTCGGATGCCACGGCTCACCTTAAACCTTTGCAGCCCGGACACACAATGTCGTTGGCTGTTCTTAATTCTGCACCGGAGGTCGCTGTTAAGGTAAGCTAAGTGACGCAGGCTAGCTAACGTTAGCTTGACGTTGAAGTTGAATTTTGTTTTTTATTTAAATTGTTATACAACCGGTTTCATCTACTAAAAGGAAAATACAACTTATTAGTCATTGTGTTTTAGCTTGCATGTTTGCTAGTGCTGCTTTTAATTTTGCAAACGGGATTATCTTCGTGTTATACAATAGCATGAACTAAAACGCGAGAGGTAGTTAGTCCTAATTGTTGTCAAAGTATAGAACAACCTCAAACTTATGATATGCATCTTTCTAATTTCATTAGCTTAGTAATTGGTAACCCTGTGAAATCTGTTGTCAAGTAGCAGAGATTGTGGCTGTCAGGGATATTTCTTTACCGGTTGACTAATTATATATGTCTCCATGTCAGGAGGCTGTTGAGACTGGCATACACTTGGACCCTTCACTGAAAGAAGTCGCTTATAACCCAACATATGAAACAATGTTTGCACCTGAGGTAAGTCTTTAAAAATGCTAACACATCCTCAAACATACTACAGATATCGATTTAGTAGACCAAGTGGTGAGATGTAATCTTTGGGATGATGATGATGTAAAGCGACAGCGCTGCAAGTTGTACATGCAAGCTAATATGTTGGCACATATTGACGTTAAAGTGGCTCTTTTTCAAGCTTACTGTATCTCTTTTTCTATAACTCACTAATGGTGTAATTACAGTAAAGCCATAATGAACAAAATTGCAGGTGGCTTTTCAGGATGCTGTTTGAACTTGTTGTAAGACGAGGTATACATCAAGCTTCGATAAACATTGGAACTAGTGTCTTGATATTTTGATAGTTTTGTCTGCTTGAAGGTGGATGTTTAAATGTCTGTGATTTTTGTTTTTTTCAATGATATGAACTAATTTTATCTGAACAAGATTCTAAAATGCCTTACAAAAAGTATTCACACATTTTGAAACAATACAAACACGAATTTCAGTTGATTTTATTGGGTCAATCAACTTAGAGTAGTTCATAATTGTGCAATTGAAAGGAAAATGACACTTTTTTTTTTTCACTGTTTTGAAAAGAAAAAACTGAAATTTCGCCATGCATATGTATTTAGCCTCCTTAACTTTGATACCCCTAAATAAAATCCAGTGCCAGTTGTACAAACAGTTGCCATTTGAAAAATTACACAATCAGTAAAAGCAGTCTACATTTTATAAAAAAAAAACACTAGTGGACAATGCATTGTTTTCTTTTTACTTAATGATTATTAAAATAAATTGGAGCGTGTTTTACACTGTGACAAAATGTAAAAGATTTAAAGGATATGAAAACTTATTCAAATCAGGGTTTATGAATGTTTCAAACTTTTTTGGGCAGTAAAGCCACCTTAAAATGTCAACCACTCTGCCTTACTAAGGGTGTGATGTCATTCATTATGTATACTTCACAAAAGCAATGTCTCCCGCAAGTACTGTTTCAGATGTATAATTTTTCCCAAAATTGACACTATACTCATATTTTCTCATTTAGGACTAATAAAGCATTGTTGAAGTTATAGTTATCCTCACACATCCTTAGTGTGAGGGTTCAGTTTTGTGCTGATACTTTGTCTAAATTTCTGTATTTTGGCACATTTCTGTATTTTGTTTTAGTAACAATTGGAGTGTTATTTAAGTTAAGACTCTAGCATTGCCTTTTTACACACTTAATGTTGTATTATATGTAATCTCATCTTTAGCTAAGTCAGGTAGCACATTTTTTGACATGATGAAAAATTCATAGACACCACACATTGAAAATGCTGAATATCCAGTACATGTTTGCCTTAAGTTCTAATTAAATGTGTTAATGCAAACACCTGATGATAACATCACTTAACGTCTTGCTACTCTATGCAGATGCTCTGTCTGCACTGATGAAGATTCACTCACCTAAGCATTCTGGCTGCAAGACGTTGCTTCAATGGCAGGACAGTCTGACCTAAGTCTTATTAATTCAGCTACTAATTATTTGAATATTGGTCAGGTGATCATCAAATACTGGAAAAAGAATAAGATGATATAGTTCAATGTACATTTGACATACTGCATCCCACTCTAGAAACAGCGAAAAACATGGTGTTCCATATAAAAGACCCATGTAAAGTGTGTATTTAGCGATGCTGCCAACAACTCTTGACAGCTCATGAGGTGTACCTAATCACAGCATGATTTTATTTTTTGCTACTGTTCTTTTCCTTTTATTGGTTTTTTGATGAAGTATCAATCACAAGTCAAGATTAATTTTTTTGTCATTGTGGTAAATGAGCACCTTCTGTCAGAGCAGAAGTGGTTGCAGAGGCATTGCAAATTTGCATGTTCAGAAATGGTGCATATTAAATCAGGCCAACGTGCTGAGCTTTGGCCTAACCACTTTGAATTATAATAATATTTTCTAGCAAAAAAATTTGTTCCATTGCTGCGCTTTGAACAAAGATTAGGTAAGAGCTTATTTTTGTTCTTTAAAGCAAGATATTTTTGAAAAAAAGAGATTCAAATAAAAATTGACTGGTGCTTGAAAACCAATTGGTGAGAAACTTAAATAAGATGTTTTTTAAATCAGTGAAAGCACTATGCTAAGTGCTATGAAGTTCGACTGACAAACACTTCTTTCTCGTTAATGAGGGAAGAATACACAATTTTAGTTATTTTAAGTATCAGTGATGTGTTTAAAATGAATTCATATTAAACAGCACAAGAGATTTAAGAAGCTATTCAAAATTAAGCTGTATTTTCAGGGGCATGTAAAGAGAGGTCTGCAGTAGGGTAAGCTGTGAGAGAGAGCACGACTTTCATTAGGTAGCAGGAAGGCTGAATGTCTTGCTAGCCACACTTACCTCACTTATTGTTAATATAAGATGCTAAAGACAGTTAAAAATGTCAACTCTGTAAACATTGTCTTTGTTTTAAAATATTAGTAAAGCCCTGCATTACAGCAGGTACTTTCTCACACAGTGGCCCAACCTCTGCTCTACTCCTAACACCAATACGTCATGACAGCACAAGGTCTGAAGGCTAGAAAAAACATATTATCAGTGCTGTTATTCTATTGTAGTCCTTTAAGAGAAATTTGAATTGGCTAAAATCCGTATCAACAGGTCAAATGTTTTCCAAAATCTGAAAAAGGAAATTGTCCACAAAACTAACCAGTGAATTTGTGCCAAATATTTTGATGGAAGTTTATTTTTGTCTTCAAAATAATTGTTTGCTTTTTTAATTTTAGTTTGGGCCGATGAACCCTTATAAGTCCCAGCAGATGGCTGCCCCCAGGAACATGCTGTCTGGGTATGCAGAACCTGCCCACGTCAATGATTTTATGTTTGAACAGCAAAGGAGGACCTTCTCTTCTTACGGTAAAATCATCTTTTTCCTCTGTAGTAGCTAGCACACCAACATTTCTTTCAGCTATAGTGACTACAATGTTCTTTTTTCTGCTTGTAGGTTATGCTTTAGATCCTTCTGTTGACACGCACCAAGCATCTTCTTGCAGCTATATTGGTGCCGTGGATGAAGCTGAAAAAAACAAAGGTATGCATTAATAATGGCAAAGTTTTACATCGGTTGTTTAGTAACTTTAATGTATTGATTATGTATATTATTAAACATTGATGATAACTTTGAAGTGAACCTTTCTTCTTTCAGGACTGACCGTCTTTGAAAGTGGTCAGAAGAAGCCAGAGAAGAGAAAGAAGATCAAAGGTGGGGATGCAGGAGAAATCGACAACTTCCTGGGGCCGTGGGCGAAATATATAGACGAGAAAGATGTGGCCAAAACCATCAGAGGTGATAAACTGTTTTATCTACTGGATAACACGTTAATGTATTCTGGTTGCTGACTTACAGAGTCATTAAATGCTTTATATGATAGCAAAGCAGATATACAATCAGTCATAAATATTAATTTATATTAGACTGTCTTTAAATTGTAATTATCCAACAGATTGACTGCATTTTATTTTTTTTATGATAGTCCAACAGCAGCTTTTCTGCCACTACTGAAATAATATAGGAGAGCCATATGTATATGCCTCTATATCCAGTTTAATGTATTTTTGTACATTGGATCAGACATTTGGTGCAGCAGATTCTACTTATTCCACTAATAAGTAGAATTTGTGACTCCATTCGCCCACACAGCCATGTTAAAGATCTCATAATCGGGCATTCATTTGAGATTAAACTGATTTTGCTTTGCCGAGCCTGTCTTCATAATTATAGAAACATGGTTATTGCTGGGTCGTTTCCTCATAATAAATGTTATTGTACAGGAAGAGCAGAAGGAGCTTGATGAGATCACTGCTAAAAGGCAGAAGAAGGGAAGGAATGAAGAAGAGGCTCCAGGAGAAGAGAAGACCATTCTCCATGGTATTAAGATGCTTTTATGTTTTCAATGGCATGTAGTGAAATTAATCAAAAATAGCCTTGGAAATTAGATTTTGTCCATACCTCAGCTTCTCACTAACTAAAAAGGTAGAACAATATTTCTGTTTAAAGTTATTCTCATTCATGTTGGTAGCTCTGATTTATTGTTAAGGTATTTGTCATGACAACGTAATCAAAAAACTAAATCCTTTTAAAGCTTCACAGCTAAGGGAAGGTAAAATTGCCTTAATGCCAATTGGAAAAAAAAACCCCAAAACGTTTACTAAAATCCTAAATGTGTTTTTAAATATCACATTTTCTCTTTTTGTCCTGTCTGCAGTCAAAGACATGTATGACTACCAGGGCAGGTCGTACCTCCATGTTCCACAGGATGTGGGCGTCAACTTGCGCTCTGCAGATGCTCCGGATAAGTGCTACCTGCCGAAGAAACAGATTCATGTCTGGTCTGGACACACTAAGGTTAGTGGAAATGGGCATCATGGCGGTTAGGTGCTAATGAAGTAACCTCAATATGATCTGTTATTTCCATTGTTTCTTTCTTTGAAAATTTAAAACGCCCTAAAGTATTTAGTCACTAGAGTTTTGTGACACTTTTTGAATAGTTGTTTTTGGAAAAAGTTATTTTACCTTGAAGAAAATCGGTGGAAAACGCTATTAGAGACAAAGTTTGCTCTGCAAGGTGCTGTATGTCTTTGGCACATTACGGCTCATCTGATGAGACCAAAAAAGAGGTTTAGTAGCTCGTCCAAACAATGGAAGGTTTTATTAAATTAAACACGCGTCTGTGCAGGTTAAACACAAACAACTGAAATGTTATACAGTGTCTTTAATGAGCAGATAGCTATATACAGGTGTAGTATGTTACTGTATGCAGGTGTAAACTGTAATTCTACATTAGCAACCTTTAACCTCTCAAATAGCCAGGTCACCAGGTCAAAAGATGTACAACAAAACCTACATGTTTTAAACTGTCACACCTAAAATCTTGTCGAAAAGCAAAACAGCCTTTTGCTATTGTAATCTTAAAATATTGGTACTGAAAAATACTATCATAATAAACAGATAAATAAAATAAATTCATGTTTAGGGTGTCTATGTTTGTTTTCCAGGGTGTCAGCGCTATCCGATTATATCCCAGCTCTGGTCATCTTCTGCTCTCCTGCTCTATGGACTGCAAGATCAAGGTATATTATCAAATTATCTAATAACAGTAGAAGGACACTGTTTGAGCACAGACGATTCTCTCAAGATAATGGATATTAATAAGTTTACTCTTTCACCGTGGTGGCTGCTAATGTTTACAGAATAGCTTGCATGTGCAGAATTGAAGACCTGGTGCTCTAAGATTGTATAACCCTGTGGGACCAAATGTACATTTATAGTTATCCTGGTTTCTTATGAATTTGTACAAAGTCTAGAGTTTCATTTTGATAATTTTTCAAGCCTGCATAAGTTTGGAAAACAGAAAATTTTAAAAATGAAGAAAAAAAAAGATTTCCTGACTTATCGTATTTCATTAACCTTAAGATTAAAATCTGAATTTCCTGAAAATCTAAGGGCTTTTTACACTGATTTTTATTTAGGTTATGACCTCTAGTTTTGGTTTGCTACATCACAACCTTAGGTTTTGGCCATCTTACTGATCATTTTGGTTTTTGAGTTACTGGGGCTTGTTTTTTTATTTTTTATTTCAGGAAGCGCACAATAAGTCCAAAGTTAATGTGCTGTGATGCACATGTGCAAATGGCAATAAAACGTATTCTTTTCTGATAGACACGCATTTATTCAAAAACCAAAACAAAGGCCATGTCCCAGCTTTTTTTTTTGGCCTTCTCAGTTTTAAGCTGTCCCAAGGTTTTTGAACAGGTTTCAGTTTTGCATTAAAACTTCTGCTTTTTGGATTTTTGTAAAATGGAAAAATTACTGATCACAAACTATCATTTAAAAGATCTGCAGTTAATTTAGAATAAAACAGTTAAGGTTTTCCAAAACTGTCCAGATAGCCTTTTACTATGACAAAAGTGTCATTTTAAACAGGTGGAAAAGTCTAAAACATTAAGCTTGAAAAAGTATGGAATTTTGTTATGTAATGGAATATGGAAAAATTGTAGGAACCCTGGATATCTATATGTTGGCACGGGTATGTGCTGCTAGGATTTTCATAACGGAGAAAAACCAGTCGGTCTGCCAGGAATCTGAATGTGCTTATTTTCCCTTGACAATTGATGATTATTAGCAAGTAAAATACTAAAAAATGTCTTTTCTTTGTGAATGCATCAAAACTACAAATTTCCACCCTTTTGAGCCCAAACCACAATCAACAGCATGTGCTTTAGCACTTTTTTGGTTTAATAAGAATCAGATAAAAATCAGGGACTTAGATTTACAAATTGGGTTAATATAGTGATTGCTTTATTTTCTTTTGGATTCAAAATTCCAACCTTTCTCAACAAACATGCAGGACATCTTTTTCTTATATGGTATAGTCCCTGGAAAAAAGGGGAGATTGGTTTAAATTCAGACCTCAAAGAAAACCAGAATTTGGTATCATCCATGATCAGTGCATCTGATTATTTTGGCCGACTGTTCTGGTCACTACACAGTTGCACAAGTACGCTCAACATTGAACACATCATTGCCCTGTGTTGATCAGATCATGTCTAATTTCTCTATAGCTGTGGGAGGTGTATGGAGAGAGGAGGTGTCTTCGTACATTTATTGGTAAGTAAGCAAAGTTTCTCTCCTGCATTTAAAATAAAATCGATATGTTTATTTTAAATTAAAAAACTTATGATGTGATAAATCTTTTTTTTTTGTAACATTGAGTCTTATGTCACCTAACCTAGTGTTCCTGAACAACAGCTTGTCATCTGCAAACATGCTGACAGGAAACATGCTGAAGTTCCGAATGGCCGTAGCCTTTTTAAAAACTACGCAACAGTGACAGACTATGAACTCAGCATAACTGAAACATTAAAGTCTGCTGACCACTTTCAGAGACTTTGTGTTTTAAATTCAATTGTACATGCAGAGAAATATTATATTAGTCCATGAGGTTTGAGTGTTTTTAGGCTAATGCATGCAGGACACTCTGCTACACCTCCCTGACATCAGAGTGTCACAATAGAGATTGTTTGCAGCTATGGTTCTGCTTGTCAGCTCCTTCACAGAACATGCATAATTCAGCAGCCCAGGGGCTGAAGGGAACGAGAGGCAAGGGAGGGCACAATATATGGATAGGTGGGGGTGGAGGAGGAGAGGAAACCCAGTTTGGAATGAATGAAATAACAAGAGTCTACATGTGAGGGCTGTAAGGAGAAGCTGGTTGAAATAAAACTTTAAATATATATTTTTTCGTCTGATCTAGTTTTAAAGGTATTTGGTTTTGTTGCGGTGAGAATATAAACTTTGCTGTTGCTGAACTCTCTATTTTATTATCTGCTAAGTTATATCTTCTTTCTATTTCAAAGTGATATTTTTCTGAGGCACTGGGCCCTTTCCATTTACCGTAAATTAAAATGGTATGTGACTCACTGGTCTTCCATTTTTAAATGCATATATCATTTTGTAAATCTTATGCTTGAAGAACCCACTTTGATGAAAAACTGCACAACATATGGACTTGTTTGGATCACCAAACCTGAAGGATCACTTAGTAAAACAGGGAACTGCGAGGGTTGTAGTGTAGGGAAATTCATGAATATCAATCAGAGATATTTTCATATTTTAATTCAACGTGGGACACGAGGGATATTTGCTTATTTGTGTGACCTGTTTTCAGTGGTAGTAATGTATGTGCATTTCTGCACACACATCAAGGCTTTCTGTTGCGGTCGTGTTGTCTTTGGCCTGGTTAGAGGAAGAGTGCAGATAGGTGCTTAGTCTCAGTGGGCTCTATCACTGTGGAAACAGCATACCTCTGATAAAAGCTGGTTTTAACAAGGGAGACATCTGCAAACACTGAGACTACAGGGATCTCTAATCACATTTCTGTGTGAGCTAGAGCCAGACAGTTGAAGACGGGGGTTTGGAAGAGAATAAACCGTGAAGCCATTGAAGGCATAGTTATTGTTTTTAGTCTTTCCTTATCAGATCTGCTGAACGTTTTTCCCCTTCATCTTTCTTTCTTAACATTTCCACTATGAAAAAAGTCAGCTGAGGCAGAGTTAGCTCTGTTTGTGTTGAATGCAAAAATATTATTTTAATGCCTTGGTTGTGTGCTGATAATAATTTCTTTGATGTTATTGTGTGTTAGGTCACAGCAAAGCAGTGCGAGACATTTGCTTCAACAACGGTGGAACCCAGTTCCTCAGCGCTGCATATGACCGCTATCTTAAACTGTGGGACTCTGAGACAGGTAGGCTGTGGTCTTAAACCTCTGCACACTTTTCTGCTGTTGTCCCCGAGGAGTGAATGGGTGCATGCTTGAGTGAGTAGACAGTTGCTTGCTCTGTGTGTGTCTTTGTGTTGCGCTGTGATGGACTGGAGACCTATCCAGGGTGTATCCTGCCTCTCATGATTAATCCGATTAATTGTTTCAGCCCTAATTGTTTTGTATTTCTGTGTTTAAAAGAACAGGTTAATTACCTTCATAATGGAGTATTTGAAAAAAAACGACAAATTTAATGGTTAAAGTATTAAATCAACTTTTTTTTAAGATTTCCAAATTGTAAATAAACATTCTCAGACATCAATCTTTATGTCTAATGTTACCCACCCTCATGTTTTGTAGGTGTTAGCATACATTTTTTTTTTAAATGCTTTTTTTTACCTTTTCTGGATTCTCCCAAACAACTACATTTGTTCCTCTGTGTGAAATAGAGCTTTTTCTTCACATCCTCCCTCACTGTTATGTTGAAATCTATTGCCACCCCTTTAAGCTCAATGATGCTTCTCCAGCAGAGGGCAGAAAAGAGTTAAATCCCCCACGTGTTGAACACTGAGAGCTGAATTATATTAGTACTTTGATTACTATGGAGGAATTTATTTAACAAATTGTATTTCTTATATTTTTGTATTTGTTCTCTTGTCTTCTCTGTGGAAGAGATCATTTATCTAAATCTTGTCCCAGTTGCAGTTAGATTTGGGGAAAAGTCACCACAACCATTTCGTATTCCTTGCATATGTGGCAGTATCTTCCTTGCAGAAAGAACTCAAGAAAACAGCATTTTCTGTTTCACTGCTGACTTGTCACTCCCTGTGGGGATCGAGCTACACAGCATTAAAAGTTGCAGACTGTGTTTCTTAAATTGAAGACATCTTCAGTGTGCCTTGCTGGAAAAGGAAAAAAAAGAAGAAACAATGGATTTTTCTGGAACCCTGACTTTCAATTTGGTTCGCTCTCCACAGGCCAGTGTATCTCTCGCTTCACAAACAGGAAGGTACCATACTGCGTCAAGTTCAATCCGGACGAGGAAAAACAGAATCTTTTTGTGGCCGGGATGTCGGATAAGAAGATCGTTCAGGTAAAGCACAGCGAGCGATCCACTTGTGTCGGCAGAGCAGATGCAATAAAGTTTCTGTGTTTGCAGCCTGAGCCCACAGGACTATGAAATACACTTCTGTCTCATACTTGGGCACTGGTGTATGTAGCTGTGTGTGATTTGCAAGAGGATCAGTGGCTGACAGGAGTAGAGCAAGTCATTAATCACTGGCAGCACAAGGGTAGTGAAGGGAACAGTGTAATAAATGTAGTGCAACGAACAGATAAAGGTTTGTGTGGTAGCAACATGCAGAGGACAAATGGAGCGAAAGTTCTGAATTTAGAAATTTCTTGCCATCTTATATGAAATGTTTTTTTATTCTTTAAAACATTTAGAGATGTAAACACAGAAAGCACCAGCTCTGCTGCACATCTATCAGTATTAACTGCGTTTTTTACCTCAATGGGGGGCTAACGTTAAATCATGCAGCTGTCCTCTGGGCTATGAGCACAGATGCCTGCTGGCCCCAAGAGGAGGATTTAAATAAAAAAGCACAAATGAAATTGGACAGAACTGCATACACATTTTTGTTTGTTTTGTTGCCTGGGGATGGGAGCATCTGTGTGGATATCTTTTTACATTTTAATTAATGCAACGCCTTCTCCAAAAATATCTCAATGTTCAAATCTGAGGCCTGTTTGATTGCTAATCGCTGTCATCGCCTCACTCTAGTTTAATAATTTTTCAGCACCGACACAGATGGAATCTTCTCTCTCAGGGGAAACTCCCACAGCCATTCATCTGATCCTTTCTTGTCTTGTGAAAATGTGTACTTACACTTTTATTGTTTTTTATATCATCCTGTTTGTGTAGACTTGTTTGGAATTGGAGTGTTTACTTCCTTTATTTCTGTTTTTCTTTCTGCTTCTGTTTGTGGGACAGTGGGACATAAGGACAGGTGAAGTGGTTCAGGAGTACGATCGCCACCTTGGTGCCGTTAACACCATCACCTTTGTTGACGAAAATCGGCGCTTTGTCAGCACGTCAGACGATAAGAGTTTGCGAGTTTGGGAGTGGTGAGTAAATACTTCACACTAATGGACACTGATACAGTATTTTAGTCGTAAATGCTCTATGTTATAGGGTTTTTCTGTCTGAACATTATCATTTCACTCTGTAATGTAACTTTTGAAATAGATCTAGATATAAAAACAGTTTAAACAAAAATAAACTGATTGAATTATTTTAGCAGCCATATTTACAACTAAGGTGCTGGGGAAATGAATATAAAGTAAAGAAAACAGTCAGAACGTTGGTTAATCTTAAATGATATGATCATATATAGCAGTAGTACCACAATAACGACATGGTTTCTGATATTTTGCAACCCTACAGCTAATACAAAAAATTTAGTTTTAGGAAATGATGACATTGCCATGTGACTTATTTATTTATTGGTATTTTATGACGGTATTGATAGCAATTACCCAGATGTTTGCCTTACAGTCTATACTCAGCAACTGGAACAGAACAAGAGTGTCTCTTTCTCCAAAACCACTTGCTGTGTTTAAACAAGGTTTAATGAACGGATGCGCCTGTGTTTGCTTTCGAGTTGAAGTCGCTGGAGTTGTTTTGGTCCCATTTACAATAAGATTAAAATGTAAGCAGAACCATGGTTAATAAAAGATGAATACTTTCTGTTGTACCTAAAAGTTTCTATTTTACAGAGATTTTAATTTGTCTGCATCTTGTTTTGAAAGGCCTTGAATAGGTGAAACTCTTGCCTTAAAAAATAGAAAAAAAGAGTCTGCTGGTGGACCACACCGGTTCATTAGCCATAGTGTTATGTTAATAATATTATCTTAATAATGTTCTTAAGGTCTTAAGTCTTAAATTTCCCTTCTACAAATCTGCAGAAACCCATTTTTTTATCCTCCTACTTACTATTTTTTCGTCTATATTGTTGAAACTCTGCTTTCATTTAACTCCAGCTGCTGCTCATCACAGTAGGAGACGGATATAGATCAGTGTTAAAAGATGGCAGGATGAGTTCAGGATTAGTACTCTTAAGCACAGATTTGCTGCAATCATATTGAGAAAGACAGAGGGAGACATCAGTGACACTAGTTTATTCTATTTTTTTAATTTGTCCCCTGACGCCCAAGCAAAGCCACATGCGGTCACAATGACAGATACAAACATAAAGCGCTGTAAATGTGAAAGATTTTCTTCAACCCAATTAAGATCAAAAGGCAAAGTTGCACATTTCTGCCGAAGCAGAAAAACAGAGTATAAAAGCACTGGCAGCAGTGTGAGAGCAAATAAGAAATTCATAAATAATTGGTTGCTGGTACAGTCACGGTTCAACATCAAAAGCATCTTTCAGATTTCATTCAGTTATTTACATGCTCTAACTGGATGGATGATATTGCTGTTCCACAGCTGCTGTTTTGCTGTCAGTGTTAAATATTTTTAAGCTCATAAAAAGAACAGCATTGGTTAACAAACAGGTTTATTAACAGTTTCCCTTTGAGATTATTAAGGCTGAACAGGTTCTCTGGTCCATGTGTTTATTTCGTCTTCATATGGTATCAATTTGCTTTGTGTCTTTTTCAGGGACATCCCCGTGGACTTCAAGTACATCGCTGAGCCCAGTATGCACTCAATGCCAGCTGTGACACTATCCCCCAATGGTGAGTCGCCTAATTATTGCAAAAAAAAAATAAAACCCTCAAAAACACATACGCTGGCGCATAGAGCGGAGGACTCAAGGGAACACAAAACTACATTTACCACCTTGAATTAGATTCATACTGCCCAAGGTTGATCATTGCTTAGAAGAGTAGAACAGCACAAGTTCTGCAGAGCAAGTTGAATTTATGTGTTGGTATAAACTAAGCCAATCTAAAGGGTGTATGGCCAGCAAGGCTGTTGTGTGTTTTTCTGTATTGTTGGTAAAATAGCATTCTAACTTTCTCACCACCCACTGAAGCTTCCCACCTTGTTACAACAGTTTAGATTTCTGTAAACATAGAACTCTGTATCTGTTGCAAAACATAATATTTTGCACTCGGGAGGGTCAGAGTTCAAATTCGCGTTAACTGGTAAAGGCTTTTAATTATTCATCTATGTCTGCATTGTCCTGATTGACGGCCAAACCTGTATATGCGACGAGTGTGCTGGGTTTTTTTTGTCTTTTTGTTTAGCTTTTTGCCATCACTAGCCTTTATCAAAAAAAATTGTGACATTTAGATCTAAAATAATTGCGAATGATACACTTACATCATTTAGAGATCTGTAAAACTGTAAAAGGGGAAATAAGCACACATTTAGTTCTGTAGGTTGAAGTTCTTTCTATGGTTTTCTTCACAAGGTAAATTGAGCCTTTTGTGCATCTTTTCAAATTGTTTGGAACCCCTTTTTCTCCATTTTGTCCCTGTGTGATAATATTCAGTTTTGGGGCTCATTCTTGCTGTTTCATTATGGAGGGTTTAGACTAAAGATGGATGCATTGCTCATGACAATGTACCAAACTCCCCTGGGTGGTATGTTAACTTGTACAAATCAAGCTTGACCTTTTCCCTGAGTTTGACTCACTTAGTTTTGACATTCTAGCTTTCCAAGGCTACTATAGAGTGGAGGCCAAGTACACACAGGTGGCCCTATTACAGTAACCCAAAGCCGCATTTTGTCCTTATAGGATGTGACTTTTAACAAGTTTCAAATTGAAACTTTTTGCAGTTTTTAATATTTTACATGGGTGTATAAGGCATTCCAGATATTAGCCTCATTCATTAATTTCAGAAACAAAAATCTAAAGCATGTTTTACTGAGAACAAACTACAAAGCATTTTGCTATTGAAGGGTTTTAAATAATTACACTCGTGCTTGTGAGTGTAAATAGTTGGATGAGGTTAAAGTTCAACACCGTCAAATGAAACTTTAAGGTAAGAGACAAGTTTCGCTGCATCAAAACGACGAGAGATGTTGAGATTAAAGCCTGTGAAGCAGAGTCTCTTTAATTTTAATTTAGAGACCAAATAATATTAAAATCAAGCTCATATCTAGCAGTGAAAGCAGGACCTCCACCCATCATTGTTGTTTGTGAGCAGCGCCATTCCAAGGTTAAAGCAAATTCTTTGGATAATTTAGGGCTTTGATTTTAATAAATCCATTCATAAAGTGAAATTCATTTAATATAAATTACACACAAAGTGATATATTTAGTTTTTTAACAGAAATGAACAGAAGAAAAGCTTGCAATATTCACTGTGTGTAATCTAGGGAATATGAGCTTCACTTTTAATTACTGAAATAAACTTTACAATGAAATTGTAGAGACACACAAATTTTCCCAAATATTCTCAATGTCCCAACTGGACCCGTCCACCTGAAGCATCTAAATTACAAACATTTAAAAGGGCTGATAGGAGGTTTATTTTAAAGATAGATCCATTCCTTGCTGATTCTCTTCCTTTTTTCTTTTTGCAGACATAAGCAAACTGTTTCTCTGGTTTAACTTCATAATTAACATACAGATGTGAGCGTGTAATTGATGTTCCCATTAAAACCGGCCAAGGAAGTGAAGAAGTGCGTCTTTCCAAATGTCAATCTATTCCTTACGGGCAGATCTATTGAGCCCAGGCATGTTGGAAATTAGTATTATGATTTATGTAGTGCAGGCTTGCTGCTGGCACTGTCTCAGTTGTGCTGAATACTGATGTTGTCAGATGCTTATTATGAGCAGATCAAGATGTGTGACAAGGGCATTCTGGGTTATTATGCAGATGTTGCACACAAGGATAGATTAAGCTTGTGTTTTCTATTATTTTTTTTTTACATAGCTTCGAGTGGGAAAAGAAATTGATTCTGATAGCAGCAGTTTTCTAAGGAACGTTAACAGGACTAGACATTCCACTTTATTTCTAATACTTGTTTTTCAATTAAAAGCTCTGTGTTGATTGAAGCCCATCATCTTCAGTTGGTGCCTCACTCCGCTTTTTCTCTCCTCTCCACCTACTCAAATCCCTTCTACTCGTGCTCTCTTTTTACTCTCTGCTCTGGTTTTGGCCGACATTCGTATTTGTCCCAACATGATTTGCTTTTCCTCAGCTTGTGAATAATAAATGTGTTCTCAGTGAGAAACCATTCAGTTTTCTCTTACGCCTAAATGACACCCAGCCCACCCTTGGCGCCACATCCACAGCCTCTTGTTTTCTGGTGAAAACATAATGTTGTTTTTGCTCTCCTGTACCTATTACAGTAGATATTTCTGGGCTTTTTACCGACCTTTTTTTTGGGAGGAGATGTAACATGCACGAACACACGAACTGGATGTCTTGTTTCATACCTCTTTAATAATCATGTTCCTGTTAAGAAGTGCAGTGAGTTGTGTGATGCTTTGAAAGTGATTTACTGCTTCTCTTAGCTGTGTAGTGACTTGAAACTGTTACCATGTTAAGAGCTGAAACACAGTGTGAAATAGATTATAATTGAGCAGCTAATGATGAGAAGGCCCGTCTCATTTTTATTAAATTGCTTCAATCTTTCTAATTTAATGAAGGCAGAATAATGAGTTCATGCCCTTCTTAGAGGATTGTCCTCGTCTTATTTTGAGAGTTTTATACTTGAGGCAAGTTCGTCCTTGTTTTTTCTGCTAAACTGTTTGATTCCTGAATCTCCGTCACGGTGGCAGCAGCATAAAAATGCAACATCAAAGATCTCCGAGGCTGCTTGTTAAACATCTGGCTGTACAAAGCCATGCAAATTAGAACTAGTGTGCCAACAGTCAATTTACTGGTTTCTAATTCCAGGTAAATGGCTGGCATGCCAGTCCATGGACAACCAGATTCTCATCTTTGGAGCCCAGAATCGCTTCAGACTAAACAAAAAGAAAATTTTTAAGGGTCACATGGTCGCTGGCTACGCCTGCCAAGTGGACTTCTCCCCAGACATGAGGTAAGTTGTTTTTTGATCGCACGCAGAGGTAGTTTCTCAAGGATCACTAACAACGGTGTTGAGGTCATACTGTTTCGAAGCTGCTGAAATTTTCCAATTTAAAGTGCCAGAGAAAGTCGTCGTATGGACCACAGAGTAACTGTCAGCCACCTTTAAGCTGCTGGTCACTTCCATTTAGCTGGCTAAAAGAAGGTTCCTACACTTTTCACTCACACACATCAAAAACATTTTCATATGTTTGATCAGTTTTTCCGAGCGCATTAAACACAAATGCTTATGGAACACTGCCTATAGCACTGATTAAGGTAATGCTGTTTTGAAACTAGTTGTGTGAACAGCACCTCTGTTAACCATGTAGCCTGACTAGTTAACCAGCTAATATCAGCTTGTAATGGTGTTAGTGTTACTGTATAAAGAGAAAAAAGCAACAAGGTATGAAATTCTGGGCAAAAAGCACTTTTATTTAGATACTACTAATAAAATAAATAAAGTGGGTCTAATTGAAAATCAAAATAACAGAGTGTATAGGTAGCATTAACTATATTAATCAGTGATATTATTTTTCTCTCAGCTATGTGGTGTCGGGGGATGCAGATGGAAAGCTGAACATCTGGGACTGGAAGACCACCAAGCTCTACCACAGAATCAAGGCTCATGACAAAGTTTGCATCAGTGCTCTGTGGCATCCACATGAAACCTCAAAGGTCATCACCTGTGGCTGGGATGGACAGATCAAACTCTGGGACTAAGTCTCATGGCCTCCAGACAAATTATGTGCAGAATTCAATTTTTCATGGACCTTATTAAATAGTTTTGAGTTAAAGCCAAAAGACTGGTATCCAGTCTTATTGTTAGTGTATTTTTGTATCTTGGCATAAGAGCTCAAAATATGTACATATTCTGTCTGTACAAGAGTGAGCATATTGGAAACCTAAACATTGCTATGGCAAAAGAAATCAGGAGGGTTGTCATATGCATTTTAAATTTAGTTTTATTTTTTATTTTTTATTTTTACCATTGTCCTGTGTAGTAGATTGTTCATTCTTGTTCTAAAAAGTGTTTTTTTATCATCTAAACATCATTTTGTGGAAATAAATATTCTATGCATTTCCCTTTTTAGAAAACAACTGTTTTTGAGTGAAAAATATGTTCCTTTAGCCATCATTAAACACAATGTCTGGTTAAGAAATGGTGCATGACTCTAATATAAGCTGATTGTGTGGAACATTTCATCTTAGTGCTCATAGTTTGAAAAAAAAAACAGCAATTCTGAAAGCATTTGCTTTACTTTTTCTGGACCTAGATATTAAACCTGCAAAATTCTCAGTCACAGCTCACATTGATCAGGCTTAACTTTATGACCACTGAAAGGTGAGGTAAATAACACTGATAATGTGTTCATTGTGGTACAGGTTAGTGGGAGGGATATACGCCACAAAATAGCTAAAGAAGCTTGCTGTATCCAAGTCTATTAATGGAAAATTTGAAGTAAAAAATGTCGTAGAAAAAGGTGCGCATACAAACAGAAAATACCTTCAAAACGCCTCATTGAGGGCAAAGAAGAATGGACTGGCTGCTCTAAGTTGATGAAGCTCAAACAATGACTAAGGTGTTCAGAATACCATGCCTGAATGCATCACACATTGAGCCTTGAAGCAGATACAGTAGGTTGCTGCAGCAGAAGACAACTGGGTGCCGTTGCATCCAGCTAAGAACAGGAAATTGAGGCTACAGTTCACACAGGCTAACCGAAAACAACGAAACGATAGATTGGGAAATGTGGCCTGGTGCGATGAGTCTCGACTTTACCAGTGATATTCAGATGGTAGGGTCAGATAACGATCTATGATTTCAAACTGCCTTGTATCAAATTTTCAGGTGGTTGGTGGTGGACCTCTTAGTACCCCAAGGCACCATGTCACAAAGCTCAAATCATCTCAAGCTGATTTCTTGATCATCAATGAGTTGAGTGTACTCCGGTGGCAGCCAGTCACCAAAACTTGGGATGCGGTGAAACGGAAGATTGTCATTATGGTTGTTCAGCAGGATTTGTGATGCTATCATGTCAAAATTCAACAAAATCTCTGAGGAAAGTTTCAGACACCTTATTGAATCTATGCCTCAAAGAATTAAAGCGATACTAGCAAGGTGTACCTCATAAAGTGGCTGGAGAATGCCTATACACCTTTAAAACTATACATTTGTGAATACCATACTGCCTTGTGCAGGCAGCATAAATTGCTTTTAAGTATTCCCTTACAGTCAGAGAGACGGGCTCTTTTTTTTGCCTGCTGCTTGGAACACCGTGTATGTTTTCATCCACTGTACAACCTCTGTGGTCTGTTGGCCATAGCTGTTTATAAAGAGGGACTGGCTGGCTGCGGGCCAGGCTTCAAGAATGTCTGAATCAGGCTGACCTGCTGCCAACATTACAATAGCCAAAAGGAGAAACAGAGTCTCTGAAGGTAATTACTTCATCCATCTATGGAAGAGGTCATCACAGACCAGAGACCAAGTCACAATAACATTTATTTTTTATGCTTATGTGCTGTCTATGCAGGCTTCCACCATGTGTTCACCCAGCTCAGGGTATAGGCGCTGCTGGCATTCAGGATGTTCTTGTGTAAAAAAAGATGAGGTTTTTTTGGGTTGTTGTGGACGTGAAAGAGGCGGAAACTGGCACATTCCAGTTCCTTCAGCAAACTGAACCAGTACCGCACCACAGATGGGTCGTCACCGGCCACCTCAAAGCCCGCCCAGTGCAGGTGAATCTCTAGCAGCAGCTGACCCACAGAGTTCAGGACTCCTTCCAGGACAAGATTCTCCAGAATCTTCCACTCTGCGCTCTCCATGTCTACTTTTAGTACATCCACCTGGAACACAGTGACAAGAAAAGACTGAAAAAGAAAAACAATTTATTTCACACCTAGATAATAAATGAGTTCTATTGCAGCTTAATCATTACACTAAGATGCTATGAGTTATTGAATTCAGAAGCTAATAAAGGATGTAAAGGAGTAAGTGAAGCTTGGCTTCAGCTTATGTTTCAGTGGCGGTGATGATGGATTGAACCGAGGCACAACTTGACAGTGCCTGCTGGGAGGAATTGCTTCCTAAAATGAATGTTAAAAGCACCTTGAGGTCATATTTATGTAAATAGACTCGTGTGCTCAAAGCCTAATGCATATTGTCATGAACTTGAGTTTGAACTGAGATTTAGCAAATACTAAAGTTGCCCTGTTTCTGACCTTTCTGAGTTTAAATGTTAAAGGTGAATTTTTCTTTTGAAGAGCAATTTAAACATAGATGTATGATTTCTCAGTTTAAGATATCAATTCTCAAAAGTGCACTCCAAAAAAGAGTTAAATCACCTTTTATTTCTTTATGCTTCAGTGTAAAGAAGCCAAGCTTTCCAAATAAGTGGTCTTAAAAGTTCTTTAGGCTTTACCTTTTAAAGTTTGTCTTTGGACTTTAGCTGGTTTTTCACCCATTTTCAGTACAGTCCTTGAACTCAAAGGCAGCTTTTGTACAATGTGTGCTTAAAAACGAGAGGAAAAGACTGTAAAGTTTTGCATGAATATGTATTCAGCCCCTAAATAACCCTAAATAAAATCCAGTTCAACCAGCCGCCATTCAGAAGTGCCCTAATTATTAAATAGAGTCCACCTATGTGTAATTTAATCACCGTAGAAACACGTCTGCTCTATGAAGCCCTTAAAGGGTGGAGAGAATTAGTGAAGAAACCAGAAAAGTCAGCAATACACTTGTGGAAGAGTTTATCTCCCAGAATACATCATCCCAATGGTTAAACAGGGTGGTAGCAGCATCATGGTGGGGGATGAAGTTGTAACTGTGGTGAAAGGTGGCTCTGCAAAGTGTTTGGGCCATTTGGGCCTGAATACATATGCACACCACACTTTTCAGATTTCCATCTTTAAAAGATTTTAAAACCTGACACCTTCTTCTCCTTCGTAATTGCAAACTAATTTGTCTTGGTCAATTAGTTTGAATTCCAAATAAATATATTGAAGTTGGCAAATGTAACATAACAAAACAAAACATGAAAAAGGTATAAAAGAATACTGAGATTCTTGCAAGGCACTATGTAGTTAAGAAATAGGAGAAGAATACCTGAAGATCTAACAGGATCTCCAAGATGGCTCATTCTTCAGTTGCTGCTGGGAAAATGCATTTTTATTTGAGGTTATAAATCACCTTATTAGTTTGTTGTTTGCCAAACAGCCATGGATTTAAACCAGATGTGTAGAAGTAGAAAAAAATCCCAAAAACATTCATGTCTGTGTAAACTGAGTAGCAGGAGTTAAAAAAATGGTGGGTTAGTTACCTCAAGTCTGGTTGGATGACTGGGCAGTCTTGATAATGTGCTATTGGCTTAATAGTGCAGTCAACTGTCCATTTTGCAATTATTTTCTCCAAATAAGATGTGGCATCCGACAGCTGACATTTGTTCCTGTTGTGAGTCTCTTGTCTCAGTTGGTCACCAGAGGTCCATAAATGAGTCATTTGTGCAGATTTTACCCATTGCAGATCAAAAATGCTGCACAAATGCATGTGTTAACCTTTCTGAGTGCCTGCTTCCTATCTGAGAGGCTTGGCAGAACCTTTTGAGAGAGAACAATTCTGCCAGTGCGCGTGCTTGCTCCGCTGGCATACCGAGTACTCACATTAAAACCTCATTATGAGGATGTGTGCATGGCCCCGCATTTAAAACAGGTGAGTACTGTCTTCTATAAAACAGCATAGTGTACCAACCCACGCACTACACACAACACCAATGTTATATTTGTGCCTTTTACAACATGAAACATCCCAATAAAGTAGCAGATTCCAGAATATTAATTTCAATTTGAGGTGACAAGGAACACATTTGTACAGCTAAGACTTTCTAGAGTCATATCTGAATTTTGATCTTTTTAGCTGCCAGCCTATAATTGAAAGGGAAATAGGTGTGGGTTTGTAGAGTTTACTTACTTCATAATACAAAATGAACTGCATGTACATGCTATATGCAATTTATTTGTCATGGATGTAACACTACAGGGATTGCAAAAACATAATGCTGTGAAAAAGTATTTGTCCCCTTACAGATTTCTTGGCATTTGCTTGTTTGTTATAAGTTGTCACACCAAACTGGACCTGTGTGGAAATATAATTTCTCCACTTGAAATCTTATGAAACCGTGATTAGGCGCATTTTGTTGGTTCAGTTTCACTTATCACCTGCCAGTAAAATGACCAAACCACTTAAATGGGACTTGTCGGATGACATGAAGTAGGCTAAAAGATTTCAAAAAGCAACACATAATGCCCTGACCTGAAGAAATTCCTAAAAAAGATGTGAAACAAAGTCAAAGACATTGTTGCGTCTAGAAACTGTTACAAAAATACTCCAGTGAACCACAGTGAGAGCCATTATTCACAAATGGTAAAATCATGGACTAGTGGGTGGTGAACTTTCCCAGGAAAGGCCAGCCTAAAATTAGTCCAAGAGCACACCCACAACTCATTCAAGACATAAAAAGGAACCCAGAACAATATCTAAATCTCTTCAGGCCTCACTTGCCTCAGTTAAGAGCTTAAGAGTCAGCAGAGACTGAGCAAAAGTTGCATCCATTGGAATGTTTCAATGTGAAAAATACTTCCTTACAACACAAATACAATCATCTTAATGCCACTGAAGACTTTTGTGAAATATTCTGTGAACTGATTAGACAAAAGTGAAACTTTTTGAAGGGAAGCGTCCTAGTATATCTGGCGTAAAACACAGCTTTTCAGAAAAAGAGCATCAACTCACAGTCAAAGATGGTGGTGGAACTATAATGGTTTGGGGCTGCTTTCTTACGTGAGGACCTTGACAATCTGCCATAACTGATGGAACTATGAATTCTGTTCTCTACCTAATAATCCTGAAGAATAATGTCTTGGCATCAGTTCCTGACCTTGAGCCCAAGGCCACTTAGGTTATGACACAGGACAATGAACCAAAGCAAATCAGCAAACCAAGTCCACAAGTCCGCCTCAAAAAAGCAAAAAAAAAAAAAAAGGCTTTGAAGTTGCAGAGTCAAAATCTGGAATTTGTTTTGATATGCTGTGGCATGACCTCAAAAAGCTCATTCATACTCGAAAACCCTCCAGTTTGGCTGTATTAAAGTAATTCTGCAAAGCAGAGTGGGCCAAAATGTCTTCTAAAGTGACTAAAAGACTATTTCCCTATTATTTATGGCAAGGTTAAGGGGGTACTTACTTTTTTACATGGGGCCAAGTTGGTTTGGATATTTTTCTTTCTTAATAAATGAAATTTTTTTTATTTGATAACTCTACATATTTACCCAGGTCATTTTGGTCTGGTATTAAAGTGACAAAGCACACACTCACAGCAGTACATAAGTATGTTTATTAGTATGTATTCTCTTGGTGTGTCTGGAATGCGTATAAATGAATATCTATTCAGATCTTTATCCGATGAGCTGGGAACCAGCCCTGTGGGCCTTTGAAGAGGTAACATTAAGTGAGATCAGATTTAGGAGCAACATAAAATTATTATTGGGGAAATATTCACTTGGACCTTGAGAGAGACACCCAGGAGATGAATCATTATGAGGGGATTTATGGTGAGGCACACATAAATAAATGTGTGCTTGCATGCAGCACATAAAGGATGCTTATAAAATAAAATACATAAATAAATAGCTGTATTGCTTTACCACTTACCTCTCTGTGTCCAAAGTCATCCAGGATGGTGGCCAGTTTCTTGTTGTTTGCTTGTCTTTTAGGGAGAATCGCTGGGCTGGGGTCCCTCCAATCTACAGAGATCCGATGGAACCACATTTCAGCTTTCTGTAGGTGAGGCTGCTCCAGGCTGGGGTCAAAGCAGTGGACCTCGCAACCTGATTGTGCGAGAAAATTATCCATGGACCGATCATCCACTCCCAACCTGAAGACCACACAAACAGAGAAGGGTTGAGTATGAAGGCGTCACGTTTTTTGTCCTCAGATTAATTTATTAATGTATTTACAGTAGATAGTGGACAAATAAATGCATGCTTATGAAGCACAAGATAGAAAATAGAATGGAACTTGTTATCAGCTCACTGTTATTTTATTGGACTCCACTGTAGTGAAGTAATAAATGCATGATACACAGCTCTAAAATAGGTCCCCAGCTCCTGAATCAGTCAGTCATCAGTCAGTAATTTTTTCTACAGCTTATTCCATAGTGGGTCGCGGGGAAGCTGGTGCCTATCTCCAGCAGTCAATGGGGGAGAGGCGGAGTACACCCTGGACAGGTCGCCAGTCAATCGCAGGGCAACACACAACCATGCACACACTCATTCATACACTTAAGGGCAATTTAAAGTGACCAATTAATCTAACAGGCATGTCTTTGGACTGTGGGAGGAAGCCGGAGTACCCGGTGAGAACCCACGCATGCATGGGGAGAACATGCAAACTCCATGCATTCAATCTCCTATTGAAAAGCAGCTTTCTTTTTTCAACACATAACGTGCTGTGAAAGATTATTCCCATTTTATACCAATGTTCAGGTGCATAACACAAGTGCACTTGAGATGAAGGTCCCAAACTGATGGGTGAATATTGTCTTTCAGGATTATTTGGTAGAGAACAGAGTTCATAGTTCCATCAGTGTGGTAAGTCCTCCAGGTCTAAAAGCAGCAAAACAGAACCAAACCACAACACTATCACCACCATTGTTTAATTGTGGGTATAATACTATTTTTTTTTGAAACACTGTGTCAGTTTTACACCAGACGTAACGGGATGCACATCTTCCCAATAATGGCTCATTTTTCTTGGTAGACCATACAATATTTTCCTAAGTCTTGGGCTTCACCAAGATGTTTTTTTGACAAATGCCTTTGTCGAGCCTTTATGTTCTTTTTGGTCAGCAGTGGAATGTTCCCATTGATTTAATTTTTCCAAATCCCTTTTGTTGTTGATTCATAATACCTGACTGTTGTTCTTTAAATGTTGCTCTAGTTTTTTTGAGACCTTCTGGATGAGTTATCACTGCAGTCCTGTAGTAATTTTAGTAGGCTGGCCACTGTTTCACTGTGATTCTTTGGAATCCCAAAGCCATAGAAAGGGCTTTGTAACGCTTTCCAGGCTGAAAGATGCCAGTGACTTTGTTTCTTATCTGTTCTTGAAATTTCTTTTTAGATTGGGGCATGATGGGCAGCTTTTTGAGATGTTTTTAAATCTTTTTACTAACAACAACGTTCTAGAAGTAATTAGACTAGGGTGCGGCAAGTCTGCTCTGAAAAAACTGTTCTAACACACCCTGTCATAAATGAGTCATTTCATATTTCACTTAAAATTACAAACATGAGGACAACTTAGAAAGTTACTATTTTTTGAGGACTTATCCTCTGAGGATCAGAAGCGTAACTAAATGTTGTGAAGAGTTAAATGTGCAGATAATTTGGTAAAAATCAGACCAACTGGGGGCACTATATAAACGGTTTGGTTCTATACAGCATAACAATCCATTAAATCCTTTCATCTGATTATGGTTTGGATGAGTTACATTGGTATTCTTGGTCCAAAGTTCCACATTTAAATGGATGTTAGAGGTTGAAGACAGGGCCCGATGATCGTTGAAATTTAGCTATGTGACAACATGTGCATAAATTAAGGGAACAATACCGTAAAAATAATCTCAGCAGAATCTGGGTATAGTCCTGACTTCATTACCGTAGCACACAAAGTTAGGAAAGGAAATACACATGCAAAGAATGTTTCTGGCAGAGAAAACTATGATTATTTTGTTGGTTCCTTCCTCAGTTTCTCTCTCTCTATGTTCCCTATTTGTGCTGCAACTTTATCCTGTAATTGTGGCAGTGGGAATTCAATTCTTTT
Source organism: Crenichthys baileyi (assembly GCA_036173005.1). Taxonomy (NCBI): domain Eukaryota; kingdom Metazoa; phylum Chordata; class Actinopteri; order Cyprinodontiformes; family Goodeidae; genus Crenichthys; species Crenichthys baileyi. The sequence goes on from JAHHUM010002691.1 coordinate 99,574, forward strand.
ACAGATGAGGCACCGGATCCCAGAATGCATCCCACTTGCAGGAAGATGAGAGTTAAGTATATGCGAGGGACTGATATGAAAGATGATGTCTCTTTTTACAGCACTAAATGTGTCACTGACAGTTTCCCATTCTCTGGTGCGATTGACTGCAGTAACACTACAGATGATCGGTATCGCTCACATAGCAGAAGGGGGTTAAAAGGGGAGTTAGAGTGCAACAAAAGCCTTTCTGAATGACTCTGATGAAAAAATCCTCACTGAATGTAATGTTTTCTCTCATGAGAGTAGAGCAGAAACACTAAGTACCATAAACTGGTGCAGAGTAGTGAAAATCTTACTTCAAATGGATAATTCAGATTTTGTGAAGTAAGGTTACCCAATAGAGTCTTCATCTGAAAGAGTCTAAAGACAAAGCAGATTTCTTCCAGCTTAAGACAACTCCAATCTCAAAAACGTTGTTCCGGGTTATACAAATGCTATGATCCTTTAAATTATCATGACATTTATATTTGATTTTTTTTTACACAGAAACCTATAATTATTAACAGCTGGAAAAAAGTATTTGTTTCTCTCAGTAATATATTTCTACTGTGGCTATTGGCATAAACGTCACATCAGAAGTTAAGTCATTGATTAAAAAGTGGAATGACAAAGGAAATAAATATGCAACACTCTTGAAAAATGAATAAAAAAGCTACTTTAAAAAAAAAAACAGCTTCAAGACATCTCCCTCATTAAGAAACCGGTCACATGCATTGTTCAGGTGTGAATTTCACCTCTTCTTCCACATTATTTTTAGATTAAAGATTTTCAAAGATCTTTTTAAACATTTTCTGTTGAATTATTCCTATCAGGTGAATGACTGGGGTATTCTAGCAGCTTTATTTTGCCCTTTGAAAAGAATTCAAAGTTTTCTTGGTTGTGTTGTTAGTACAATTGTCTTTCCTAAAAATCTATCCTTGTTTCATTTTTAGATTCTTCTTAAAATGTCTCAGCTCATTTCTCTTTTTAGCCCTCTTTCAAATATATGATGCCTTCCGATGTCATCTTATGAAAAACAGCTGTACACTATAATGTTCCCACCTCCAAACTTTACTGTTGATACTGTATTTTTGGGGTGATGTGCAGTGCTATTTCTACTCCAAACACGATAAGTTTAATTTTGGCCTCACATCTCAAGACTCTCCAAGTATTTCACTGAAATATCAAAATGTTCTGCTTCAAAGTTTACATGAGCTGCAGCAAGCTTTTTCTTCAGCCGTGGAGTCTTGTGCAGTGAGTGTACATTACAGCTGAGTGCATTACAATGGCAAAAAACACAAGATCTTTCTTGGGCTCTTTGACAGTGATCAGTGGCTCTTAAGCAACACTTCTGATTATTCTTTTGACTTCTTTGTTCTTAGAATCTTACAGAATGCAAAGGATTGTAGGAATTTTGCCATCATTTCTGATCACCTCACCCTAAATAGGCATACAAGTTTGGTTGCTCAACCATGTTTCATGCAGCTTAAAGGACTCAGCAAGCTCAATGCAATTTCATAAAAAAGAGATACAGAGACAGTCATTTGTGCTTTATATGTTCAAGATTAAAATAATGAACTTAGTATCTACTTCCTTACACAAACTACAGATTGTAAATAATGCAGCAGCAAGACTTTTACCGAACCCAAAAAAAATTAACTTTAATTTTAGCATCGCTGTCTGTGATTATGGTACAGCTAAATCTGTGCCTCCATATTATTTCAACTTTCAACTGTTTTTATTTTTTAATTAGTTTTTCAAGATTTTTGTTAGTCATAATACTGATTTTTTAAATTCCTACATTATTTCGTTGTTTTTAAATCTTAACTCATACAACTTACTTGTACTCGTCGTCTTCCGCTTTATCCGGGACCGAGTCGCGGGGGCAGCAGACTGAGCAGAGACACCCAGACGTACGTCTCCCCAGACACCTCCTCAAGCTCCCCTCCGTGGGGGGAGCCCAAGGCGTTCCCCAATGCCCAGCCGAGAGACATAGTCCCTCCAGCGTGTTCTGGGCCTACCCCTGGACCTCCTCCCGGGGGACGTGCCTGGACAACCTGCTCCCGAGAGAAGGCGTCCAGGGGAGGCATTCCGGTATAGGAATCCGCGGCGAGCCGACCTCAACTGGCTGCCGTTCCTCTCAAAATTGATGGTAGAGGAGTAGCGGCTCTACTCCGAGCTCCTTCCTGATTGGCCTGGGGACTCCTCCCCCTATCTCTAAGGGAGGTCCCGGGGCCACCCTACGGAGGAAGCTCATTTCAGCCGCTTGTATCCGGGATCTCGTTTCTTTTCGGTCATGACCCAAAGGTTCATGGCCATAGGTGGGGGGAAGGAACGTAAGACCCGCCGGTAAATCGAGAGCCTTCGCTTATCGTACTTAGCTCTCTCTTCACCCCAACGGACCGGGCACAGCGCCCCCATTACTGCGGCAGCCGCACCGATCCGTCTGTGCGATCTCCCGCTCCATTCTTCCCCGCCACTCGTGAACAAGCCCCCCCGAGATACTTAAACCTCCCTCCACTTGAGGCAGGAACTCCCCTCCACCTGAAAGAGGACAAGCCCCCTTTTTTCCGGTCGAGAATCAGGCCTCGGACTTTGGAGAGAGCCTGATCCTCATCCCCGCCGCTTCACACTGCGTCTGCGAAACCCGCCCCAGCGCAAAATGCTGGTTAGGTCTTGGCCTAGAGGGGCCAGCAGGACCACATCATCTGCAGAAGAAGAGAGAAATCCTCTGGTCCCCCAAAACCGACCCCTCCGGCCCTTGGCTGCGCCTAGAAATCCTGTCCATAAAAGTTATGAACAGGACCGGTGAGAAAGGGCAGCCCTGCCGGAGTCCAACATGCACCGGGAACAGGTCCGACTTAGTGCCGGCAATGCGAACCAAACTCCTGCTCCACTTGTACAGAGACCGGATGGCCCCTAGTAAAGGGGGCCTCATACAACTCATACAACTTCTGTTATGAAATTGCTATATAAATCAAGTTTATCATAACCTTTTAACAGAACACTGCTTCTGTAGATCTTACATTTAAATATGTGAGATGTAGGGATGATTAACAAATTCCCTCTGAATAGTTTTTATAGCAGGAAACAAGATAAATATATTTAAATCTACCTGCTCTTACACTGTTCATATGGGGGAAAACACTTTACCTAGTTAACTAGCTTTGGATTCATTGATAAAAAGTACAGTCCTATATTGTCTTTCTGTACTGGGTGTTAGATACCAGATTTTCTCTTGCTTTCCTTCCCCTTTTTACAGCCTCTATTGCCTCTGCCTCCTCTTTTCAGCATACCATTTATAATAAAGAACAGGTATTTTTACTTCCCCTCCAAAGCGCTAGCCTACATAAGTGTTCTAAATTTGTAGCTGTATGGCCTTGAATCTTCAAGGACAGTTGTAGACCAATTTCAGAAAAGAAAAATCATTTCTGCACTTCAAGACAAGTTGGTTGTAGTTCAGCAAGAGAAGGTGAACTCTGAAGAAAAATTAATGACTGGTTTCACAAGCTTGTAGGGACTTTTGAATACAGTGGTCAAGGAAAAGAAATAACCTCTTCTTCACATTTAATCTTAATAATAAACTGAAGAGGCATAGCCCAGCTGAGTGACATCTAGGCTACTGGCACAGACATCCACAAGCATCAAACAAGAAAATTAAAAATGCAAACACAAACAGCCTACAAATCTGTCTCAATAAGTCAATCTGTTTAAAAGACTAGAAGGGTGAGTGTTTTGTTGACCAAACAAAACCTGTGCCAGTACCCGGTCCTTCTAGTACAGACATTAAACAAGTGGTATAGTAAAAAATGGGCATACCCTTGATCCCTGCTCTGATTTAGTTCAGGCTCTATGTCCAACAAAGAACAAACATCCTATCCCTAATCTTACCTTGAAAAGTCCAACTGTTAATTTGAGTCAATTTATTCAGTGGGTGAAAAGAAATCAAATCTCAACAAATCCAAAAGTGTTTTCTACAAAATCGCTGGTGTGACAGTTAATGGTCCTGCTGCTGGTAACATTTTTGCCAAAACAACATGTATTCTACTCTTAAAACATCTCACAAGGTTGGAGCATAAAGAGAGAGGGATCTCTAAATCCTTTAATAGGATTTAGGTCTGGGGAGTGAGATTACCATGGAAAAAGCTTAATTTTGTGAACCATTTCTGTTTAGATTTGGCTATATGTTTCAGATCACTACCCTGCTTAAAGACACGGTGACGACCCGTTTACCAGATTTTCATATTTAATCTCCTAGTATTTCAAGTTCATGAAGCCATGTTCTAACAAGGTTCTAGGGGCATTTTGAAGAGATGTGGGCCCATACTATTACAGTGCCTCCACCACACTTTACAGTAGGTATAAAGGCCTTTCCACATATATATCTTTTGTTTCACACCAACCCAGCTGGAGTTTGTTGCTGAAAATCTCAGTCTTAGTTTCCTCTGACTCAGTCTTAGCAGAGTTTAGCAAACTCCACATGTTTATGTTTGTGATGGTAGAGCAGAAAAGTTTTTTTTCCTGTCATGTCTTGCAAACAGCCGCTGGAAATATATATAGCATCTAATGGTTTTTATAAAGTCTTGTAGACCCCCAGATGCCAATCTTTACTACAGAGCTCTAGTAGTAAGCTTTGGAGATTTGGTTTTACTTTCTTACCTTCCTTCTCATTGAGTGTAGTGGCAAGATAACCTTGGGTCATTGTCCAGTCTTGCTTGCCACAGTCCAAGTTGTTTCAGATGTTATAATTATTGCTCTAACTCTACATACGTTTACACAAGCTTGGGCAAGGAGCTGTTTTTATAATGCTATTTTGTGACACAGGGGCAGAAAATGTAGTGGTAATGGATGGGTGCGCCCAGGTCTGCTTTGAATAAAAGTCACTGGATGTTTTGGTCTTATTTATAATTAAATTAAGTTCTAAGGAACAAATGTCGTTAGTAAAAGAGGAATAGTTTGTGCTTTCCATATTAAGGGGATTTTAATTAGTATATTTTATTGAAAGGCCAGGCCTGTGAAAAGTTCAGACAATTTAAAAAAAAGGATCGGCCTCCACCTCGACTGGTGAACCAAATTCGTGCCGTTCTCGAAGTGTCATCCTGGTGCCGCATAGTATCATTCCAAGGTGAAGCAAATGGTCTCTTGGCCACACTTGACTCACGTGTTCCTATTCCTTGAGGAATTGTGAGGGCTGATAATTGTGGCACTCTGGAATTTGCAATAAACACAATTTCTAAACAGTACTTTTTCTCCTGCTGTATAAATGTATTGAAAATAAAAGTGTGATTTTTTTTACAGCATGGGATTGTTCTACTGCACTAAAATGGGAATTCATTTTAAACTATTTTAAATGTCTTTACCAGGGATGGATGTACTGTAGTTCCTGTACTTCTATCCATATATCAAAATCTAGCTACAAAATGTAAAAAAGTTCAAAAGATGTGAAAACCTTTACAGGGTGCTCTATCTTTTCTGATAAATGGTGTTGTCGATCAGTGAGCCCTGAGGTTATCACTGTCTAACTAGGTAACTTTTTACCCCCTCTCTAGTGAAAATCAGGCATGAAGAATCAGGAGTGAACTGACCCCACTGACTGCCAGACGTCTTTGTGTCTTGATGCCAGCACACCTGTGCTGTATCACAGCAGTCAAATTAATAGGCCTCTATCACTGCAGAAAATGCCTTTTAGAAGTCTGTTAACCCCAGCCTCAGGGAGAGCAGGCAGGGCAGGCAGGGCAGTGCCAGCCAGGCCAAGTTGATCCTCGACATAAAGCCAGCTGGGATTGTTTAACCCTTAAGTCTCAGGAAGGTCAAACACCTTGGTGACTTCATTCAAAATTACTGGTCTGGTAGTGACAGAAGCAATGGTGGAAAAAATACAATCTTTCAAACTGGAGATAGTTCAGACAGAAATTGGATTATCCTTATTTCAAGTTGCAGACAATGTACTAGTTCTGTTTTAGCCAGAGACACAGTTATGTCAAAACAACCTGTGTTTTGCTAACATATTAGTTTTGGCCCTATGGATATTTGATATAAATTTCAAATATAATATGCTGTGAAATCCAATCAATATAAACTACAAGAAAGAAAAAATTGTTACAAAGAAATGGTGATCAATATTTTAGGATCGTCACCTTTTTCCTGCCTAAAATGTTGAAAATCCCACACAAAGGCGTATCCCAAAAGGTGCACTTGATGATAACATAATTACTTTGCATTTTGTAGAGACCTGCCCTGTTTAAGCATCAGACATTTAGTGCAGTGTGCTCCTCACTGATGAAGTGAGAGAAAGCACCATGGTGAGATCAAAAGAGCTGTCTGAGGCCTTTAGAAAGAAGATTGTAGCAGCTGACGAGTCTGGAAAGAATTCGAAATAATTCAAAGTCACTTTTCACTGTCTGGAAAAGAGTCTTTAAGGGAAAAACATTCAAAACAACCTGCCAACATGTCCATATGTGGCTTGATAAGCAAGTTAGCCAAGAAAGCAGAAAGCAAGATGCCAAAAGATGTCTTTAAAAACCCAAATATATCATTATGGGACCTGCAGCAGGATCTTGCTGGTATACATATATATGAAAGTGCATGCACTTTTGTCTGTCACATAAAATGCAGAGGTTTAAGTGTAATGGGATGTGTGAAAGGAGGACACATTTGCTATCTGTAATTTCACCTCACCATTCATAAATCACAAGGGGAGGCTGGTGAAATCCCACACAGTTGTGAGCTTTCAGAAATAAAGCTGGCAGTGTGGAACAACAGAGCGTGTAGTGTGGCATGGACATCAGCACTACAAACAAAATCTGCAACTATGGGCTGCAATGGAAAAAAATAATGATCTTGTTGTTAAATTGTGTTTCTTGTCCTTGCTCTTCTCGTCGGAAACTATTTCTGAGTCTTGTGCATAAACTATATGTCATACATACATACAAGTCAGTCAGTGTGGGCCTGTGTCTACCTTGCTTGATGAGTCAGGACACAACAGAGGCGGGCTGATTTCTATTCCCCTTGCTGCATCGGTCATTTCACAAAACACATGGAGAGAGAAAGAGGCATCTAAATCCAGCCAAGGAGTTTTTCGTGAAACGGTCTAATAAAAAACATGAGCACATAGACAATGACCAGGACTTCTGGAATAACGCTCTTTGGACAAATTAGTCTAATTGTTTAAGCACCAGAACAGAGGACATGCTTGGCGTAACTTAATACATTGCAGGAACAAAAAAAACTCACTTGCTGTGAAGCATCCCTAAACCAAGTGCCATGGTTTTTGGATGTTTTGCTACAGCTGGACATGGCCAGTGTACCATCATCTACTATAAATTCTACCATCAGAGGATAATCGAAAAAGGCGAGACCATCTGTCAAAAAACAATAAAGCTAAAGCAGAAACCTTAACCATGCATTAACCATGCTGCTGTGATTGCCAAAGACTGACTGAGAATTTAGAAATGGAAAGTCTTATGCCAGTTAAAGTCAAAGCCCAGATGATCTTGATCTCATTGAGATGCTGTAGGGTGATTTGAAACAGGTTGTACATGCAGGAAACTCCACCAACATGTCAAAACTGGGGAGTGGGGCAAACTTTTCCGTGGCTGCAAGAACCACTTCAACGAGGTTATTTCATCCAAAGGGAGAAACACTAGCTATTGGGGGTAGGGTGTCTTAACTTTTTACTCATTTAAAGTTCATGTTGTTGTCAATATGTTTTGGTTAAGGAGTAAAACGGGGTAAAAACTGTTGTTTTAGTGCAAATAAATAACTTTCTTTTAAAGGAAATAACTAAAATAAATATGGCAAGACATGAATATGTAAACACTTCATTAAACAAACTGAATATTTAAAAAGAGTAATCCTTTTTTTGCATCACTGTACACAACTCAGAGATTGTTGCATTCATTTTGAACATTTACATATATTTATGTAGGAAGGCAATGTGAGAAATAATTTTACATCATGCAACTTGCCCCCTTACACAGATATATTAAGAAACATGCACAGTATGTGTGAATCTACTTTTTCCTATACCCACCCAAAAGAGTATACCCTACAGTGCTTGCTCTTCATCCTGTGGGTCAGGCTGAACTTTGGATCCAGGCACACAGCCCAGTCACCAGCAGATGATTCTGTAGCAGCCTCATTATCAACTAATGAAGCACAGGTTACCTGGATACAAACAGAAACACGTCACAGCAGCCGTTTATTTGCAACACTTAATTATTCTCAACATTGAGGTGAGTATTCCAAATACAAAAGCGTTAGTAAAACAAAAGCAGACCCCAAATTTCTAATGAATGGTTGGGAAATTGGATCGGCTTACTTTTGAGTTTCTGTTGTGGTAAAATGAAACATCTGTTAGCAGACAGGGGAAGAGAATTTATGACTCAATTTATACAGATGCATGCTCTGTGTTAGGTTATGTGATATAAATCATTCCGTAAAAGTCAACACAGGCTATTCTAGAGCTGAATCAGTGATTAATCAAATAACTGAGTTTGTGTGTTTGCATGAATATTGAGTCTTGTTCACTTCAAACAGGTTGTTTTCCATTATTGTCTCTTTTGACTGAACAAACTAATATCAAAGGTTTGCACTATTATAAATGACTGCAAATGGCTGCAGAATTTGACCCATAGCAAGTGCAAATTACCTCCGCGGTTCAAGCGTGATATGTACAATGCTCCACACGATGTTCAGCTGGGGTTGGAGCCAGGATGATGAGAAGGAAGTACACTTTTAATAATGAGAACGTAAGTAGAAATTTGAACTTTTTCAGACATGTATTCATGTATATACATGAAAACATATTAGTTGCAAAATAACTGTTTTTCACTTGAGTGAACTTTAGCACAAGAGCATGCTCAAACGTTCGCATGCTAGTTTCTTTGTGTTTTGCCAGCTCCAGTTTGCACAAAGGGTAACCTTGTTGTCTCAGTCCTGATGATGCAGAACAAACATTTAACTCTGTCTTACATCATTTAAGTGCAAACACAACAACGTGCACACAAATATGTGTGTGTTCCCCCACACCCTGCAATGTTTAATTAGCTTAAAGCAAACAATCAGTGCTGATGTGCAGAAAAATGACTGAGATTAGTTCCTTCCAAAAGGAAATTATTTGCAATCCCTTCCAGTCACTTATAAAAATCACACCTATTGTTGGTTTGAAACTACATTATTTATGTTTGCCTCTTCTGCAAAACTTTTACATTTTTACAGCTTGGAAAGAGCAGCTTGTTGTGGCCATTACAAATTTCTACCTCCAGTCATGTTGTTCAGTGATGGGTCAAGCAGAGAGGCACCAGCTAAGTCAGGTTCCCTTTCATCATTTTCCTCAGTGTGTCTTTGTTGTACCCAACACTGAAATAGCTGCTGTCTCAGGTGCTCCTTGAATAAACTTTTGAATTTTGAATATGCTTCATAATATCTGACACATAATGTGCACCCAGCTGCAGGCAGTCATGTGCAAATAATGTGAAGCAACATGCAATGAGCTGCTGACTGACAAGAATTGTTACACAGAATTTAGAAAATGTTTTTTTAGTTTATTATATTCCTGTATTTGAATAACACTGACTAAATTCTGAGAATGCAACAGGAAGTATCCCTAAAGTGTGTGTTATATACTTTCGACCGACCGTTATCCCTTCTGTGTGTTTCCCTGTGCGTGCATGCCTAGAAGCTGCTGACTGCTATTGATTGGACAGTTGTGTCACAGACCATCTCTCTGAGTAACAGCTCCACCAGACACTGTGTCAGTCAGCATTACAGCTGAGGATGCAGAGGATTCCCGCATAGACTGCTTCCACCCTCGCCTGCCACTGTCAGTGATGGACAGCTCCCTTTCACAGCTTCCCACAAACACACACTATCCTCCTACTCTTTGTTCCTGCCGTATCCTAAAAGAGGAAACAGATAAGATGCTGATTTATCTCCAAGACAACTTCCATAAAGTAAAAATGCCAAACTTAGTTTTGGGTGATAAAAAGCCTAAGTCTCCACATGGTTTTGGGGTGGAACAAGGAGAAAATTCTCTCCCAAGGCTCCTACAGGCCTACAGAATTTCTTTTTAGTTATGTTGCACAACATCTCTATCGATTTGAAGTAATTAATACTGATATAGATGAGAAAACAAACTACAGCATCTCATTGATTCAGTCTGAACAGAGGTGCTGTGAGATCTGTCTACCCTGTAATCAATAGAGTAATGAATTACAGTGCACAGGTGAGCAAGACAAATAACTGAGCTGAATGTAAAAGAGATCCAAGTGTCACCTACACTAATTATAGTCTGAGAGATACGAAGTTATCCTGGTGTTAATTATATTACTTGTATGTCCTAATGTTGCTCCAAGTATCTGCTTTAGCAAATTTACTGAACTCAAAGTTGCCATTTTGTGTTTCTGAAAACCATAGACCTAATCTCAACAGTAAGCACATTCCCAGTTTTTAGTCTTCTTGAGGTGATTCAGCAGATTCTAGACTCTGGCTGGGGCAACAGACTCACTGTGATGCTAAAAAATGAAATCCCTCTTCTTCTTAAGCTTTTAATTTTGGTTTCATCATTTTCTCCTACAAGATTTTAACATGACCTGGAGGCTTTCTTTGGAAGAAAACACTTTTGTTTTGCAACCGTACTTCTTGTTCCAGACATATGGAGAGTGTAGGAGATTGATCTACCAAGTAGAACACAACCAGGTCTAGGCAGAGATTCCTGCAGCTTCTTCAGTAAAATTGTTGGCCTCATGAGAACTTCCCTGACAAATTGCTGTCTTGTTTTTTTCATCAAATTTGCTTTTCACCTTTGTCCCATATTTTTTCCTATGCTGATTGTCTTGTTTGAAGCGTGGCATAAAAATACTGTTGTGCCATAATGATTGTTTGGCTATTAGCAACTGTTAATAATTTTCAATTATTAACAATGTTATCAATAAAGTTAAAATATAGACTTTTAGTCAGACTAACAAATCAGAGCACCCCCAGATCAGGAATCATTAGTTGAACAATTTTCGGTCTGTCAAGTATTGTCCTATGAATACCAGCCCAATATGCTGCGGTATTATGGAAGTAATTTTTTTCCAAGACCGTGTCAAGTCTCGGGTCTTTTGTGCCACCTCCAAGTCAAACCTTAAGTCTTGAATGACTGAAATGAATATACTATTGTTTAATGCATGCTAAGAAAATTTGTTCACATCTCGTTCTTGAATTAATTAAGAGGATGTGTTTGTATTTTGAAGAATCACTAGATGTAAGCAGAGAAAAAGTTTTTATTCTTATTTTGTTCTGAAATACACTGAAGCCATTTAATATATATTAATTCTGATAGACACCTCAGATGCCATTATTATAAAGCTTTGACTAACAAAAAACCACTGTCAGACAGACACCTTGTACCTCAAAAATGTAATTTTTCAGGATATCAAAAACACATCTTGCTTCTAAATGGTAATTCATACTGTTTGGTCAAAGTTACATGCTCTTTTTGATGCTTTTCACTGAAAATGGATGACTGAAACCCTAGATGTTGTTGCCCGACACTGATGAAAAACAGATTTTTAAAAAACATTAATAGTCCACAATCTGTCAGCGGGTCCAAATAAATGTGCACAGGAGAATATGCACATCCCTGTTAGAGCTGTGTCTTACTTTCACCTCTGATTACATGAGCTAAAGACTGCTCCTGACTCAAGCTTTGATTCAAATGTCAAAACCTTGAGTCCAAGGCAAGTCTTAAGATTTTTTGTTTTGTTGTTTGAACTTTTGTGTGACTTAAGTGGAGCAAAAAAGTCTTAGCTGCTTGGTTGAGTTTAAGCTCAAAACATTTTGTTGAATTAAAAAACATTTTAGTCCTTTAAACAGTGCTGTCAGAGTTTTTAGGAGGTGTGATCAGCTCTGGGCTCGCCTGGCTGAGCATGTGTGATTAATTTTTGGATATAATGGTGATCCAACTTTGTTTAAAGATAATCTGAGGCCAGCAGCACTGTATCAAGCAGCATCAGTACCTCTTAATAATTTAGTCATGTTTTAGCCACCACTGAATATTTTGCTGCAGTGTGTATTGTATTTAAAGCTCTAATTTAAAAACTGCCACATTCATACTTCCTGGTTAATTTCTATGCAAATCTTCGTACTGTATTTTAGTTGTCTCAGTTTTCTGCCTACTAAATGCAGTACAAATTATACAATTGCCTCTAGTTGTTAATTGCAGCTACTACTAGAAGGTCTCAGACCTGCATAAAACATTAAAAACAGCTTCATCCAACAGGAAATTATTTTAGGCAACAATAATTCCTCGAACAGTGACTCACCTGTGGGGTTGTGATGTAGCTGAGGAACCTTTTAGCTTCATCCTCCAGAGAGTGATTCTTACTGGCCCAGGGCTGTAGATTTATATGCCAACGCAGAGCCTGTAGTTAAATACAAACATAATATGTGGGGGAAAAAAGACAAAAACAGCAAATGATGATTACATAATCTTAAAGTGGGACACTCTCAAGAATTCAACTGCAAGGGTTGGGTTTAGGTTTTGACTTTTTTAGGGCAAAACCCCTTTGGGTGAAATATTTAAGGAAAGAAATTTTTTTAAACTTATAAATGCCAAAAGTGAAAATTTTTTAAATTTGTTTCCAGTTTTTTTGTAAAAACCGGTTTTCAACACGGGTTTTGGAATTTTTTTCCATTCTGCTGGAAAAGGCAAATCTTTGGATTGGTTAAAATTTGCACCAGGGGGTTTTTGGGGGCCCCTTTGGGGAAAAACTGCCAAACGATAAAAAAAGGGCGGGGGCCGAGGGTTTTTCACCCCCTTTTTGATAAAAACCCCTTCGTTGGGGCTTTTTTTTTGGGGGGGGGTTTTTGTTTCCTGGGGGGGCCCTTGCCCCTCCAAGTCTTTCCGCCCTAAGACGTTTTTCCTTGGTTCCCTGTGTTTGGGTTGTTTCAAATTTTATGAAAAAAAGTTTTCAAAAACCCCAGGGAAAACCTTCAGGAGACAGCTGTTGGGCAGTCAAATCTATGATTCGCATTCCAAAACGGGAGATTTTTGGGGTGTTTTTTTTGGGTTTTTTTAAAAAAAAGCGTACTGGGCCCCAAAGCAAAGGCAAAAAGAAGGAAGGGTGGGTGATTAGGTTTGACCAAAAATTTTAGGGGGCAAAGGGGGGGCAAGGGAAAAAATTTTTTTTTTTTTTTTCTTTTTTTTTTTTCCCCCTTTTTTTCTTTTTTTTCTTTCCCCTTTTTTTTTTTTTTTTTTTCTTTCTTTTTCCGAGTTTAGGGACTGGCCCAAAAATTTTTGGGTTTTTTAAAAATTGAAAAAACTCCCGGTTTTTCTAATTTCTTTTTTTCCTTCTGGGCCTCCTTGGGATCTGGGGGTTTTTTTTAATTCCTTTTATTTTCTGGGGGGTTTTTTTTTTTCCCTTCACCCCAAAAATTTTTTAAGGTGCCCTTAATAAAATCCCCCAAAAAAATGGGACTCTGTATACTTTCTAAAAACTTTGGGTTTCTTTTCCAGGGGTTTGAATTGAAAACCCCCGACCCTGCTAAGGTTTACTGGAACTGCCCCGGGGGGGGGGTTTAATTAATTGATTTCCGCTGAAAATATCCTAAAGGTATTTAAATTTATGACCATGGGGGTTGGAAACGGGTTTTTTGGTTTTCCGGGGTTTTGCCTCCCCGGTTTCTGTTTCCGGGTCGGTGGTGTGATTTAAAGGCCCCCTTCCCTTTTAGTGGGGGCCCCCGGCATTGGTGGGTTTCTTACCCCTGTCGTTTTTTTTAATGTTGTTGAAAGGGGGAGAAATTTTGGTGGGGGGGGGGTTTTGGGGGTTTTTTGGGAAAAAAAGGAGGGGATTTTAAAATTTTTCCCCCTTTTTTTTTTTTGGGGATTGAAAATTGCAATCTTTCTTTTCGTTTTTAAAAAATTTTTTTTGGGGGGGGAAAAGAAAAAAAGTTTGGGGGAAAAAAATTTTTTAATTTTGGACGGGGAAACGTAAAACCAAAGATAAAGTTTTTCCAAAAATTCCTTTTTTTTGAAGGGGAAAAAAGTTTTTTGAAAAAAATGGGAAGGGAAGTAAAATTTTTTTTAAAAAGGGGGGGGGGTGTGGGAAAAAACTAAAGGTGGGGTTTTTTTTTTATTTGGTGCCCGAAAAAAGACATTTAAAAAGGGGGGAAAAAATTTTTTTTTTTGAAGAAAAAAAAAGGGGGGAAAAAGGGGGGGGGGAAATTTAAAAACCCCGGGAGGGGGGGGGGGGGTTTTGGGGGGAAAATTTAAAAAAATTTTGGAACTGGGTTTTCAAAAAAATCATTCAAAAAAAAAGGGTTTTAAAATTTTGGGGGGTTTTTTAAAAAAATTTAAGGGCTTAAAAATAAAGAAAAATTTTTTTTTCAAGAAAAGAAACGCTGGGGTGAAGCTTAAAAATGGAAAAAGGGGGAAAAAGGGGAAAAAAAGGGTAAACGAGAAGAAGAACAGTTTCAAAAAAGGGAATTCATGCAAAAAAAGGGGTTAAAAAAAAGAAAGTTAAAAGGGCCCCTTTTGACTGGCGAGGGGGGGGGGGGAAAAAAAAAAGGGGGGAGGGTTGGGGAAAAGAAAAAAGGGGGGGGGGGGAAAAAAATTTTTTGGGGGAGATTAAAATGAGGAAGACAAGCAGATATCTTTTATTGATATTTTAAGTTTTAACCTATATTATTTTCATTCTTTCTTTCCATTTTGATAGCTGATTTGAGGTCCTTAACTTGAACACTATTTTTCATATACTGTAGTGTAATGGCACATGATATTAATTATCATTAGAAAAACCTGCAGTGAACCTGTTGTGAAATCCTCATTTCACACCTGGTTGTTTTTTTTTTCCCCATTAGGTCGTTCTTCTCAGCTTTACACTAAAAGAACATCTAAACACTACACCTGCTGCACACAAAATGTTCTTCTTTCACTTCCCTGAAATGAAAGAAATTTTTATTTCTAAAACTGATATTTATTTAACCACCTTGCACCTGCTGAGTTCAGTAGGAAAGAAGAAAAACCTTTGAGGATAATTAAAAAGATTTTGAGATACTGTTTTCTTAAATCAACCAAATCCATTTTACAAAAAAAAAACAGTGATTAATTTAACAATTTTGGTGATACTTTCTTTTCACAGATTTCCACCAGTGGCTTAGCCTAGACTATCAATACCTGTTATTCAGTTTTTCTAGAAAACTTCACATCTAACTGCACAACAGAAATCTGTCTGGCAAAGCTGACACGCTGACAAATAATCCCTGGCAAAAACAGGAAATATGAACCGATGGCTCCAAACAGCATTGCTACAACTAGAGTAAAGACAGAACAGTTGTACAGATAGGGAGTTCATGCATAGGTAGACAAATTACATCCACCCTTCTGTTTTTTAAGAACTCAGAAAGCTTCCAGGGCTCTTCAATTTCTGAGCTGCCCTTTTCGTCTGAGTCCTCCCTGAGCTGCTCAGCTGTCAGGTTCTATACATCACCAGAGGACGAGGTTGGGACCCAGCTACTGATCAGAGGGCTGTTTTCTGGGACAAAGGACTCTTTGGGAGATTGTAATATAAGACACAGTTCAGTAAGTATGGGCAGCAAAAGGACAATAAGATTTTCTGATGTGTACATGTGTCTAAACTCTTAGATCTTTGCTTGCAAGCAAGTACTTGAAAGCGGTTTGCACTTAAGTAGTCAGATATACTTGTACAAATCAACTAAAGCAAATAGTCTGCATAGGCTTCAAACATTTTTTCACTCATTTTAAGTTATGAGTTGGAAAACTGATCCTGTATTTAGCCAACTACATACTTCTCATCCTTAAATGCAAATTAGATTACATTTTTGTTCAGACAAGCATTGAATTGCTTTTGAGGTTTCACTGACTGGAGAACCATCAGTGAGCTGTGATGAGATCTGCACTAAGACCCCATGTTCAGTCAAGCAACAAGTCATCAGCACCTTCAGGATGAGAGCGGCACGCAGCGTTAATAACAAATGCACCAGACATCACTCAGAGGTGTGATCTGAGCTGAGCTAATTCTATCACGTTAGAGTTAAATGGTGTAAATATTCACAATTATTGATCAACTAGGGTAGAAAAAAAAACATTTGCACTTGGAACATGGATAAAAAATTTAAATGGCAGCTAAAAATAGTATACCAAGAAGCTAAGGTATCAATCTAAGCTTACACAAAGATTAGCTTAAAACCACAAAAAGCTACAGGTTTATATAGGGTGTTAGAGAGCTGAGTGTGGTTCAAATTAAACATTTAAAACAGTTGAGCTGCAGGAAGGCATATGTCAAAGTGGATGTATTAAGCAATTCAGAAAAGATTAAGTGGAACTGAAAGATCTAAAATGTAATTTGAGGTTAAGTAATAAATTGAGGAACAAAGGTGAACATGATTGTCATAAAGAAAGATGTGCCAGTTCCAGTGTTTTAGATTACATTATTTAGAGTAAGCACTGACTCTGGGACTTAGACTATTTAGAGTGCCTTACAAAAATAATGATTGCTCTTGAGTTTTTTTTCCCTTTTTTTACGCTGTAACCACAAGCTTCAATGTATTTCATTGGAATTTGAATTTGAATTGAAAGTAGAGCATAATTGTAAAATGAAAGAAAAATTATGCATGTTGCATTTTTTCAGTTGTTTTGAAAAATAAAAATCCAAAAAGTGTGGAGTGGATTCATATTCACCCCACCTGAGTTGATTGTTTGAATAACCATCTTTCTTTGCAAATTGTTCTGCAATTGGCATGGCTCTGCCAGCTTTCCACCATTTTGCTATTTTTTTTCTTTGGAGAGCCTCTGGAGGCTTGCAACAAAATGGATAAATATGATTTGGTCTAAAGCATTCCATTGTAGCTCTGGCTGTATGTTCAGGGTTGAACATTCTTAGGATTTTTGCAGCCTCTAACACGTTTTCATCCAGGATGCTGATGCTTGCTGAGAAAAAGCATCCCACAGCATGATAAGACTGTCACCATGCCTCACCTCTTCCAGGTCAAGTTTGTAGAATGCATGACTACTAGTTGTCCTCTCAATAGATTCTGGTGCCTAAGCTGGGTATGGTGGAATATGAACATAAATGTGGAGAATTTTAAAAACATCTTTTATCAGGTTTTGTGTAATCATAAAAACACATTATAATGTAAAAAGTATAATACAGCTCAAAATTTTTTATAATTTTTATATATATATATATATTATATATATATATATATAATATATATTATATATTATATATAAAAAATATATATATATTACAGGGGTTGGAAAATGAAACTGAAACACCTTTTTTAGACCACAATATTTATTAGGATGGTGTAGGGCCTCCTTTTGCGGCCAATACAGCGTCAATTTCCGTCCTGGGAATGACATATACAAGTCCTGCACAGTGGTCAGAGGGATATTTAAGCCATTCTTCTTGCAGGATAGTGGCTAGGTCACTACGTGAGACTGGTGGAGGAAAACGTTTCCTGACTCCCCTCCTCCAAAACACCCCAAAGTGGCTCAATAATATTTAGATCTGGTGACTGTGCAGGCCATGGGAGTGTTCAACTTCCTTTCATGTTCATCAAAACCCAAACTTTCACCAGTCTTGCTGTGTGTATTTTTGGTGCATTGTCATCCTGATACACGGCACCGCCTTCAGGATACAATGTTTGAAACCATTGGATGCACATGGTTCCTCAAGAATGGTTCGGTAATCCTTGGCAGTGGGCGCGCCATCTAGCACAAGTATTGGGGTAAGGGAATGCCATGATATGGCAGCCCCAAACCATCACTGATCCACCCCCATGCTTCACTCTGGGCATGCAACAGTCCGGGTGTTACGCTTCTTTGGGGCTTCTCCACACGTAACTCTCCTGGATGTGGGGAAAACAGTAAAGGTGGACTCATCAGAGAACAATACATGTTTCACATTGTCCACAACCTAAGATTTGCGCTCCTTGCACCATTGAAACCGACGTTTTTGGCATTGGCATGAGTGACCAAAGGTTTGGCTATAGCAGCCCGGCCATGTATATTGACCCTGTGGAGCTCCCGACCAACAGTTTTTTGGTGGAAACAGGAGAGTTGAGGTGCACATTTAATTCTGCCGTGATTTTGGGCAGCCGTGGTTTTAATGTTTTTTTGATACAATCCGGTTAGCACCCGAACATCCCTTTCAGACAGCTTCCTCTTGCGTCCACAGTTAATCCTGTTGGATGTGGTTCGTCCTTCTTGTGGTATGCAGACATTACCCTGGTACCGTGGCTCTTGATACATCACAAAGACTTGCTGTCTTGGTCACAGATGCGCCAGCAAGACGTGCACAACAATTTGTCCTCTTTTTGACTCTGGTATGTCACCCATAATGTTGTTGCATTTCAATATTTTTGAGCAAAACTGTGCTCTTACCCTGCTAATTGAACCTTCACACTCTGCTCTTACTGGTGGCAATGTGCAATCAATGAAGTCTGGCTACCAGGCTAGTCCAATTTAGCCATGAAAACCCCCCACACTAAAATGACAGGTGTTTCAGTTTCATTGTCCAACCCCTGTAATATATATAATATATATATATAGTATATATATATAATATATATATATAATATATATATATATTATATTATGAGCTGAGTTAGGCCTGCTTGCCTTTATTTGCAAAGTGCCTTGAGGTGATATTTGTCGTAAGATGTTTTGATATCAAAACTGAAATTAAATTTATTAAGAGGAACTTGAAATGCTAGAAAACATGCAGCAAACACACAAACATTGGCATTTTTTCCCCAAATTTTATCGTCATTTCTAAATCTTGTCATACATGTGAAAATAAAAAAATGGGGCACTAAAAAAATTTTATGTGATTCATCATATTCTTGGATTCATGTCTTCTCTTTTACATTTTATTTGAGAATGCATTGCGTATATAAGAGTGGTCTGCGGTTAGGTTGTTACCTTTCAATGCGCTTGTGCTTAGTGTGGGAAGTTTCTTTCCTTGGACAAATCTGATATTTACCCACAGTCATGTACTTTTCCTGCCCATAGTTTTTTTTTTTTTTAAAGATATGTTTTGGCTCTGGTGGCCTTTATTACTTTTTCAGAGTATTTTTGACAGTGAGTAGACAGGAAATGGTGTGGAAAGAGTGGGGTAAGGGAGTGCAGAAAGCGTCAGTGGGCCGGGATTCGATCCCAAGGCAGTCTGTGTCGAGAACTGAGGCCTTCATACACAGGTCACGCACTTAACCCCCTACGCCACCAGCACCGTGCCTTTTCCTGCCCATAGTTATGTTAAAACCTTTGACAAAACCATGTCTTTGGTCATTTTATCAAGTATTAATGTCTTTCATATCACTTTCATGATACTGCATAATCTCTAATAGTCTCTAAACTCTTACAGTATGGCACTTCATCTATCTTCATTGCATATAAAAATAGAAAAACATGGAATTTGCGCTTCTGCATGGTTTGCATGTTTGGATAAAGCTGTTTCTGGACGTGTGCCTTAGAGCCTGGGTGTGCAAAAGGTGTGAGCAGCTAGGCCAAGCATGAATAATACTCCAGAGAGGGAAGGACGGATGAGTGAACATTAGAAGGCTGGATAAAACAAGAGAGGACTGTTTGCCACAACAGAGCAGGAGGCTAAAAAAGGAGAGTGAGAGGTAGTAGATGGGGTTAAAAATAAGTAAGATGGAGATGAATACAGAAATTCTGTGACCAGAATGATTTCTGTTGTTGCATCGGGATTTATGCCTATGAAAACAAAGCCAATGTGTAATGATGATGTAGGATCGGGACAATTCAATTCAATTCAATTCAATTCAATTCAGTTTATTTATATAGCGCCAATTCACAACACATGTCGTCTCAAGGCACTTCACAAAACTCACGTACATACATTCCAATTAATCCTAATTATTGAACAGTGCAGTCAGATTCAGTTATTTATTCAAATTTGATAAAAAGTTTTTCTATCTAAGGAAACCCAACAGATTGCATCGAGTCAGAGATTTGTAGCAGTCACTCCTCCCGGATGAGTATGTAGAGACAGTGGACAGTCACTGGCGTTGACTTTGCAGCAATCCCTCATACTGAGCATGCATGTAGCGACAGTGGAGAGGAAAAACTCCCTTTTAACAGGAAGAAACCTCCAGCAGAACCAGGCTCAGTGTGAGCGGCCATCTGCCACGACCGACTGGGGGTTAGAGAGAACAGAGCAGAGACACAAAGAGAACAAAGAAGCACTGATCCAGGCGTCCTTTCTATGGGAAGGAAAAGTAAATGTTAGTGGATGTAGCTCCTTTAGTCGTCTCACCTAGAAAGAAGGAACAGATAAACTCTGAGCCAGTTTTCAAGGTTAGAGTGGCTTAGGTTATCCTGAGCTATCTCCCTTATTTTACCTCCGTCTTCTTCTCCCCTTGTTGGATGTAGTAAGGGGGAGTCAGGTTTAGCCTAAACCGGCTCAGTTATGGTTGAGGTGCAAACACACCCTCCATTTCTGCTACCTGTATGACCCCCTCTCTTTTCCAATGGTTATGGTCAATCTGACAGAGAGAGATATCCCAATCGTTGTGGTTTTTAGTATAACAGTGGCCATCAGTGGGCTCTAGATAGACAAACTGTCTACTTTTAAGGCTAGGCTCAAAACTTTCCTTTTTGATAAAGCTTATAGTTAGAGTGGCTTAGTTTATCCTGAACTATCTCTGTAGTTATGCTGCTATAGGCTTAGGCTGCTGGAGGACATAATGACCACTTTCACCCTCTTCGCTACTTTCTCACACTACTCTTCAATTTTGTATTATTTGCTGTTATTTCAGCTTTTAACTTTGTTCTCTGACTCTGACTCTGACTCTGTGTCTACCTGTAACACCTTTCTGGAGAGGGGAATCTTCCAAGCTTCTGCTGGCAACAACTTAATGCTCACCCTCTACCGATGATCCACATGGCCCTGTCTTTCAGTGTTTAGCCCTTTCTCTCTCCTAGACATAGCTACTGACTGAGCTTTTACTGTAACTAACTCTATGTGCTCTCTTCAGACTCTAAACTTGAAAATTGGCTCAGAGTTTATCTGTTCCTTCTTTCTAGATGAAACGACTAAAGGAGCTACATCCATTAACATTTACCTTTTCCTTCCCATAGAAAGTACTCCTGGATCAGTGCTTCTTTGTTCTCTTTGTGTCTCTGCTCTGTTTTCTCTAACCCCCAGTCGATCGTGGCAGATGGCCGCTCACACTGAGCCTGGTTCTGCTGGAGGTTTCTTCCTGTTAAAAGGGAGTTTTTCCTCTCCACTGTTGCTACATGCATGCTCAGTATGAGGGATTGCTGCAAAGTCAACGCCAGTGAGTGTCCACTGTCACTACATGCTCATCGGGGAGGAGTGAATGCTGCAAGTCACTGACTGGATGCAATCTGCTGGGTTTCCTTAGATAGAAAAACTTTTTATCCAATTTGAATAAATAACAGAATCTGACTGCACTGTTCAATGATTAAGATTCATTGGAATGTATGTACCTGACTTTTGTGAAGTGCCTTGAGACGATGTGTTGTGAATTGGCGCTATATAAATAAACTGAATTCAACTGAATTAAAAGCTATCTGAGAGAATGTTTAAGCTTTTCACAAAGACCGGCAGAGCATTAATGCTAGAATAACTTTTTTTATTGTTGGCTATTAATTGGTAACATTAAAGCAACATTCAACAGCTTAACACACTGACGATAGTAATTATCTGCAAACATTTATGATTTTTAGCACAAACCTGTCAGGGAAGGTGGCTTTTGGAGCAGGACCCAAGTGCAGAGAAGCTGGCAGCAGCAGAATATGGTGAGTGGAGAAGCTGTAATAACTTAAAAAATAAAAACTTACGGGCAGGCAGGTGGCCTGCAGAGGAGAACAGAATATTCTTCAGAACAGAGGAGTATATATTGGGCAGGAAAGAACTAAGCACCCTCTGGAAAACGATCAGAAGCAAGATCCAAAGCCCAACTTGAATAACATAATCAGGAGCAGAGAAAAAACCCAAAACAAAAACTCAAACACCCTCAAATAATGACACAAACCAAC
Source organism: Crenichthys baileyi (assembly GCA_036173005.1). NCBI lineage: Eukaryota > Metazoa > Chordata > Actinopteri > Cyprinodontiformes > Goodeidae > Crenichthys > Crenichthys baileyi. Next base: position 121,631 of record JAHHUM010002691.1, read on the forward strand.
AAACTGTTCATCATTCATAAGAGCTTTAAAGCAATGGCTCATGTGAGATTTAAAGTGATACCCTTCTTACTTCCTTTACAGGCTAGCTGCAGTGCTAAGGCTAGCTTAAATGTAAACAGGAAAAACAGGTAAAAACTCAGTTTCAGCTGAGATTTTTTTTATTTCTCTGGTTTTTCATGACATGGCTAAGGTAAAAGTACAATGTTGATGTCTGAGTTAAGTTGCAAAATCCTTTGGCAACATAAAGTTCTAATGAGTCTTACAATATAGGACAACACATTTTAAAAGTTTACAAATTGTTTCACAATACACTAAAACTACAGTTTACATTTTTATGGAATAAAAACACACAACAGGAAAATGTATTTTCTTGTTTATTTATTTTCCATTGGTTTAATACTTACATAATATTAATAAGGCCTAACATTCATGAAAAACTCTTCAATTTGTACATTTTTCTATGGATTTCAGTAGGACTTGCACTGTCTGCCAAAAAAGCTAACATACTAAAACATACTGAAAGCTAAAACAATGCATATTTTTATAAGGTCCTAGAGAGACTCCTGTTGGCCCACCTGAGTAAACAAACAATAAACTATCAGGACCCCCTTCAGTTTGCTTATCGCTGTGGAGTTGAAGATGCCATCATACACCTGCTTCAGCAAACCAACTGTCATCTAGACAAAGCCAGCAGCACTGTGAGGATCATGTTGTTTAATTTCTCCAGTGCATTTAACACAATTCAACCTGACTTGGTTTGTCAGAAACTCTTGAAGACTCAGATGGAGGCCTCAACAATCTCCTGGATCAAAGACTACCTGACAAACAGACCACAGTTTGTGAGACTGAAGGGTTGTGTGTCTAACCAGGTAGGCAGAAGTACAGGAGCACCACAGGGGACTGTTCTCTCCCTATTCCTTTTCACTCTGTACACTTCAGTCTCAGAGTACAAGATAGACTCCTGTCATCTGCAGAAATACTCAGATGACTCTGCACTTGTGGGGTGGATCAGAGATGGACAAGAAGCTGGGTACAGGAAGGTGGTGGACCGCTTTGTGGCATGGTGTGGAAACAATCATCGCATCTTGAACGTGAATAAAACAAAGGAGATTATTGTAGATTTCAATAAAAACAGGAAGAGGTCAAACACTATTTCCATCATGGGAGAAGAAGTGGAGGTGGTGGAGGAGTATAAATACATCGGTGTTCACCTGGACAACAGACCGGAGTGGATATGCAACTGTGAAGTCATCTACAAGAAGGGACAGAGGAGAAGCTTAGGGCCCTTAGGATTTGCAGCAAGATGCTGTATATCTTCTATAAGTCTGTTGTGGAGAGTGTGCATCAGAGTCAGGGACTTAAAAATGCTCAATAAGCTAATAAAGAAGGCCGGCTCTGTTCTGAGGACCCCTTTGGAATATCTGGAGATCATTGTGCAAGAAAGATTCTTCATAAAATAAGAACATTATGGAGAACCCTGAGCATCCTCTTCTCTGTACAACAACAGTCTTTAGTCAGAGGCTTCTTCAGATTTGCTGTAAGTCAGACCACTATAGGAGATGCTTCCTGCCCACAGTCATCAGCATCTACAACAACTCTTTGAAGACACCTGTATAAAATGAGCTACAACATTTAATTTCCATTTGTGATGAATAAAGGATTTTTGAATTAAATTGAATTGAATTAAACAAAGAAACTCAGTCAGAGCTCGACTGAGCATGAGAACCACATTTGAGTGAAGAGCCTCATGTTGCTGATCCCTGAATCACAACATCAAATCTTTTACTTCAACAGCACAATAAATGTGTTTTTATGTAATATACACTTGTTAAAGTTGGTTTTGCTTTTGTTCCTAGGTTGTACTGGGGGAAACTTAATAAAGCCAAATGAAGGTCAAGGTAGGGTATGTACAGGTGGACAGACAGCTACGTTTATTCAACAGCTAGTGGCTAATTCAGTTTAACATCCCTGTGTTTTGTAGAAAGTGGTGAGGTGTGCTCTGGAAGCTTCTGCATGAGGGGCTTTATGTGAAAACTTAAGACATTTGTTGTATTTGCTAGTGCTTGGCTCTAATTGATGTAATGCAAATATAAAATTTAGGCAAAACCTGTTTTGAAATATTGTGATGAATAGCATCGAAACCCTGATTTATTAAGCAGTAATATATCAGAGACCTTCAGCAGACAAGGAGGATATAGTAGAAAAAAATACTAGTACTCCAAAACTGTACTGAAAGATGCTTATTAGCCATAGTATATGTTTTCTATTGAAGGTTGCATGTGTTTTACGACTTTATTTTGGATGAAATATGTAAACTATTGGATTTAGCTTATAAATCTCAGATATCAGTTAAGTAATGTTAAACCAAAATTAAGTTGTTGCATGGTTAGATTTTGAAAGACTAGCACAATACAAGACAAGATTGGCTTAGCTCAAAACATTAACAAACCTACCCACCTTTGTCTTCATTCTCTGGACCTTGTGCTGACATATGGCATTGAGTGTAAAGACATAACAATATTTTCTCATAACCCTGTCCTGTCTGACCATTTTTTAATAACCTTTGAGTTTAATTTAACCGAGTACTCTACACCTGAAAGAAAATTCTTATAGTAGATCATTATCAGACAATGCTGTAACAACCTTTAAAGAATCTGTTCCACTTTTGGATTTTCCTCTTATCACAGAAAAACACAGTGGAGGGCAATTTAATTTTGTTTCTTCCACTTCCAAAAATTGATTTTTTTCATAGTGTTGCTTCATCATTGCGTGAGAAATTAGACAATGCAGCCCCCTTAAAAAGAAGGTAATTATTTCATAGGAGGCGGGACCCCCCGTGGTTTAATTCAGAGCTGCATACTTTAAAGCACATTTTTTAAAAAAATTGGAGAAAAATGGCGCTCTACACACCTAGGGGATTCCTACTTAATCTGGAAAATAGCCAAAATGTTTTTTAAAAAAGACACTTCACCAAGCTAGAACAGCTTATTTCTCATCATTAATAGAAGAAAACAAGAATAATCCTAGGTTTCTCTTTAGTACAGTTGCTAAACTTACACAGAGTCAAAGCTCTGTTGGCCATCCATTTTCCCTTAGCTCTCAGCAGTCATGACTTTTTGGGATTTTTCCCAAAAAAAATTAATTCTATTAAAAAGAAAATCTTTGGACATACTCCCGAAGATGATTACTTCATCCTCAGCAAGTGAGACAACATTGGAAATTTAAATGTAGAACTTGATCTGTGTTTGGACTGTTTTGATCCTGTGGAGCTTCCTGAGTTATCAGAAATATTAGCTTCATCTAAACCTTCAACTTGTGTGTTAGACCCAATCCCAACCAAATTATTTAAGGAGGTGTTCCCTCTGATTACCAGCCCCATTTTAGATATGATTAATCTCGTACTCGTACTCGTCGTACTCGTACTCGTCGTCTTCCGCTTATCCGGGACCGGGTCGCATGGGCAGCAGACTAAGCAGAGACACCCAGACGTCCCTCTCCCCAGACACCTCCTCCAGCTCCTCCGGGGGGAGCCCAAGGCGTTCCCAGGCCAGCCGAGAGACATAGTCCCTCCAGCGTGTCCTGGGCTGTCCCCTGGACCTCCTCCCGGTGGGACGTACCTGAAACACCTCCCGAGGAAGGCGTCCAGAAGGCATCCGATATAGATGCCCGAGCCACCTCAACTGGCTCCTCTCGATGTGGAGGAGCAGCTGCTCTACTCCGAGCCCCTCCCGAATGGCCGATCTCCTCACCCTATCTCTAAGGGAGTGCCCGGCCACCCTACGGAGGAAGTTCATTTCAGCCGCTTGTATCCGGGATCTCGTTCTTTTGGTCATGACCCAAAGTTCATGGCCATAGGTGAGGGTAGGAACATAGACCGACTGGTAAATCGAGAGCTTTGCTTTTCGGCTCAGCTCTCTCTTCACCACAACGGACCGGCACAGTGCCCCCATTACTACATCAGCCGCACCGATCCGTCTGTCGATCTCCCGCTCCATTCTTCCCTCACTCGTGAACAAGACCCTGAGATACTTGAACTCCTCCACTTGAGGCAGGAACTCTCCTCCAACCTGAAGAGGACAAGCCACCCTTTTCCGGTCGAGTACCATGGCCTCGGACTTGGACGAAATCCACTGGTCCCCAAACCAGACCCCCTCCGGCCCTTGGCTGCGTCTAGAAATCCTGTCCATAAAAGTTATGAACAGGACCGGTGACAAAGGGCAGCCCTGCCGGAGTCCAACATGCACCGGGAACAGGTCCGACTTAGTGCCGGCAATGCGGACCAAACTCCTGCTCCGCTCGTACAGGGACCGGATGGCCCCTAATAAAGGGCCCCCGATTCCATACTCCTGGAGCACCCCCCACAGGGCATCATGAGGGACACAGTCGAATGCTTTCTCCAGGTCCACAAAACACATGTGGACCGGTTGGGCAAACTCCCATGAACCCTCGAGTATCCTGTAGAGGGTATAGAGCTGGTCCAGTGTTCCACGGCCGGGACGAAAAGCACACTGCTCCTCCTGAAGCCAAGGTTCGACTATCGGCCGGACTCTCCTCTCCAATACCCTGGCGTAGGCCTTACCAGGGAGGCTGAGGAGTGTGATCCCCCTGCAGTTGGAACACACCCTCCGGTCACCCTTCTTATGAAGGGGGACCACCACCCCAGTCAGCCAGTCCACAGGCACTGTCCCTGACCGCCATGCAATGTTGAAGAGGCGTGTCAACCATGACAGCCCTACAACATCCAGAGATTTGAGGTACTCAGGGCGGATCTCATCCACCCCCAAAGCCTTGCCACCGCGGAGCTTCTAACTACCTCGGTGACTTCAGCCTGGGTGATGAAAGAGTCCAACCCCGAGTCCCTAGCCTCTGTTTCCACCAGGGAATGCGTGATGGCAGGATTGAGGAGATCCTCGAAGTACTCCTTCCACCGCCCGATAATGTCCTCAGTCGAGGTCAGCAGCCTCCCACCCCCACTATAAACAGTGTTGGCAAAGCACTGCTTCCCCCTCCTGAGGCGCCGGACGGTTTGCCAGAATCGCTTCGAGGCCAACCGGCAGTCCTTCTCCATGGCCTCACCGAACTCCTCCCAGGCCCAAGTTTTTGCCTCTGCCACAGCCCGGGCCGCAACACGCTTGGCCTCACGGTACCTGTCAGCCGCCTCAGGAGTCCCACAAGCCAACCACAGCCAATAGGACTCCTTCTTCAGCTTGACAGCATCCCTTACTGCCGGTGACCACCACTGGGTTCTGGGATTGCCGCCACGACAGGCACCGCAGACCTTACGGCCGCATCTACGGGCAGCAGCATTGACAATAGATGAGGAGAACATGGTCCACCTGGACTCAATGTCTCCAACATCCCCCGGAATCTGGTCAAAGCTCTCCCGGAGGTGGGAGTTGAATACATCCCTGGCCGAGGGCTCTGCCAGACGTTCCCAGCAGACCCTCATTATGCGCTTGGGCCTGCCAAGTCTGTCTGGCTTTCTCCTCCTCCAGCGGATCCAACTCACCACCAGGTGGTGATCAGTGGACAGCTCAGCCCCTCTCTTCACCCGAGTGTCCAAAACATGCGGCCAAAGGTCTGATGATATGACAACAAAGTCGATCATTGACCTCCTGCCTAGGGTGTCCTGGTGCCAAGTGCACTGGTGGACACCCTTATGTTTGAACATGGTGTTCATTATGGACAATCCATGACTAGCACAGAATTTCAATAGCAAAGCACCACTCGGATTCAGATCGGGGAGGCCATTCCTCCCGATCACGCCTCTCCAGGTGTCACTGTCGTTTCCCACATGGGCGTTGAAGTCCCCCAGCAGAATAATGGAGTCCCCGGGAGGAGCACTATCCAGCACCCCCGACAGGGACACCAAGAAGGCCGGGTACTCCGCACTACCGCTCAGCCCGTAGGCCGAAATGACAGTCAGAAACCTATCCCCAACACGAAGGCGCAGGGATGCGACCCTCTCATCCACTGGGGTAAACCAAAACACGAGACGGCTGAGCTGGGGGGCAACAAGTAAACCCACACCAGCCCGCCGCCTCTCCCCGTGGGCCACTCCAGAGTAGAAGAGAGTCCAGCCCCTCTCAAGGAGATGGTTTCCAGAGCCTACGCTGTGCGTGGAGGTGAGCCCGACTATTTCTAGTCGATATCTCTCGACCTCCCGCACAAGCTGCGGTGGTTTGAGGAGATAGCAACTTAACTCCTTAAAATTTACTTCATGAAAGTAAAAGCAAAAAACATCAACTGTTATAGCAATGTTCTTAAAGACAGAAAAATCCATATTCTGCAACCTAATATTCACTTGTTCCTGTTACAGAGACGATTCTGTTTGCACTGCAGCTTTAGACTTAAGGAACTTTTTTCTGAACCTTTTCCTTATTATTTTGGTAGGCAGCTTTGATAGAGGGTGTGTTCACTGATCCTTATGCTTTGTGATGCTAAGGACATTGCTTTAATGTTGGTGTTTATTAGCCATCCCTATAAACGTTTCTTCTACCGGGAGTTTTATTCTGACCGTGTTTGAGGAAGACTTCAAGCCATGACAATGACTCTTACATTGCAGTCCTATGAGCTACTTCATGCTACTCTTTGCTCTGTAGAATGATACTTTAATAGTAGCAGACAGCACTGCTTTGAAAATGGTTATCCCATGTGCTTGTGACTTATTGAGTATGCCATTTGTACCTAAATGTTGGAATCTCCATGTTCTCCAAGTAGGAAAACTTAAATAGAATAACCCAGCAAAACAGATCTAGAAACAGGTTATGTTAGTACTGTACAATCTCTGTTTGTTGTTATCAGCTTGTAATACAATTAGCACCAGCACAAATGGGGATTTGTTTGAAGAACCAAAACCTATATAGAAGCTTTAGCCCGTAAAACACAGTTTGAGTCATACCATAGAGACTTTACTCATAAATATGTTCATATACATGCAATGAGACACAGGCGGTCCTAATCATCACAGCATTGAATCGAGTGCTGCTACAGAAGATGCAAAAGTAGGATAAAAATGAACCGAGTTGCCACTTGTTCTACCCTCATTGACCTGTTATGAACATATGCGGGTCTTATTGCTACCACTGTGCATCCCTCTGTGCGAAGCTTTCTGTTCAAGTGTTTGCTCGGCTTCCTGGAAAACATCCCAGATATGAAATCTGTCTTTGATGCCTTGTTGTGAAGAGCAGAGGGAGCACGCTGAGCACCAGATGACACTTACGTCCTGAAATGGCGCTGAAAACACAGAACATGTCACAGACTGACAGCCAGACAGACCAAAGGAGGCATGTAAAGTCAACGCATGGCTCATGTTGATCCCATTTCAACCTGTCTTGCCTTTTTACATGAATTATTGCTGCAATTGTAAATAAAGACTGAAAGAGGAGGAAGTGGTGTTCACTAAATCATTGTATGAGACAATGTTTTTTTTGGTGCAATTAGTGTCACGCTGTCACACTCAGCTTATGTTTTCCAACCATAAGTTAATTATTCTCATAAGTACTTACTGTCAGTCCGATTATAGTAATGCAACAGATATAAGAAATAGATTGGAGACATAATTTGTTTTCAAAAATAGGCAAGGTAGGGATAAGTCATTGAATACGTCTATCAATTACTATTATCTGTGATTTTGATAATTGTCATTTGATGCCTTTCATAGAAAATATAAGCTAAATCTTTATATAGGCTATGAAATTGTACCTCAATAATAAAGGCTTTGAGTTTTACCCATCTGGGATTATGACATTCTACTGTTCTGTATTTGACACACTTACTTGATGAGCAACTGCAACTACTCCCCGAGTAATCCTAGGGTCAGTGCTCACTTATCACTATACCACAACCAGCTCACTTCACATCAACTCCCTGAAACGAATACATTTCTCAAGAGGTCAAAAGGGATATGATTCACTCTTACTGAGATAACCAACAATCAGTCTTTGAGAATCTGCACAAACTGTGGAAATTAGGAGATTAACTTAGCAGTAGAATGGGTGATGTCATGAGTCTTTGCCAAAAAAAAAAAAAAGAATGAAAAACAATTTTTAAGTAACATAGAATACTGAGACATTTAGTAATAGCCCGATGTCTTATGACCCATTTAAAGTTTGAAGTATGTTAGGCTGAAAATAAGGGGAACTAGTTAGCCTCCAGAGAGCACAAGGTGTTTGAATAATTTTAATGTTTGTGCCATTCATTTTCAGAGGAAGAAACCTTTTAGAAAGTTAAATATTTTTTTAATTATTTCAGCTTTAAATAGTAAAGGCCATAGATGTCACATCCTGAAAGAGCTGTATGTTTTAATGTTTAAATGGCACAAAGATCACAGTAGTTGTTACACGGCAAAAAATGTAAAAAAAAATGTAAAAAAGAAATATTTGAGAGGACATTTTTGTTGTCTTTGTAACAGATGCAAGTCAAACACCACTGAAAATTGACAAAATCTTGTGTCATGCCATGATAAAGTATAATTAACTAGTAACTGATGTTTTGGCTTACTAAATGTCCGTTATATTTGTTATAGGAGAGGAACTGATGCCTCTAAATATAGATGTCAATGTGCTCTTTCATATCAATAGAGGAGGAGGCTGAGAAATTTCTGGAATGTTCCAGACAAGGCGGCTATGTCTGAAGGCAGCATTGTGCAATCTAGACCCTTTATTTTATGTCCTAGCAGTTAGCATAAATACCCAAACCAACTGCTCCATAATGTGGCAACAAGGGCTTCTGTTTTCCCTCTGGAAACATGTGGTTGTGAGTAGGAGTAATTAAAAAGTTTAAATATATCCAGGTAAAAAAGATGAAAATCATGCTTAGCCTTAGGATGCACACTTTGAGCTGTTTCTGTAAACCTTGCAGAGAGAACATGACTGAAAGCTTTCTTTGAGCTGCTTCAGCCCACATAACACAAATTCCTTTGTGACCTTTTACTTTTTTTAAATCCAGAAAAAAAACACATAACATAAAAGTACAAAATAAATTTGCACGTTAATGAGTGAAAGAAATATTTGATCTGTAAGTAAAACATGGTTAACCTTTGCAAGTACACTGATAAGATGTGTTCTGCTGTTTTTTAACTGGTTATAGTTGGGGATTTTGGCCCAATTTGCAGAAGCTGCATTTTTTTCATATGATGACCTAATTTACAAAGGGGGAAAGCAGCATGGCCCTTTGTGAAAAAGTAATTGCCACCGTAAATCCAATAACTGGTTGTGCCACCCTTGGTGGCAACATCTGTTACGAAGCGCTTGTGAGAACAAGCAATCAGTCTTTTACATTGCTGTGGAGGAATTTTGGCCCACTCAGAATTGTTTTACTTAAACCACCTGGAGAGTTTTAAAACAACCTGCTTAATCTCAGTCCAGATTTAGAATAAGCCACTGCAGAATAATTAATTAATTTTGGTTTTGTTTAAGACAGTCAGAGGTATCAATGATGATGTGCTTTGGATAATTGTTCTGCTGCAAAACACACATGCACTTGAGCGTAAGGTCATAAACTGATCAATCAGTCAATCAAACTATATCTATATAGCACCTATAGTGCCAGTGAAATCTAGAAATACAATCACGTTAAAACAAAATTTGAAACACTTATAATCAAATATCAAAAGCCTTTTTAAATAAATATGTCTTAAGTTTAGCTTTCAATAATAATAGCTCAGAGATGGCACGTAGCTCATGGAGAAGACTACACTTAGAGGGAGGCACCTCCATCAGATGTTGACCAGCAGACCATGAGGCTCTGCTGGGCTGGTGCGTTTTCAAAAGTTCAGATAGGTAGGCCAGTGCAAGGCCATTCAGTGCTTTATAAACAAACAGCAGCAGTTATCCTGAACTGTTGCTGAACTGAACCAGAAGCTAGTGCAGAGATAAAAGGATATGAGTGATATGTTGTTGTTTATGTTAGTCAATAAGCGAGCAGCAGAATTTTGTACAAGTTGTAAACGGAAAATAGAAGACTGATTGATACCGACATATAAAGCATTACAGTAATCAAGTCTAGAATTAAAGGCGTGGATGGCCTTGTCCAGATTGCTACGGCTAAGGAAGGGCTTTATTTTAGACAGCAAACAATGGTGAAAAAAGTTTGTTTTCACAACAAAATTAAGAATTAAGTCCTGAAGCTCAAAGTAGCCCCAGACTATCACACTGCAACCACCATGTTTGACTGTCCGTATGATGCCCTTTTTCTGTAATACTGAATTAGTTTTACCCCATACATGGATGCACATCTTTCTAAAATTCAGTTGTTTTCTCGTTAGTCCACACAATATTTTAAAGTCTTGGGGATCTTTAAGATATTGTTTTCTGAAATATGTGAGATGGGTCTTTGTGTTCTTTTGGTCACCAGAACAACTTTAGCATGCACTGTTGGTAGTAGACATGACATTTCAGACCAGAGAGGTGGAGTTTGACCCAGGTTACATGTCAAGCTGCTTAAACACTAATTACTTGGGACTCCCTGGTTTAACCATATGGGCAAACTAACTCCAGTCACACCTTTGGGATTACAGAAGTCAACCACTCTCATTCTTTTCTAACAGCACCTCTCCTCCACCATCACTCTTTGCAGAGCCAAGACCTTCAGTACCAGAAGAAGTGGCTAGGGTCACTGGGTTTCTGCTTTAGAAGTTCCACTAGGAGCTTACAGGGCTGTCAGGTTGTTACATACAGCCCAAAGCAGCCTATTTTACGAGAACTCTGGAGCAATGGCAAAGATGATGCTGCCACTTAAAAAAGAATTATTTAAAAATAGTTCTGCAAAACAAAAACTTAGTAATTTGATTAAAATAACAAAAATGTGTTTATCAAAAATGATTATGCTTTTGACTTTTAGTTATAACAATATTTTATTTTGAAATGATTCACAAATTTTCATGTGGGAATCATTTTCATAAATGTGTCCTCCAATCTTTACTAATTCTTTTGAGGCATCAAAAGACATTTAGTCATTACATCACTAGATGATCATTTCAGTGGGCTGTCACCACATTTCATGTCAGAAACTGGACAGGCTGTCATAAAGGATCCATGGTTCCACTTCGCTTTGTGGTTCTGATCTCTACACCGCCCGTCTTTGGTCTTTGAAGCTCAGTGCATATGACATGTGAAGGGCATTTGGCTTATCTGGGGGAAATCTCAGGAAAATAATTCACGCAGAAAAACCTTTCAGTGTCCACACATTTGCAGAGCTTTCGCTGTGAACTAAGACTGATGACACTATATGCATTACAAAATCAAGATAATCAGATTGATCATCTATTTCTACTTTATTTTGTCAATGACATGTTCGACATTTTTTATTGATTGTGGAGCGAGTGTCCTGCAAAGTGCGAAAGTGAGTTCCAAATGTAGAGGAAAGCCCACAGAATTGCACTAATACATTAAAAGAATCAATACTTTTCTCTTTAAATGGACGCATGTAAAAATCGGGACTTAAAGAAAAAATTTTCTAATTTCTCTTAAGTGTTTAGCACTGAGATGCAGAAAGTTGCATACTATTTTAAGAACAATTTTAAAGTAAATACTTCCTTGTAAAGTTGATTTGCAGAGCTCAATTTCCCTTGAATTACAATTTCTACAACAACTTTTTATCCATGTGCTTTTTCTCAGATTAGTTCAAATACTATGGAAGAACAGAAAGAATCTGTTTTATTAGACATACAAATAAGCCTCTTTGAGAATTGGTGGAAATTATTTAGGTTGTAAGTAGCATTTTTCTTAATGAAACTGATGAGAAAAAAAAGACTGAATAAAAAAACTGCAACATAAAAGAAGAGAAGAAATGAACTTAGTGCAGAACTACCGAATGCCAAAACATTGGAGGAAAATAACCCTTACCTGTTATGTTGCAGCTTTATCAATTTTACTAATCAATCAGTGTGTGCTGTATCATCTGACCTCCGGTCCAACCTCATCTAATTAAAAAAACAAGAATCCATACAAGACTCTGGTTCTTCTTTCTCGTTTGTAACCTTTTCACCTTGAGACTACCAAGATTACATGGTATAAAGTGCCTGGTGATAAGTGATTTTATTATATAAAAGGTGCAGCGCGTGTTGATAACCAGAGCACATAATGATTGGCTGAAAATGAAAAAGAATTTAATGAGGTGGACAATTCTTCCCACCCGGAGAAAATCTAAACATTGAACACCTTACTAAAAACAGGAACAAACAGAGTGCACTTTTGTACATAACTGAGTAAATAATTATTCATACCCTTTGTTAGGCCCCTCAGATGCTTCTGATTTCCACTGATCATCTTCGAGATGGTTATGCATCTTACATCAAGTCCATCTGGTCTAAATTCAGCTGACTGAATATGTCTAACAGATGAAAACACAAGTCATAAAAGAAACCATGTAAGGAAGTCAGAGGAATCAAAGGATAGAAAAGCACAGTGGTCTGCATTATTTGAAAAGAAAAAACAACAACAACATAACCCCCACTAGATCTGGCCACTCAACCAAACTGAAAATCTAGGGAAGAAGGGCCTTGGTCAGTGAGGAGACCAAGGAGTGAATTGTCACTAAGGTGGAGCGCCAGTGTTTCCATTTGTGGAGATGTGAAAACCATTCAGAACATCAAACATTGCTAATGCACTCCGCCAGGATTTATAATAGAGTAGTTACATGGAAGACACTCAATAAATGGCACATGGTTACCTAATTAAACTTTGCCAAAACGCACTTCAGAAATATCAAACCAGAAGAAATAAAAATCTCTGGTCTGATGAAACCAAAAAAAAGACAATTTTGGCCTGAACTACAAGAGTCATGTCTGGAGATAAACAACCTGGTTAACACAATTGCTTCTGTAAAGCATGGTGGTGACAAAATCATACTTTGGGGATGTTTTCTATGGCAGGAACTGGCGACTAGTCTGCATAAAAGGTTAATATGAGAACAGACAAATTCTTCAAGTAAACATGCTCCAGTGAGCTCTGGACCTCAGACTAAGGTGACAATTCTTTTTCCAACATGACAATGATCCCAAGTACAAATCCAAAATGAAGGAGTGACTTTAGAAGAAGTATATGGTCAAAGCCTGTACTTAAATCCAACTAAACAGCTCTGTAAAGACTTAAAAATGGCTGCCTGCTGATGCTGCCCATCCAGCCTGACTGAGCTGGGGAGGATCTATTGAAAAGAACGGGATAAAATAGAACAAGTGCAACAAGTTTCTAGAGATGTATCCAAAAGACATTAGGCTCCTGTCAAAGGTGCTTTCATGAAATATTGAGTCATGGCTGTGAAGAAATGTTGTACCTATAATGTTTAAGTATTCATTTTTTAAATAAATGTTCAAAAATGTCTGAAAACAGGTTTCACTTTATCATTATGAGCTATTTAGTCAATAATTAGCCTGTACATTTTTAAAATTACAGAAAGGTGAAAAGAAATAAATGCTTTATGGTGACAATGTATGAGTAATTCTAACAAAAATGAGACAAAGAATATAAAAGTATGCATATGCAATAATAGTATGTGTTATATAAGAACTTAAATTTAGACATTAATGACTCAGAATGTCTGCTCTACTGACGTAAATCAAACCCGCCAATAGGCAGAAGGGGCTGTTGAGCTTCAGACACAAAGGTGAAGCTTTGCAGGAGGTTGTCAGGCTTGAAGCAATTCATATTTTATTTGGTGTTGTCATTGCCAGTACTGCTTTGATCCAGCATACACTTTTGAAAAGAAATGAAAGCCCCAGTACAGACTGCACGTCAAATCAAACAGATGTAATTGCCATCCATAGATTTCAAGTAATGAGCTACAGGGAAGAAGATCTGGAAACATGCTAAAGCTCAAATATTTCTTTTATTTGCAGCAGGCGGTAGCACTGTTGCCATGCAGGCAGAAGGTTCCGTGGTTAGAATACTGGCCTGGGGTTTTTCTGCATGGAATTTGCATGAGTGGATTCTTTCTGGGTACTCCGGCTTCCTCCCACAGTCCAAAAACATGACTGTTAGGCCAGTTGTTACTCCTAATTGCCCTTAGGTGTGCATGTATGATTTTCTTGTATGTCTCTGTGTTGCCCTGTGATACGCTGGCGACCTGTCTAGGGTGTACCCCTACTCTTGTCCCAATGACCGCTGAATAGGCACCAACCCCCCAACCCTGACAAGTGGGTATAGACAACGGATGGATACTTTCTGAAATGGAGCACCAAGTAGGGTAGTCGTAAACGGAGATGCTGTATTTTCTTGGACTGGTTTCATGTTTAAATAAACAGCTGTGTAAAATTCAGTGGAGTTCAGCAATTTGCAGCAACTTAATCTTTTGGTGGAATTTTACTGGCTTATTTTATAATGAAATAGACTAGCATTACTCAGCTCCCTTACAGATTTTAATGGCTATTTGATTCCCCAAGTCGACTACTGCATCATACAGTGGGAATGATTGGACCTATCCACACTAAGCTGTATATATGGATTTGAACTCCACTAAATGCCACTAAAGGCATTTAGACTTGGATGTTAATACAGTTTTTTCTTTGTTGATTTGCTAAAATATTCCTTTTGGTCCTCTCTTCCCCCATCCAACCAGGGTCAGGTTGCGTCTCTATACCTGCTGCTGGCAGTAAGTGACAGCATAGCAGACAAGGAAAGCAAGGGCCTTTAAATCATGATGTCATGCGGTCACTTCTTGTGACCCTTGAAGCCCCCTGCAGCTGTTTCTTTTCAGGATAGGGTTTCGTTCAGAGCAGGAGAAATTCACTGGAGTGTGAAGGCTCCATATTTTCTGAGTGTTTCGGTGTGTCTCTGCAACGTTAGGCCAGTACTCTGTTTATCACTGTATTAAAGTCAGTGGCTGAGTCATGCTTGATCTGCTCTTCACTTTTGCTGTCTCTTTCTCTCCCTTCCTCGCTGCTGTTGTTGTTTGGGGCAACACATCTCATGTCTGTCTATAATTTCCCGACTCATTCCTCTCGTCTTTCCCCAGTGGTTAAGAAAGCTCATGTGAAGTAAATGATTAAAGAAGACGTGTTTGTATTTATTCAGGTGTCTGACAGCTAAGAGAATAGATTTCCTTTAGATTGCTTTTCACGAAAACAAACCCCATGGCAGTCTCTTTTAAGCACACACACACAGAGTTCATTGGTGAAGACGGCATTTGTCAGCCCAGCTTGTCCTGTCATCTTTTGACGCTACTTGCTCCAGAGTGAGATTTTGAAAATAGCTTTATGAAATATTTCTTGCCCCATTTTGTTCATTTTTCTTTATTTTTTTACAAACAGTAGGTCTGCTGGTGCTTTTTGGGAAGCAGCAGCACATTTTAGTTACTGCTTTGCAGTAAAAAGGCCTCTAAAATGTAGACAATATGACATGTTAAATATTATTAGCATATTTTTTTATCACTTATATGCTGAAGTGTTGTCAGTCAAAAAGCTATGCATCTGCATTAGGTATATTCAATACTGGTAGATATTTTTTCTATGCTTATTGAAAGATATTTAAATTTATTTATTTTAATAAGCATGTTAACCTTTTCAACACTTTTTTTGACAGCTTTAGAAAAATAAATGCCTCTAAGTCAAATATATGTAAAGTTCCTCTCATTTTTTGCTTCAGTAGCTAGCTGGCATTGTCAGATTTTTAGAAAATAACATTAAGTGGGCTTTTCATCAACAAAACAAAAGAACTGGTTATACACATTAAAATCACTCTGGTGGTGTAGGGGTTAAGCACATGACCAATATATATAAGCTACAGTTCTCAAAGTGGCTGTCCCAGGTTCGAGTCCTGGACCCGGAGACCTTTGCCGAATGTCTTCCGCATCTCTCTGCCCCTATTTCCTGTCTGCCTACTATTGAAAAATAAAGGCCTCTAGTGCCACAAAAAAATAATAATTTAAAAAAATCACCCCCTGAACTCAATCACATTAACATTCATGGCCAATCAGTTAAACTGGTCTGTACTTTCAAATATCTTGGGCTTACCATAGACAATAAACTGAACTTCAATGAACATGTCACCATCACACAGAAACATGCACAATAGAGACTGTATGTCAGATGCAAACTAAGATCACTGTCTTTTGCCCCCCATCTCCTGCTGCAACTTTACAAAAACATCATTCAACCCATTCTACTCTACTGCTCCCACTATTTCTTCACTATAATAACTGTCACCAGTAAAAACAAACTCATCAAAATCTCACACATAGCATCTCACACACAGTACATCTTCCCACTCCCAGCTTGACTGATACAAATCACACCTCGGACGCACCACAGCAAGCAGTCCTGACCATCCTCTGAAGCGTATCACTTTACTCCCATCTGGCCACAGACACTGAACTCTAGCCTGGAAAAAAGCCCATTTCAAGAAGAGTTTTGTCCCCTCAGCTATTATCGCACTAAACAAACTCCTGTCACAATCATCCATTTCCTTGTGTTTCCTGTGATGTGTTGTTTCTTGATATGTGTATAAGGGGGTCCATAACGGGAGAGAGGGAAACAGAAGGAGGAATGTGAGCCATATACAGTATGTTATATCTATAAGGCTGTGTATGTGGGAAATGTCAGGAAAACGTTGCTTATGGTGCTATGTATGTTTGTGAAGCTACACTTTGTTTGAGACATATAAGTTATTTAGATCTGCAGCCTGGAATATGTAAGGGTGTGTAAAAAAGATTACCCCTATGGGACAATAAAGACTAACTATCTATCTTCCACTTAAGCTTTTCCACATTTTGTCAACTTGAAACAACAACAACCTTCAACAGATTTATTTGGATTTTATTTTATAGATCAACCAAAAGTAGCGCATAATTAAGTGGTGGAAGCAAAAGGATGCATACGTTTCCAATTTTCTAAACTAGTTACCTTCAGAATCATCTAATTAGTAAATAGAATGTAGCTTTATGTGCGCCAATCTCAGGAGCTGTCGTACGCTCAGTTGTACAGATGTTTCATGAAGGCCTCAGAAGTTGGTTAGTATCATGAAGGCTATAGCAGACAGGTCAGGGATAAAGTTAGGTTAGCCTGCATAATAATATTCCAAGCTCTATTGAAGCGGTTCCATTTAAAGAAAGAGGATAGCACAACTGCAAACTTACCAAGATTGTGGGTTTAATTTAACAAATTGGGAAATATTAATATTCATGAGGCAAGTTAGTTTAGTTTAGCTCTTTTAAATGGGATCATATTTGCATGTGCATCGATATTTATCAAACTTATAGGTCTCCTTTGTTCAGGCACATGACCTTATAAACCCTCAAGCATTCTTTGATATAATACAACATTTATCCTAGAGTCAGTGACAGCGTCCAGTCTTATAAACCCTTTGAATTGTGGGCCATAATGTGCCTTAATGTTGTCAAACTGGAGCTGTATGTTGTCTTTGAACTGTACATGTTTTTATGGCATTCTTCCAAACTCCCTTGAAAATCATATCTCTGTCATCCTTTTCTCATTTAACACATGCACTTTGGCATCTAACAGCTACAGAGATAGCTGTGTGTGGGTTTTGCATCAGTCGCTCTTATACAAAGCTGAATATGGTGAGCAGCATCTTCTTTATTACTTGGCAGGCATGGAAGCTAACATTCTTCACACACTGAAACAGTTTGTGGTAGATCAGTAACAAACGTTGTTTCTAAACCAAAAGGTTTCCAAAACCATTTCTGAAGATTTTAAGGTGAACATTTAACTTCAGATGCTCATATATTGACAATATAACAATGTTCTTTAGATCTATTTTAAGTCAATATGAAGTACATGACCACATTTCAAGTAATTGGGACGTGAAGGGAAAATGTTACATGAATTTCAATTTCTTTTTACAAATAACACATGAAATAGGTGTCCTGAATATGTATTCAGACCCCTTTACTCTGATACCCATCAATAAAAGTGAAATTAAATTATTTTAGAAGTAACCTCATTGTAAAATGTAACCTCAGAATAAAACTGTTCCGTGAAGGCCTCAGAGGTTTTTTAGAGAACATAAGTGTCATGTTTGGTGGGTTGTTTGCAGGAACAAAGCGAAGACAGGAACTCGAAAGATTAAGTCCAACATTGACAAAAACATGGGACTGGCAGGAAACAGTGTAATGGAGCAGCGAGTAGCATGAAGTAAATGGAAGGAACCAGTAAAAGACAATGACAGCCAGCAAGCCTAAAGGGGGAAAGAGAAGAGACCGCATGGAGAGCAGATGTGAGTAATCAGGTGAGTATGAGAAACAGCTGAGACCAGTGAAGGATGGGGGAACTGAGGGAGAGAAGATTAGTGAACAGGAGAAGACACAGAGATAGAAACAAAGAGAAGAAATGTAACACAACATGTCTAAATGTACAGAATAACCTAAAAAATAAGTAAATAATGGAATGAACTAAAATAGTAACACTGAGAATATAAACAACAAGGAAAGAAACAGATATCCACAGAGCCGTGTCATCTGCTGGTGTTGGTCCACTGAGTTTTATCAAATTCAGAGTCATCGCAGCCATCTTCCAGGAAATTTGTAGTGTTTCCCTCTTTTAACAAGCTTTATGGAGATACTGATTTCATTTTCCAGCAGGACTTGGCACCTGCCTGCAAACTGGCCTGAACTAATCCCTACTGAGAATCTATGGGGTATTATCAAAAGGAAGATGAGATACACCAGACTCAAAACCGCAGACAAGCTAAAGGCTGCCATCTCAGCAGAATCACAGGCTAATCACCTCCACGTCACAACACACTGACAGAAGCGCAACCAAGTATTTAGTAAATATACCATGGAGCACATGGATATACCTTTCAGTGGGCTAAAATCCTTGATTATAAATAATTCTTTATTTGTCTTTGGTAATATGAAAATTTTCTGAGTAGCCAAACTTTTCAATTAATTTTCATCAACTGTCAACCATAATCATTCAAACGAACAAAAGTAAAACCTTGAAATACATTAATGTGTGTAATCTATCTTCCATATTTCACCTTTTCAACTGAATTACTGACATAAAACACATTTTTCAATATAATATAATTTATTGAGATGCTCCTGTATGTATTCACTAATGACTAACAATATTTACATATCTCAAAAGAGACATGAATAGAAAAATGTAAGGTGCACTTTCTGTTTATGCTCTGCAGTAACATAAAAGTGGGTCATTTCTGTTAATAAGAGGTAGCTGAAACATTCAGCCCAGAGTGAACAAGCCAAACATTATCATCCTCTATACATTTTTTAATTTTAGCTAAAGTAACGAGAGAGCCCTAAAGCAATTCACTGGATATAGTATTTCTTGAAATTTGGCACAATACTTGGCTAAATCCTTACTTTAAAGTCTTTAAATATTCCCTTCAGAACATCAGCTCTGCTTTCCAGCTTTCTACTCTATCTGCATTGCGTAAATAAACGCTGAAGAAATAAAAAGTGGACTCAAAATGAGCAGTGAGTCCCCATCACATTAGACTAGAAAAAGCAAGAGTGATGATGAGAGTAGGGAATGCTAAACACAGCAGAGCAAACGAGGTACTGTGATCTTCAAGATGAGAGCCTAAAGGGAGTAAAGTGAAGGAGAAATGGGAGTAGCAAAAAAGAGGCACTTAAAGAGGAGCAACACATGACACAGAATTTCTACCGAGGCCCCTCCGAGGCATCTTAGGAGGCAAAATTTGTGTTAAGAATCAGAGAAAGTCAGCATATGGCATCTTTGTAATATTGATGGTGCACAAGTGCACATCTCACATGGCGGCATGACAGCCCTGCAGCGATTTGTGTGGCATTTAAAACTCATCACTGTTGCTCATTTGTCTTGAGGTAATTTAGGTCATAGAAGATGAAAAGACAAAACCCAACCAGCAGTGGAGTGCTTTAAAAGAAACATAATAAGGAAAAGCAATGGGGTGGAACAAAAGGAGACGAGATCAGGATCAGGCAAATGCAGGTTTGTCACGTGTGTATGAGTGAGTGTGTATCTTGTGTGAAGGAGAATGGGAGGGGGAACAAAAGGAAGATAGATGGATGAGGATGTTAAATAATGACGATGATGAATCAAAAAGAAAGACATGAACAGAAATCTAAAACAAAGGGAGAGCACTTTTCACAAGTTACAGGTTAAAGCTCCTGGGGCTTGTGTTTGTGAGCTGTTTAAACAGCTGACACGCACAGAGGACTGTTTGTGTTGCATTGTCCTGCAAAAAGTATTCACACCACATAAAGTAGAGCATTCTTGTGAAGCAGGGAGAAAATAATAATGCATGGTTTTACAAAACCTTTTAAAACTTTAAATCTCAAAACTGTGGTGTGCAATAATTCAACCCCCTTTACTATGATACCACTCAATAGAATTCAGGAAAGATAATTGTCTTCAGAAGTCACCTTATAGGTAAATAGAGACCACCTGTATGGGATTTAATTGTAGTATAAATTTAGCTATTCTGTGAAAGCCTCAGGTTTGTTAGATAATATTGGTGAGCAAACAGCAGATATTGGAAGAAGTTGAAAGCAGGGTTAGGTTATAAAATAATTTCATAAGCTTTGAACATCTCAAGGAGCATGGTTCAATCCATTACTCAAAAATGAAAGGAGCAGGAAACAACTGCAAACCTACCAAGACATGGCCCCTAAACTGACAGTATTATTCAGAAAGGCAGCCAAGTGGTCCACTTTTATAAAGTTACCCAGATCAACTGCTCAGGGAGGAATCTCTGTGGACAACTGATGTTCCTGCACTTCACAAATCTGGCCTTTATGGAAGAGTGGCAAGAAGAAAGCCACTGGTTAAAGAAAGTCATAGTAAGACTTATTTAAAATCTGCCACAAGCCAAGTATGAGACAATGCAAACATGTGGAAGAATCTGCTTTGGTCTGATGAGACCAAAGTTAAAGTTTTTGACTTTCATGCAAAATTGAAAACACCGGCATCACCCTCAACACACCATCCCCATTGAAACACAGTTGGGGCAGAAACATGCGCTGGGAGCACTGGTCCTCAGCAGAGATAAGGGGGATGGTCAGAGTTGATGGAAGGATGGAGTTAAATGCAGCCCAACCCTGGACAAAATACCACAAGAGACTGAAAAAACTTTAGGCTATTTAAGTATGAATTTATTAGAATGGCCCTGTCAGGGTCCAGACCTATATCAAATGGAAAATAAGTGGCAGGACTTAAAAATTGGTGTTCACAGATGCTCTCTATCAAATATGACTGAGCCTGAGCTCTTTTGCAAAGAAAACTATGAAAAATGTAGTTTCTAGCTTTTCAAAACTGGTAGAGAAATTCCCCTGGTAGACTTGTGGCTTTAATTACAGCAAAAGTTGGTCCAACAGTATTGACTCAGCAGGGCTGAAAACAAACATTGCACACTATTCAGATTTTTATTTAGAACATTTTTTAAAACCATTTATTGTAACCCTTCAACCTTCATCTGTTACATTAAAATCCAACAATGTACACGGAAGTTTGTTTCTGAAAAGTGACAGTATGTGGAAAAATTCAAGTAGTGTGCATAATTTTACAAAGCTCCTTATACTTGCTAATCCATACGTGTTTAAACTGTGGACATTTGTCAGGGAAAAAGATTAAACTTTGAAGTAACTAAAACCGGAGTGACAAACCCATCTTTAAAGCTTCCAAGTTTACCCAGGAGAACATCGAACATGCATTGATTTGGTTGACTGTTCTTCCTTCATCGCCCTCCCGAGATCACTTAAAGCCAGTAATTCACAGAGATGAAGCAAAAAGCACCACATTGGGCCACTTTGTAGGCTGATAACACTAAATTAAGATCCGATACGGTTACAATTCCAATCACAGCAATAATGACCAAAGAAGTTAGCACTATATATTACCATACCTTTCTGCGAGGATGGAGAGGTGGGCAGCATGCTGGCAGTGGATGGGGCTGTTCTTTCTTCCTGACCTGACGATCCTTTTTGAGAGTGTGAAGATAAGATGTTCCGCTTTCAAAGTTTTTCTCCTGTTTTTCCGCAGAGCCATGTTTCATCCTAGTTTGTTGACCCCAGTTCTGACCAGGCTGGGTGGGACGTCCCCAAGTCAATGGTGAAGGGGAACTCTGCCAACTGGTTTCCAGGTAAACAACATGAACGCACCAACACAAGGCTATAAGCAGAACAGCCAAACGCAGTAGCAATCCCACATTAGCTTTCTCTCTACACATGTCCATCTGCTCAATCTAGTTCTCTTTAGTCAATCCTTACGTTTTGCTGTTTTTAACCCATTTTCACTTAAAGAGAGTTATTGAATCTCTTAAATGTCAAGATCACCTCAATTCAAACACAAACTCACACATAAGTATGCATCCTCTCCAGCATGGCTGTGTTCATCTTAATGTCGAGTTTCTCAGAGAAGATTCTGGTGCACATGTGTGCAGCCCTCTTTGAAAACTTTGGGAATTCCCTCCTCAAGTCTGCAAGCCCCACTTTTACCATACACACACACCCTTCTAAAGTGCTCTCCTTGTTCTTTCTATCAGGCTAACATCACATAAACACACACACACACCTCTGTTTCTCTGCTCCCTTCTTCGTGTTCCTTCCCCCTGCCCATGAATCTCGGGTTTCTGTTTAACTCCAGATATGGGCAGGGCCAGCTCATCAGCTCCAGCTTTAAACAGGACTTTTTCTGTATCTGTTGGTTGTCCCACTGACTCACGATGGCTCAGCCCTGCATAACATTTCTCACATTCATGCCTAAGTCTACAGTTTTATTTTTGCAACATCTACACACAAATCACTATTTAAATTTACAGTTTTGTAAATAAATCTATTTATTTCGTCTTTTTTGCATCATCTGTAATTACAATAACAATTAAGTCTTACATTTTCTCATCTTTTAAATGCCCATAAAGAACATAATGAGGCCTAATATAGAGGACTATGTTTAGGATAAAGAAAAACACTTGTCATTACCTCTTACCCCCCATAGACTGAAAACAATAAGGTTTATTTCCTCCAGCTGTTAAGATTCAATGACTAACTGCTGCATTTGGATATTGCCTAAAAAATAGCTCTCTGCTGCCCCCTTAGAGTAAAATAAAACAAAACAACCTACAAACTGTTTTTATTAGGATCATAATTGAAAATATGATGCATTAGATTGCGAGATCAAGCTAAATGCTTTGGTTAATGGTGATTGTGTTTAATAAACAGTGACCAGTATTCTTTAAACGAAAAAAAATAATAATAATTGTATGCTGTTTCAGATTTAAAGAAAGGAAAACTAAATTAGGAGATTCATTTGCCATATTCAGTGGGCCTCTGGCCATGAAATGTTGTGTACAAAACGTTTCCTGTATTTCTCAAACAGTACAGATGGCATTTACCTCCTCTATCCTCCTTCTCACGATGTGTGGTGGTAAGATAAACTTGGGATCTCATCCAGTATTGTTTGTCACAGTTTAAGTTGTCTTAAACATTTTTATTATTGCTCTGATAGGGCCAATTTAAGAGGAGTAGCAGCTTTTCTTTAGCCTTGAAGATCAACACCCTAAGAAGTCATGAGTAACTAGACAGTCTGATTATTCTTTTTTTAAAGTAAGGTGCACAATAAAAGGTTCTAGAGTTAAATTAATTTGAAAACAATTGTCAAAGCTAAGGCAGGGAACAATCATTTTTTAAACTGAACGTTAATTTCCTAACTGAATGTACCCAACCTAAAGGTGTGATTTCTCTACGCTGATTTAGTGTGACACCATGTTACTGCAATAGAAGACGAACTTTCATTGTTTTTTTTTACACTTTTGTTGTAGTAAAGGCACTACGTGTGGAGAGTGCGGTGGTTATGCAACAAAACAATAAAAACATTAATTTTCCATCACATTTTCACCTGATAATTGCTTTGCTTTCCACACAAAGCCTTTGTTTAAATTGTACTGCTGTAAATGTAAATAGTAGCAACCTTCCGCCTCTCCATTAACTCTCCAGTCGGTCAAGCACATTCTCAGCCAAAGACTCGATAAGATCTTGTCTCATGATTGCATGCGGCACACTAATTTCCACTATCAAATTACATTTTATGGGGTCTTAATAAAATTTTTCTTTAATGGCTTTTTACATGGGCTGCACGGTGGCGCAGTTGGTAGCACTGTTGCCTTGCAGCAAGAAGGTCCTGGGTTCGATTCCCGGCCAGGGGTCTTTCTGCATGGAGTTTGCATGTTCTCCCCGTGCATGCGTGGGTTCTCACCGGGTACTCCGGCTTCCTCCCACAGTCCAAAGACATGCCTGTTAGGTCAATTGGTCACTCTAAAATAGCCCTTAGGTGTATGAATGAATGTGTGCATGATTGTTTTTGTGTTGCCCTGCGATGGACTGGCGACCTGTCCAGGGTGTACCCTGCCTCTCGCCCGTACACAGCTGGAGATAGGCACCAGCTCCCCTGCGACCCACTATGGAATAAACGGAGCTCCCCTGCGACCCACTATGGAATAAACGGTAGCTGACTGACTGACATTTTACATTGATCCATCATGGTCTTTAGAAAAATGCCAAACTGGTGGAGTCTCATAAACTAGGAAGCCCAACAAATTTTCAAACACACAGGTGCATATCAGTAAATTAGAATATATTTGAAAAGTAAATTTATTTTAGAAATTTAACAAACAGACAGTGCTACACTTCAAATGTTCACTTCTGATCATTTTGATGATTAGGTCTCATGGGTAACGAAGATTTAAACGTGTTTCTCCTAAAGTTTTAATATTACAAAAAACAATAAAAAAAAACATTTTTCAGCAAACTACCCTGCTATGGAGTATGTCATTGTTTTCCCATTATAAAAAATGCTGGCAGCTTCTAGCAAGCTCTGCTCCCACCTGGTGGTAAGATTGGGCAATTTTTTTCACTTCCACATGGGATGCATTAAAACATCATGTCAGCCTGCAAATGTCCAATGCGATGCAGGTCAACACGTGATTTAAAAGATAACATTATAAAAGCATAAAATCCTGACATTTAAACTGATTGTATGAACAGGCTGACATTAGTACTTGAACTGTGGCACATTTGTACATTATCTTGGTTATCAGAATCAGAATCAGGAAAAAACTTTATTACCAAGTAGTGTTTCACATGTACGAGGAATTTGCTTTCATGGTAAGTAAATTTGAAAATATGTAGTTAAAAACAGAAAGAAGTTGTTTAGGAATGTAATGATCAACACCCTCTTTGCTACATTCTCACACTACTCTCCAACTTTGCATTATTTGCTGTTATTTCAGCTTTTAACTTTGTTCTCTCTCTTTTCTCTTCCTAGAAGCTACACCTGGCCTGACTCTGTGTCTACCTGTGACACCTTCTGGAGGGGGGCATCTTCCGAGCTTCTGGTGCCAACAACTGAATGCTCACCTTCTGCAGATGATCCACTAGACATAGCAATTGACTGTGCTTTTACTGTAACTAATTATATGTGCTCTCTTCAGACTCTAACCTTGAAAACTGGCTCAGAGTTTATCTGTTCTTTCTTTCTTGAAGAAACCACAAAAGGAGCTACATCCATTAACATTTACTTTTCCTTCCCATAAAAAGTACTCCTGGATCAGTGCTTTTGTTCTCTTTGTGTCTCTGCTCTGTTCTCTCTAACCCCCAGTCGGTCGTGGCAGATGGCCGCTCACACTGAGCCTGGTTCTGCTGGAAGTTTCTGGAGAGAGTTTTACCTCTCCACTGTCGCTACATGGTCATCCAGGAGGAGTGAATGCTACCAGTGTCTGACTCGATTCAATCTGCTGGGTTTCCTTAGATAGAGAAAGTTTTTATCCAATTTGAACAAATAACTGAATCTAACTGCACTGTTCAATGATTAGGATTAATTGTAATGTATGTACCTGACTTTTGTGAAGTGCCTTGAGACAACGTGTTGTGAATTGGCGCTATATAAATAAACTGAATTAAACTGAATTGAAAAATAGAGCACCGTGGCAAATATTAAAAATATACAATAAAAACAATATAGAATTAAATGAAATAGTATTTACATGTGCTGAGATATTTGTTCTATTTGCAAGGAGAAATGTCAGTGGGGGACCAGGGCCTTGTTAATAAGGCTAGCTGCAGACAGGAAGAAGATGTTTTTGTGGCGAGAGGTTTTGGTCCTGATGAACCCCAGCCTCCTGCCAGAGGGGTGAGTCTAAAACAGTTTTTATCAAGGGTGGGTCAGCTGTAATCTTTCCTGCTCGCCTCCTGGAGGCATGCAGTTCCTGAAGAGAAGGAAATTTGGAGTCAATCACCCTCTCTGCGGAGTATAATATGCCTGCTTTTTTCCCTGATGGTGGCAGCAACGTACCAGATGGTGATGGAGGAAGTGAGGATGTACCGAATGATGGCGGAGTAGTAGTGGACCATCATTGTCTTTGACAGGCTGAACTTCTTCAGCTGCTGCAGGAAGTTCAGCCTCTGCTGAGCCTTATTGGTGAGGGAGGTGATGTTCAGCTCTCACTTGAGATCCTGAGACATGATGTTGCCCAGGAAACAAAAGGTGTCCACAATGGTGACTGGAGAGTCACACAGGTTGATGGGGTGGGTGGGGCTGTGCTCTTTCTGAAGTCTCCACTGTGTTCAGAGCATTGCCCTCCAGACTGTTCTGGCTGCACCAGGCCACCAGATGGTCAATGTTCCTCCTGTAGGCAGACTCATCCCCCCAGAGATGACCCCAATGAGGGTGGTGTCATCCTCAAACTTCAGGAGCTTGATGGACTGGTGACTGGAGGTGTAGCTGTTGGTGTACAGGGAGAAGAGCAGTTGAGGGAAACAGGTGCTGCTGGTGCTGGGATCAGAGACATGTTTTTCCAGCTTCACGTGCTGCTTCCTGTCTGTCAGGAAGTTCGTGATCCACCTGCAGGTGGAGTTAGGCACTCTCTGCTTGGAGAGCTTGTCCTGCAACAGGGCCGGGATGATGGTGTTGAAAGCAGAGCTGAAGTCCACAAATAGGATCCTGGCGTAGACTCCTGGGGAGTCCAGGTGGTGCAGGATGTAGTGAAAGACCATATTTATTGCATCATCACAGACTTGTTGGCTCTGTAGGCAAACTGCAGGGGATCCAGAAATGGTTCTGTGATTGATTTAAGGTGGGTCAACACAAGGCCCTCAAAGGACTTCACTACCACAGAGGTCAGGGCTACAGATTTAAAATCATTTAGTCCTGTGGCCCTTGGTTTTTTGGGGACAGGGATGATGAGGAATGCTTTGAAGCAAGCTGGCATGTGGCATGTCTCCATTGAGGTGTTAAAAATGTCAGCACAGTGCTTCAGGGAGACACGGTCCGGTCCAGCTGGTTTGCGGGGTTTCTGCCTCACAATCTATTGACCTTCTTCTCTGAAATGGAGAGGTGAGGGGAGTGGGTGGAGCTGGCCAACTCTGAGGAGAAAGGGGAGGAAATTATGGACTGGGGTTGAGGCTGAGTGGAAAAGTCATGGGCGATGGTGACCGATTGACTCTTGTTAGGAATAACCTGATGCGCTGATCTCTGTAACCATTCCTCTGCCTTATTTAGATTGAAAATGTTAAAAGTTTAGTTCTGTTTTAGAGTCGTTCCTTTAAGAGAAAGTTTTATAGACAGTGGTGTCCCTTCTGGAGAAATGAGCTGAAGGAACTCTGATGCGTCTAACAAACAACAGGGTGCGGTAGCCCGGACACTCTCAAAGCGGCAGTAGAACTGGTTTAGCTCATTTGGAAGGCAAATGCATCTACAGACCAACCTCTATCTCAGAATGTCTAATATATTTAGAACATCTAACTGTGTTTCGGTTGTGTTTTTCTGATAAAACACAGGAAAGGTTTTCTGTGTAGACAGAAAGAATTGCACATTTCAGTGATGTATTCAAGTTTAAAACCACCTGGATTTCAGTTTTGCCAGGTAGTTTCTTTTACTCCTATGTTGTCCTACGTTGAAACAATCTTTTGAGAATAAAGCTCATGTAAACCCAATCCTCTAGATGGAAAAAGAGGCATGTCCTACTATTATGCTAACCTAGAAAAATTTTGTTTTTGTCATATGTAATGTAGTAGTTTGGAACAAAAATGACATAAAAAAATGAAAATGCAGATTAGATACAGTCAGACATGCTGCTGAAGTGTTAAAGGCAGAGGGCAAAAGGTAAAATCACTCTTGGTTATTAAAATAAAAAAGCAAAAAAAGATAACAGAGGCAGTTACTCCAGAAAAAGGCTGCATCTTTCTTATATTTAAGATTTAAAATTTAAACACATCATATCTTGTACACTTCTGTAAACCATTTTATACTGCGTTATAAAAAGCTCCTCTGATACTCACTCCGTAATGTGCTGAGGTTTTATAACTAAGAGTAAACTGGACTAAACTGAACTTAAACAGGTTAAAGTCAAGGCTTCCTTACAGCTGGTGAGCACGCTGGGATCTGATGTTTATCCGTAAATCTCTGGCTACTAAAGTGGGAAGCAACCAGTTGTGACAGGAGCAGGTGAAGGTTAGACTGTGTTTGCACTCAAGATATCGCCCACAAAAAAGTTCAAACAGTCACATATTCAAAGATGTAGGCTACATGTGCTGATGCAATCTGAAACGAAGCTACATACTGGATGTTTAACAGAATGTCTCTGTAGCCTAAGTACAAAAATAAAATGTTTAAAACATGTAAAGGAACTCAAGTCTAATACAGCACTGTGGAAAAGTGTACCCCTTTAACCTTTCTACAGTTTGTCATGTTACGATCACAACCTTCAGTGTCATTTATTTGGTTTTTATGTAACAAACTAACACAAAATATCAGATGATTACGAAGAGGAAGGATAATGATACATGCTTTTCTATTTGTTTTTCTTCAAATACAAATTGAAAAAAGTAACGCATGCATGTATTCATCCTCCTTTACTCAGATCATCATTTTCAGTGCAACCAGCTGCATTCAAAAGTCACCTGTTTAAAAAGAGTCTGCTTGTTTCGAATTTTGTCTCAGCATAAATTCAACTGTTCTGTAAAGGTATCAGAGGGCTGTTAGAGAACATTAATGAACAAACAGCATCATAAAGATCAACGTATAAAGAAGAAAACCATTGTTGAAAGAAAGCCTTAAGAAGTCATGTTTGCATTGTGACACAAGCCATAAAAGGGATGCAACAAGAATGACAAAAACAGTTCCACAGTGAGATGAAACCAGAATTAAACTTTGCAAAATGAGCTAAATTCAGGTTAAGTCTGAAAGAAATCCTACAAGAGGCTGCAAAAATACTTGAGACTAGGATGGAGGTTTATCTTCCAGCAGGACAATTACCCTAAACATAAAGTTGGAGCTATTGTCAAGGGTTTAGAGCAAAGCATACTCATGTGTTAAAATGGCCCAGTCAAAGTCCAGATCTAAATCCAACTCAGAATCTGTCAAGACCAGATAATTGTTCTTGACAGACATATTCCCCTCAATATCTCCATCTGAGGTCATCTGTAAGGATTAAAGGAGACATACCCCAATACTTGCCTGTTCAACTGCAGTGAAAGGTGACTCTAGAAAAGTATTTAATCCACACTTTACCACACAGATTTTTATTTGTAAAACTTAAGAAAAAAACATGTGTTCTTTTGTGTCTACCTTATGACTATGCACTACTTTGGGTTGTCCATTGATTGCATAAAATCCCAATTAAATACATTGAAGTTTATGGTTGAATCGTGACCAAATGTGCAGAAGTCCAAGGGGTATAAATACTTTCGAAAGCCACTGCATTTACACAGATCTGAAGCCACAAAACAAATTTACTTAGGTTTCTAGGTCCAATGTGTATTTCCCTAAAGCTGAGATTAAACCAATAAACTATTGGAAGTTGTTAATTACTCAAACTGTGCTCTTTAATTCTCATTTTATTGAAACACTACTTTGAATTTAAGCAGTGGGCAGTATAAATTGGACTTTTTGGGAGACACACTGCCTCTACGGGTTCTGTTTTTACAGAAAACACATAAAATACAAACAATAAATGTCACAAAAAGGTCAGGAAGAGCTTTCATAACCACAGGCTGATAAGTCACTGGAAATTATTTGAGGAACCAGGGTATTGCTGTGTATATACTGTTTAGCAAATACTTGTTCTTGTTTAAATGTAGTAAATGATATTGCAATGTATTCACTCATAGGTTCAAAGCTTTTACAACATTTTATTAATGTTGAAGCTCCATGTTTGTAGTGTTTTTGTCCTTAATATAGCACAACTTCAACTAACTTTTTAAACATAGTAATATTAACATTTTTAATGGTTTTTGATCTTTCAAATATAATTATACATATATAAT
This sequence comes from Crenichthys baileyi, assembly GCA_036173005.1. NCBI lineage: Eukaryota > Metazoa > Chordata > Actinopteri > Cyprinodontiformes > Goodeidae > Crenichthys > Crenichthys baileyi. The sequence goes on from JAHHUM010002691.1 coordinate 151,847, forward strand.
TTTACAATATTCAATCATTCATTCATAAATAAGAATATTCCATCTACTTTTTTGATAAAGTTGTTTTGTATTGTTGGCACATTTTTCAGTTATTGTAGCAAACTGCAAACTACCCTTTCACTTAATTTCTAATTAAAAAACAAAAGAAAGCAGACGACTATTGATATCCACAAATAATTAACCACCTCTCTGAAATGGGGTGTAAGTAAACTTTCCATCAACACACATGAAAACAAAAAACAAAATTTGTTATTAATCACACTGGTGAAGGAAGAGCAAACAAGAAATCCAGGGCTGACAGTGAGGATGACAAGGAGTGCAGTGGAAGGTGGGAGAACAGGGAACTTTGAGGTGAAACTGTATAAAGCTGTGTGTAAATGTTAAAAATTTGTTTATTATGAAAAAACTGCTTCTGTGTATTTTTTACATGAAAGCAACAGCCCCAACCATAACTTTACTTAATGGATTTTGGCAGTAAGTCAGATGTTTTGATCAGTCCCTGATAGACACTGGTGATTTTGTTTTTAAAACGCAACCCTCTATTAATACACTGCCTCTGTCAGCTGACAATTCAATTCAATTCAGTTTTATTTATATAGCACCAATTCCCAACACATGTCGTCTCAAGGCACTTCACAAAACTCAGGTACATACATTACAATTAATCCTAATCATTGAACAGTGCAGTCAGATTCAGTTATTTGTTCAAATTGGATAAAAAGTTTTTCTATCTAAGGAAACCCAACAGATTGCATCGAGTCAGAGATTTGCAGCATTCACTCCTCCCGGATGAGTATGTAGTGACAGTGGACAGTCACTGGCGTTGACTTTGCAGCAATCCCTCATACTGAGCATGCATGTAGCAACAGTGGAGAGGAAAAACTCGCTTTTAACAGGAAGAAACCTCCAGCAGAACCAGGCTCAGTGTGAGCGGCGATCTGCCACGACCGACTGGGGGTTAGAGAGAACAGAGCAGAGACACAAAGAGAACAAAGAAGCACTGATTCAGGAGTACTTTCTATGGGAAGGAAAAGTAAATGTTAATGGATGTAGCTCTTTTAGTCGTTTCACCTAGAAAGAAGGAACAGATAAACTCTGAGCCAGATTTCAAGTTTAGAGTCTGAAGAGAGCACATAGAGTTAGTTACAGTAAAAGCTCAGTCAGTAGCAATGTCTAGGAGAGAGAAAGGGTTAAACACTGAAAGACAGGGCCAAGTGGATCATCGGTAGAGGGTGAGCATTAAGTTGTTGCCAGCAGAAGCTTGGAGGATTCCCCTCTCCAGAAAGGTGTTACAGGTAGACACAGAGTCAGGCCAGGTGTATCTTCTAGGAAGAGAAAAGAGAGAACAAAGTTAAAAGCTGAAATAACAGCAAATAATACAAAATTGAAGAGTAGTGTGAGAAAGTAGCGAAGAGGGTGAAAGTGGTCAGTATGTCCTCCAGCAGCCTAAGCCTATAGCAGCATAACTACAGAGATAGCTCAGGATAACCTAAGCCACTCTAACTATAAACTTTATCAAAAAGGAAAGTTTTAAGCCTAGCCTTAAAAGTAGACAGTTTGTCCATCTAGAGCCCACTGATGGCCACTGTTATACTAAAAACCACAACAATTAGGATACCTCTCTCTGTCAGATTGACCATAACCATTGGAAAAAGAGGGGGTCATACAGGTAGCAGAAATGGAGGGTGTGTTTGCACCTCAACCATAACTGAGCCGGTTTAGGCTAAACCTGACTCCCCCTTACTCCATCCAACAAGGGGAGAAAAAGACGGAGGTAAAATAAGGGAGATAGCTCAGGATAACCTAAGCCACTCTAACTATAATCAGAATCAGAATCAGCTTTATTGCCAAGTTTGTACATACAAAAAAGGAATTTGACTCCGGTACACTTTGCTCTTTGGTTTTTGTTTTTGCATTACAGAATATACATAGTTACAATGTACAAATATAAACATATATAAATAAATAAATAAAAAGGTGCATTTGCAACATCTGTATGCTGTTGTTTTGTACTCTATTGAATGTTCAACAGAGAAACAGCCTGGGGGAAGAAACTGTCTCTGTGGCGGCTGGTTTTAGCTAACAGCGCTCTGTAGCATCGGCCTGAAGGCAGAACTCTAAACAGTTTATGTGCAGGGTGTGTGGGGTCTGCAGAGATTTTTGCAGCTCTTTTCCTGACCCTAGACCTGTATAAGTCCTGGATGGAGGGAAGGTCAGCCCTGATGATTCTCTCTGCAGTCCTGATTATTCGTTGCAGTCTGGACCTGTCCTGTTTTGTGGATGAACCAAACCACACTGAGATGGATGAAGACAGGACAGACTGAATGATGGCAGTGTAGAAGATGACCAGCAGCTCCTGTGGAAGGTTGTACTTCTTGAGTTGCCTCAGGAAGTACAGTCTCTGCTGGGCCTTCTTTCGAACAGTGTAAGCTTTATCAAAAAGGAAAGTTTTAAGCCTAGCCTTAAAAGTAGACAGTTTGTCCATCTAGAGCCCACTGATGGCCATTGTTATACTAAAAACCACAATGATTGGGATACCTCTCTCTGTCAGATTGACCATAACCATTGGAAAAGAGAGGGGGTCATACAGGTAGCAGAAATGGTGGGTGTGTTTGCACCTCAACCATAACTGAGCCGGTTTAGGCTAAACCTGACTCCCCCTTACTCCATCCAACAAGGGGAGAAGAAGACGGAGGTAAAATAAGGAAGATAGCTCAGGATAACCTAAGCCACTCTAACTATAAGCTTTATCAAAAAGGAAAGTTTTAAGCCTAGCCTTAAAAGTAGACAGGGTGTCGGCCTCACGGACTAAAACTGGGAGCTGGTTCCACAGGAGAGGGGCCTGATAACTAGAAACCACCAGTAAACCTGCAGTCTGAGAACGAAGTGCTCTGTTAGGAACGTATGGAACAATCAGATCTCTGATGTATGATGGAGCTAGATCATTAAGGGCTTTATTTGTGAGGAGGAGAATTTTAAATTTTATTCTGGATTTAACAGGGAGCCAATGAAGGGAGGCTAAAGTAGGGGAAATATGATCTCTCTTTTTAATTTTCATCAGAACTCTTGCTGCAGCATTTTGAATCAGCTGAAGGCTTTTACCTGCATTTTGTAGACATCCTGATAGTAAAGAATTACAATAGTCCAGCCTTGAAGTAACAAATGCATGGACTAGTTTTTCAGCATCAATCCTGGACAGGATATTTCTAATTTTGGCAATGTTCCGGAGATGAAAAAAGGAAATCCTAGAAACCCGTTTAATATGGGATTTAAATTACATGTCCTGGTCAAAAATAACACCAAGGTTTTTTACTTTATTATCGGAGGTCAATTTAATGCCATCCAGGTTAAGTGATTGACTAAGCAGTTTCTTTTTTAAAGACTCTGGTCCAAAGACAACAACATCTGTCTTGTCTGAATTTAGAAGCAGAAAATTTAAAGTCATCCAAGTTTTTATGTCTTCAAGACATGCTTGTAGTCTATCTAACTGGTTTGGCTCATCAGGATTTATGGATAAGTAAAGCTGAGTGTCATCAGCGTAACAGTGAAAATTTATTCTATGCTGCCTGATAATTTTACCTATTGGAAGCATATATATAGTAAAGAGAACTGGCCCAAGTACGGAACCCTGTGGTACTCCACAATTAACCCTGGATGTTTAAAGATGATTTATCATTTACATGAACAAACTGGAATCTGTCAGACAAATAAGATTTAAACCAGCCTAGCGCTGTTCCCCTGATCCCTACAGCATATTCCAGCCTTTCTAAGAGAATATTATGATCGACTGTATCAAATGCAGCTTTGAGATCTAACAGAACCAGTACAGACACAAGTCCATTATCTGAGGCAATAAGAATATCATTAGTGACTTTCAGCAGAGCTGTTTCAGTGCTATGATGAGCTCTGAAACCTGACTGAAACTCTTCAAACAGTTCATTGCTCACACATTTGATAAGCAACTATTTTCTTAAGAATTTTAGATAAGAATGGAAGATTGGATATCGGTCACTGGCGTTGACTTTGCAGCAATCCCGCATACTGAGCATGCATGTAGCGACAGTGGAGAGGAAAAACTCCCTTTTAACAGGAAGAAACCTCCAGCAGAACCAGGCTCAGTGTGAGCGGCCATCTGCCACGACCGACTGGGGGTTAGAGAGAACAGAGCAAAAACAGGCCAGACAACAGTGGCCTATTTTATTTATTTTTCACCTGACAATGTGCACCACACTGCCACACTTCAGTAATCAGTAATCCTGATGGAGCTAGCCAAAGCATGATGCACTGAGTTAATACAGCAACACTGAACATATTAATCATTAACCAAAGCCTCTATTAGGAGGCAAAGACAAGCATAGGCTACAGTTTCAAAAATACTCTAATGGCTTGTGGAATTTGTTATCCAAATCATGCCAAAGAAGTTAGTAATTTCAGCAATTCTGATGTAACCAAGAGATGCAGGAGACTCTAAATGTCACCATGATCTTTTGTCCATCCTTCTTTGCAAAATAACTCAGTAAGATTGGATGGAGAGAGCTTCTGTGAAAAACATTTTCATCTCTTGGCACAACCCTTAGCCCCCCATTGTGGCTCTAGCTGTGTGTGTAAGGTTGTTGTTTTCCTGGAGGATAAACATCTGCCTGAATCTCAAGTCTTTTGTGACCCTTTAACCGGTTTTCTTCCAGAATTGCCCTTTATTTATTTCCATCCTACCTCCCATGGACCTCAGATTCTATGCCTCTGCTGAAGAAAAGCATCCCTATGGTCTGATGCTGCCACCACCTCAGCACCATAGAGATGGTGTATTTAGAGTAATGTACACTGCTAGTTTTCTCTCAAAAGGGAATTTCTGCATGTAGATAAAATAGTTCAATAGACTCAAAGTGCTTTTACACTAGTCTCATTCACCCACAGTCTTCACATGATCTTCTTCACGTGATCTTTGCATTACTACACTAATTACTGATTTGCAGAGTCATAGCAGCATAGGGTAAAATGCCTTGCTCAGTAGCACCTTGGTATGTGGCGGGAAAAGCTGGAATCAAACCCAGAACTTTCAGACTGCATGACAAGTACTCTTCCAGCTGAACTACAGCTACCGTAAACTGTTATGGACCCTAAATAGTCAATTTTGTGATAAATGGATCTCTGCAGATCCTCCAGAGTTACTATGGGCTGCCTCCCTAACAAATGGTCTTCGGGCTGTGACTCTGAGACAGAGGTGTCCAAACTTTTTGCCATGTGATCCACAATTTTCAATTTGAAAGAACTCAAGGACCACAAAAATCAGAAATTTTTTAAAAGAAAGTTTTTGTTTTTTTTTGCCTACAATAAACTAAACATGCAATATTTTAATGAAATGAACAATGTAGTTTGATTATTGGAGAAATGGGATTTTCAGATCAAACCAATCTGAGGAATAAAAAGGCTTTTTCTCAAATGCCTTATTTAAAGAAAGACGAATTGTTTGCTATAGTTTTTGGGTTGAAAATCTTGTTTCTGTGGACTACTGATGGACTGAACGGAGCTCATGTTGATGTTTGTTATAACCTAACCTTGCTTTAAACCTTAGAACATCTTTATTCCTGACTTTCTCCTCTGTTCACTGATCATTGACCTTATGTTGTTTGTTCACTGATGTTCTATAAGAAACTTCTGAAGCCTTTACAGAACAACTGGATTCATAACAAGACCATATTACCCACAGGTAGACCACGTTTACAATAGGTGACTTCTGAAGGCAATTGGTTGTATTGGATTTTATTTAGAGGCATCACACCAAAGGGGCTTAATACAAATCAATGCCAGTGTTCAGATTTGTATTTTTTTACAAAGGTTTTGAAAACCAATTATCATTTTTCTTCCACATTACAATCATGTTGTATTTTTCGTTGGTGAAGTTTGCAATTGTAAATTGACAAAATGTGAAGAATTTCAAGGGCTATGAATACTTTTGCAAGGCTCTGTATTTCAGGGTAAAAGAAAGCTGATGAAGAATATCCAGACATTATTGTTGATCGAGTGAGTGATCATATAATCAGTTGCTCATCGTGTTTCCTTTCATTTTAAATACCAAACACATGTACAGCAGTTGTAAGAACCTTTATAGGATTTAACTTTACACTGGCAGCTAGCTGGTTACAGCAGAAACCTTTTTGCAGGAAGTCCAAGACGCCCAGTGACACAAAGCGGGTGTGTTGCAACAATATGTTTACAAGAGAAGCTGATGTGTCGCCAGACTACATCCCTAAAATAGGAGCTCTGTGGTTGGGTTACATGTGGGATTTTTGTCCTCGGGGTCACCATCAGGTGGCTGCTTTTAAAAGCTCCCTGTGTTTGATTGTGTCAACTTAACACAATTAGATCATTGCATGATTGCATGAAAGCCCCAATTATTTAACATGCGAGCACATTTAAATAATTAGAAAAAATATTAAAAGAAAAAAAGATTAGATAAACAGGTTCTTAACAACCTTTATTTCGTTCCGAAACATCATCTTCTGTGAGTAGAAGATCTTGGAGTTTCACTGTGAGCGCATGTGTCTGTGTGTGTGCGTAATGTTTTTTGCGCCCCTCCTACTCACCGCGAGTGAAAGCTACCGCTGAACATTTTCAGCGCTTGGGAGAGACGCACAGGGAAACACACAGCCAGTAAAGATGACAGTGGAGAGGTTATTTGACGAGTATGGACATTTCAAAAGGTAAACAATGACTTTCTGTCATTAATTATTTTGCCTAGTAAAAACGCTTTTGTCTGTATTTCTGTGTTCTCTTAATGAAAGCAGATAATAAAATGTGGAATATTTTAAACGGAAATAAATTTCAGATCGTTTTAAAAATGAACACGAACACGAGCTCTCTTATGTTAAATCATCCAAGGATGATTTCCCTATTCATTTATATCAAATAAACCTTTTTTTCTCAAAAAAAGCATGTCAGTTTTTTTCAGTGTATTCCATTTCATTTAGAGCAAAACTGTGCTATTAAAGGACTGATACAGCATTTTACAAACAGCATTCTAGAGTTGTGATTTATTTATTTAGTTTTTTGCACTGGCAGATGGATTTTAGCAATAACTGTGAAGTTTGACATTATTTTTATTGTTTGGCTTGTCTATTGCAGCTTTAATAAGGTGCCTTCACAAAGTTTTCATACCCACTGAACTTTCCACAGTTTATAACATTACAACCACAAGCTACAAAGTGTGGTGCGTATTTATTTTCAGCCCCTCTGAGTCAATTCTTTGTTAAACTTATACTCTTATTATTCCCATTCTTTGCTAAAATAGTGCAGAAAGGTCAATCAGATTGGATGGAGAACATTAGTTTTCAAGTGTGGATAAAAGCATCCCCTTAGCATAATACTGCCACTACCATGTTTTATAACATTTCATAACATCACCTGCCTTGCAGTGATGTATATTTGTCTGGCTTTGCCTTAACAATGGCTTTCTTCTTGCCACTATTCCATAAAAGCCTGATGTGTGGAGTACACAACTAATGGTTGTCCCATTGAAAGTGTCTCCCAACTGAGCTGTGGATCTCTGCAGTTCCTCCAAAGTTACTATGTTGTTTTTGGCTGCTTCACCAATTATTGCTCTCTTTCCCTAGGTGGTTCCTATTCTATTTCCATTTTCAGATAATGAACTGAACCGGTGGTCAGTGAGATGCTGAAAGCATGGGATATTGTTTTATAACCTAACCCTGCTTTTAACGTCTCTACAACTTTATCCATGACCTGTCTGCTGTACTCATTGGTGTTCATGATGCTGTTTGTTCACTTATGTTTTCTAACAATCCTCTTAGGCCATCATTAAAAATCTGGATTTATACTGAAATTAAATTACACTCAGGTGGACACCATACTTTTCAGATGTCTGTTTGTGACAACATCTGAGAAAGTTCAAGCAGTATGAATAATTCTGCGAGGGGCTACTATCATTCAGTAGACTGTCCTCTTAGAAAGTTAATGACCGTTTCACCAGCATTTATTAGAAGCTGTTAATGTCAGGGATGCATATTAAACATCAGACTAATTTCCTGTCACTCTCCATTTATATTTTAATTTCTTTCCAGGTTTCAGATTTGTCTGTATTTTGCTGCAGTCTTCCAGGCCATAGCATGTGGAATCCACTACCTTGCTTCAGTTTTCCTAGTTGAGACTCCAAACTTTGTGTGCAGCGTGCCAGGCAACATCACTGATGTCCTGTACCATAACATGTCAGGATCCAGTCTGGAAAGTATCTTGCCAGTTGTCAAGCCAGCTGGCGGGCCCTTGGTGGTTAGAACGTCCGAGGGGGAGCAGTGGGAGCTCAGCCGGTGCCGTTTTGCCCTACGCATTGACCCTCAAGACTTTACATACGACTTTAATGGCAGCAAAACCAATAAAGAATGCAGTGGGAACTTTGTTTACGACCACAGTGAAGTTCATCAAAGCATCGTGACAGAATGGGACTTGGTGTGTGAAAAGGAGTGGCTGGCCAAGATGTGCCAGCCAACGTTCATGCTTGGAGTGCTGATTGGAGCTCTGCTGTTTGGGGACATTGCTGACAGGTAAGCACTGGCTTTAGAATGGGAAAAGAAAGATGGCAAATTTCATACACACCCTTTATTATTATTGTTTAAGGCATTGCTTCAAGGGGTACATTTGCATTCATTTAATTGTAATTTAGTTTTTTTCTGAGAATGATAGATAAAGATTTGAAACAGTTAGGACACAAAATTAAACATTGAGTTTCTTTATGAAATGTTCACATATTGATGTTTAATCTTAAAAAGAAAAGACAGCCAGACCTGCGCATGTTGGCAATTGTTTTGAAAGTCCTCCATGTGTAGACCATTTTTCAAAAGGCAAAATGGCTGATTTCAATTTATTTTGAGACTTATTTAACAGATTATCATTTCCGGCTCTTTAAATCTTATCATGGTGCTCACTCTCACCTTAACAGTCAGGTGCACACTAAACATGGGGCCTGATCTTTAAAAATTCCAAATAAGAAGCGTTAAATTGCTTGTGCAAAAAAAAAAAAAAAAAAAATTGCACATGCAAAATGTGGGCGTGCACGATCTACAAATATTGGGTGTGCAATGGATAACACGTGCGAAAGTGGTGCAGACAGCCCTATATTTAAATGAGCAAATTGTGTGTGCTACTGGCTTTCACCATTGGCAGTGTCAGAGAGCAGAGCAGCCGTAAAAGAAAGATAAAGTTCAAAGCCATGGAATTTGAGGTAGTAATAATTATAAATAACATAAATAATAATAATAATAATAATAATAATAATAATAATAATAATAATAAAAAGAATAATAACTCTGTTAGGGCTTTCATCTTTCAATGACAAGTGATTTGAATTGAGGGATATGACTGACCTGACCCAAACATTGCAAACCAAGGTAGGCCCATAATGATTTAATACAACATGAATGTGCTTTGTACAGGTTTGATAAACCACATTGTAGGTAGTAAGGAATTAGATTTGAATAACCTCTTCCCATTAATTTGGGTCATTATAATATGTTTTGCATATTTATGAAGGAAAACATGGCAAAAAATTTGCAATTTCTATTCCACTCATTTTACACATGCAATTCGATTTGCACCTGGTTTTGTAGATCAGCTTTGCACACACAAACCAGTTTACACATGTTTTTATGTATGCAAACCTTTTGAAGATCAGGCCCTAAATGTGTAAGCTTAAACCTGGTGAACTTCCTTCAAATGCTAAATAAAAATGTTCTTATTTTGTGCACTTAATGTGAAATGCTTGTGTTATTTTAGTCATTGTAATGAGGAATAACTGTGGGTACCATAATTTATTCCTCAGATGTTGCATATATTGAAATGCCATTTTTAAAGAAAGTGTCAAAAAGGTGGTTCGGAGTAAGACCCAACGGCAGACATGCAGGTTGGAGAGGTTCAGTGATATAAAGATTAATAAACAAGAAGGTGAAAACTTACAGGCAGGCATGAGATGGGCAAAAGATAGAGCAAATGCAAAAATCCAGGCATGAACAATAGGCTTGGCATGACCAACATTATAAACCAGCGAGGAACAAACAGAACTGAAGAGCATACGTAGTGCCACATGCAGGTGAGACGGATACTGATTGGCATGGTGCTGGTGGACTGAATGACACTGATTACAAGATGGCAGAGAGTGATGACTAAAACATGAATGAAAGAAAGTAAACCTAAAGTAATGAAATAAAAGACCGCCTAGAAAACCGAAACAATCATGATCAGAAAAAAAATCCAAAACAAAACTCCTTCAAATCCCAACAGAAAGTTGTAAAAGCTCTTTTCTTCAGTTTTATTTTTTATTTATAATTTTAATTTCTTAGAACTGTTAAAGGTAACATAAAATGTCCATAAGTCCGGCTATATGTTACAGACTGTCGTAGGGTTTCCTAATTTTTTCACATAATTAAGTTAGCAAGCTTTGTTTTTATTTATTTACATCTGGGAAACATCTTACCAGAAAGAAGGAACACAGGAGGACAGAGATGAGGTTTGGAGGACTAAAATAGTGAGGGAAAGTGTCTGAAGCAATACTAGTGGAGAGACAGATAATTTGATATGGCTAAACAGCTGAGACTGGGATGGTCAACAGCTGAGACTTGGATGGTCAGCATTTATAGGAGTGAATGTTTGGCATGCAGTCTGCCAGATGATTTAATAGTGTCCACACTGACAGATCAAAAAGACATGTAATTATTTTCTTGGGAAGGGTATTTTAGATAAAACTGCACACTGATTAAACATTACTTCTTGACCCTTGTACCCCATGTGGGCTCCGTATGTAAAACGTATCTTCAGAGGATGTTCTTTTATCATAAGTGTTGTGGTTTCATCATGCATTCTACTTTCCTGTCCATCTTTTATCCTGTTTTTATTGAGTCTGTTCTCACATTTAACATTGTCTGCTGGTTTGGACTTTTAACTGTCAAAGATAGGAACACACTGCTGAATATTATTAAATTATGTTAAAAAAAAATTCTTGAATAAACACGAGGATCACCCTCTCATTGATAACTTCCATTGTTTAGGCCCTAAACAGAGTGCAGAGACTATAGTTTTCTGATTTCGTGAATAGGTAACTGCTTCGGAGTACCAATAAATCCTTTCAAGTCAATAATAGGTAATGATGGCAATAATATACCCCTTTAAGTATATGTGGCAATGGTAATACATCAAAAGCCTTAAATTGTCTATAAAGTGTTGCAACCAAAGGATTCCTTGATTCTATGTTACCTCACATTCCTATTCCTTTATACTCAGGCCACTGTGCATGCTTTTTTATTAAAAAAAACACTAACTTCTTCTTTTCTTCTGTTTCTCTGTCCATGTACTTCTTCCCCTGCTTCCTTGCACTCCATCCATTTTGTTGTGCCTTTCCAATAGAATTGGTCGAGTGAAGATCCTGATGTTCACAAGCCTGTGTCAGTTTGGACTTGGGGTGGCTGTGGCGTTCTCTTTGAACTACTACTTTTTTGTGGTGCTTCGCTTTCTGCTGGCCATGGTGAGTTCAGGGTTTGCTGGAAAATACCAACCCTTTAGTGTATGTGTGTAGATTTTAAAGAAGTCCTACTTTTCATCTTTATGCTACCACTAACTAGGAACAGTTTCTTACGAGATCTTATTAATACAAACCCAGATTAACACTGAGCAACTTTTGGGGTCAGTGCTTACATGTTTGTTTACTTTAACTGTATGCATCGACTTAATCTATTTAAAAGACAAAAACAATACATGATAGTGTAATGTAAAATAATGTAATGGTAAAATGACAGTGTCTTCAGGTAGTGCCAGAAAATGTGTGAATCCTTAAAGTGTGTGCATCTGATACATTTTGATGGAGCATTTAGATTCATTTTGGACATTCTCTGGGTCTAAAACTGACCAGGAGGCCCCTTCACATTTTGCCATCTGGCTTAACACGCCCTATTGACATACAGTGCTATGACAAAAAACATGAAAACAAGGTTTGCAGAGGCCAGGTTCAGTACAATCTATATATCTTGGTACCCCCTAAATGAAGAACAAATATAATAATGATAATAATAAAAGCCTCTTAAACTTCAGATGAAGAACTGCGTCATTTTTGGCATACTGTGGTCAATATAGTGAAGAGCCAGGAAACAGAGTAAGTGGATGTGGAAGAGACCAGGCAAAAGTGAATTCCAAACTGGCTTTTAGTTGCTCGAAAGAGCTCAGGGGAAAAAATCAAGACAGATGTTGGCTTGGCCGTGTTGATATTAGACTGATAGGTAATATATGTTACGTTTGGTTGATCTGTGTAGTGTTTTATTTGCTTTCTTTGACAGCATGCCAAGTGTTTCACATGAACTGTTATTAAATAAGTGATTATTATGATTTTAGCAGAATTTTATTCCGCACTTACCCTGCCTTGCAATGTTATTCATACCTGTGGGTTAATTCTAATATCTTAAATGTAGTCAAATTGGATGTAGAGCATATGTCAATGTCCACTGTCAAGCCTTGCAATAAATTCTCGATTGGAGTTAGGTCTGGACTTTGACTAGGCAATTCTCACTAATGCATATTCTTTTATCTAAATTACTCTATGGTAGCTCTGGCAATACGTCGTGGGCATTGTCTGCTGGAATGTGGATCTCTGTTCCTGTTAGGGTTAGGGTACATCCCCACGGCATAAGGCTGCCTTCACCTTGTGTGTTCGGGGTAATGAGCACCACAAATAGCATTTTGAAGGTAATCTTCAAAGTTGATTTTTGGTCTCATTTTAAATAGTTCAACAGACTTACTGTGCCCAGTTTGTGGCACACTGCAAACAGGACTTATTTTGTTTTCTTTTCAACAACGACCTTCTTCTTGCCACTCTTGCATAAAGGCCAGACCTATAACATTTAAAATTAATACAAATAGGCAACTGTGGCTCATTGAGAAGAGTAGTCGTCTTGCAATCCGAACGTTGTGGGTTTGATTCCAGCTTCCTCCTGCCACATGTCGATGTGCCCCTGGTCAAGACACTTAATCTCGAATTGCCTATCAATCTGCGTATCGGTGTATAAATGTGTGCGCATTAGTGAGTGCGTCTGGGTGAATGTGGCTCTAGCGTAAAGTGCTTTGAGTGGTCAGTATGACTGGAAAGGCGCAATTTACCATATTATTTACAAATACAAACAATTAATTGTCATGTCCAGATTCTCCCACCTAGTTTGTGGATCTCTGCAGCTACTCCAAAGTTATCATGGACTTCTTGGCTGCTTCTCTGATTACTACTCTCCTTGCCTGTTAATTTAAGTGTATTGCCAGGTTTACAGTTGTGCCATACTCTTTCATGAAATTTGTAAAGCTAGGGAAATTGTTTTAAAACTAAACCCTGCTTCAAAGTTTCTCTAAACTTTGTTCATGTGTCTGGTGTGTTTCTTGTTCTTCTGTAAAGAACAAAACAACAATGAATCCATTTTTATGTTTTTTTTTTTTTTACATCTGCTGCGGTTTACTAATGTTCTCCGACAAACCTCTGGGACTGTCATGAAACAGCTGTTTATATACTGAGATTAAATTAAACAACAGTGACCTCTTTCTATGAGATATGTGACTTTTAAAGGCAATTGGTTGCACAAGATTTTGTTTAGAAGTATTAGAGTTAATACAAATGCAAGTCACACAAATAAATTGGATAAACATGGACCCTTATTCTTATGGAGAGGTGACAAAATATGAAAAAAATTAAGAGGTCAGAGAAAAGGCAGAGCCTTGCGAAAGGCTGCAAAAAATGGAATTTAAATAAAAATTGCAATTGCTTTCTTTATTCTGTTTGTTTCATATTTTAGTCATTTTCAGTCATAATCCTTTTTTGTCCTATTTGTTTCCTCCTTTTTTTTTGCCTTTGGCTGTATTATTATGGTCCCTTCAGCAAGACAATGAAATCATGTGTATGGTTTACCATGTGAGCAAAAAAAATGTTCCCCTTGTCAGTCTCATGAAGCAAACATATATGCATCTACAGTAAAAATATGACTCATACATTTATGTATTTCTCTTGCCTATTATTTTAGGTGACACACAAAGCTGGAATTAGATCTCATGTGCTAGTCTGAGGTCAGCTGTGAAACTTTTTTCTGGGTTTCGCATTTTAAATTTTCTCCAATTTGCAGAAAATGATGTAACATTTACAGTATGTGGAAAAAAAGCTTATCACAAAAGAGGGAGTAGGAAAGTTTATAGGCTGAGAAACACATAGCAGTAGGTTGTGCTGAAAGGAAACCTTTAGTAATGTTATTCCCCCTCAGTCTTTTACCACCCTGCCGCTTTCCTCATCAGCAACAGCTGTTGTGTTTCACATAGAATCAGACGTTCAGATAGTCCAAACTGTAACCGCACAGCTTTAAAGCCTGGCTGCACAATTTAGAAACAATAAAAAGACTAATTGTGGAAAGAAAAACTTACGGTGAATCTAGGGAAGATATAAATTATAAGCTTCATTCTATTTTGTATTCTTGTGGTGGCAGTGCTGTAAGTCAGTAAAATGTCTAAGAGTTAAGTATGTGGTCTGAAAGAGAAGACAAGCACCATTTAAACACTTAACAAGCGGATATTTTGCATTCTGTGGCCACAATAGTGACACAAAGAACTCAAGCAGTTCAACACTTTGCTGTGAAATCTATACTGTAATCATTGTTAAAATTATTTCTCCTGTTATGTTACACTTCTTTTCTTCTTCCTCTTTGCTGTTGACAGGTGTCCAGCGGCTACCTGGTTGTTGTATTTGTGTATGTGACAGAGTTCACTGGCAGCAAGGTGCGCACGTGGACATCCATGCACATCCATGCAGCCTTTGCAGTCGGCATCATGGTGGTAGCTTTGACCGGTTACCTGGTCAGAGTCTGGTGGATCTACCAGATCATTCTCTCCATTTGCACCTCACCCTTTCTGCTCTTTTGCTGGAAGTTCCCCGAGACCCCTTTCTATTTAATGGCCAAGGGCCGTTACAAAGAGAGTCAGGCCCTGCTGGATGCGATAGCCCACTTCAATAGACTTGAGTGCCGACTCAAGGTGGAGGATCTCCTGGAGCGGGTGAAGTCTGAGAATGGCAAAGCACTACTGGAGAAGGAGGAAGATGAGAGGCATGCACAGCCAGAAAAGAAGCTATCCATCCTGGACCTGTTTGGTAGCTGGAAAATGGTGGGCCGTACGTGCACAGTGTGGGCCATCTGGTTTATCGGCAGTTTGGGCTACTATGTCTTCTCTCTAGGCTCAGTCAATCTGGGAGGAAACCAGTATGTTAATCTTTTCCTGGCTGGTGAGTGACTGCCAGATGACTTTTAATATGCACAGAAAAAAACACCCTAATGTAAACATGTAGAATGTATGTTACACAAACAGAAAATTACATGAAAACGTTTGCCATCCAAATCAGAAAATAACCTTTACAATACGTTAAATATATCAATTTCTAAAGCAAGACACAAAGGAAGGAATATCTTTCAAAAGATTTTTAGGACAGAAATATTTTAAGCAATGATCTTCATTTTTTTCATGTTTAGATCCAAATAAAACACACTTCTAGATACAGCAAGATACACTCACCGGCCACTTTATTTGGTACTCCAGTCCAACTGCTCGTTAACGCAAATTTCTAATCAGCCAATCACATGGCAGCAACTCAAGGCATTTAGGCATGTAGACATGGTCAAGACAATATGCTGCAGTTCAACCCGAGCATCAGAATGGGGAAGAAAGGTGATTTAAGTGACTTTGAACGTGGCATGGTTGTTGGTGCCAGACGGCCTGGTCTGAGTATTTCAGAAACTGCTGATCTACTGGGATTTTCACGCACTACCATCTCTAGGGTTTACAGAGAATGGTCCAAAACAAAGAAAATATCCAGTGAGCAGCAGTTCTACCGCTTCTAATGCTTATTCCATAGTGGGTCACGGGGAAGCTGGTGCCTATCTCCAAGCAGTCTATGGGCGAGAGGCGGGTACACCCTGGACAGGTCGCAGTCCATCGCAGGGCAACACACAAACAACCATGCACACACTCATTCATACACCTAAGGGCAATGTAGAGTGACCAATTAACCTAACAGGCATGTCTTTGGACTGTGGGAGGAAGCTGGAGTACCCGGTGAGAACCCACGCATGCACGGGGAGAACATGCAAACTCCATGCAGAAAGACCCCCCGGCCGGGAATCGAACCCTTGCTGCAAGGCAACAGTGCTACCAACTGCGCCACCGTGCAGCCCAGCAGCAGTTCTGTTGGTGCAAATGCCTTGTTGATGTCAGAGGTCAGAAGAGAATGGCCAGACTGATTCAAGCTGATAGAAAGGCAACAGTTACTCAAATAACAACTCATTACAACCAAGGCATGCAGAAGAGCATCTCTGAACACACAACACGTCGAATCTTGATGCGGATGGGCTACAGCACACCTGGCGCCACTCCTGTCAGCTAAGAACAGGAAACTGAGGCTACAATTCGCACAGGCTCACCAAAATTGGACAATAGGAGATTGGAAAAACGTTGCCTGGTCTGATGAGTCTCGAATTCTGCTGCGACATTCGGATGGTAGGGTCAGAATTTGGCATCAACAACATGAAAGCATGGATCCATCCTGCCTTGTATCAACGGTTCAGGCTGGTGGTGGTGGTGTAATGGTGTGGGGGATATTTTCTTGGCACACTTTGGGCCCCTTAGGAACAGCATCGTGTCGACGCCACAGCCTACCTGAGTATTGTTACTGACCATGTCCATCCATTTATAACCACAGTGTACCCATCTTCTGATGGTTACTTCCAGCAGGATAACGCGCCATGTCATAAAGCATGAATCATCTCAGACTGGTTTCTTGAACACGACAATGAGTTCACTGTACTCAAATGGCCTCCACAGTCACCATATCTCAATGCAATGGAGCAACTTTGGGATGTGGTGGAACGGGAGATTCGCATCATGGATGTGCAGCCGACAAATCCGCAGCATCTGTGTGATGCTATCATGTCAACATGGACCAAACTCTCTGAGGAATGTTTCCAGTACCTTGTTGAATTATGCCACGAAGGATTAAGGCAGTTCTGAAGGCAAAAGGGGGTCCAACCCGGTACTAGCAAGGTGTACCTAATAAAGTGGTTGGTGAGTTTAAGTCAGAAATGATAAAGCATCATCAGCAGATAACTGAAGTAATCTATTCTCACCTGTGTTTGTGAAAGATCGTGAATTAAAATCCTGCAGAAATTTATTTTAAAAATTTTAAAAATTTTTCTTTGAAGAATTCTTTCCTTATCAAAGACTAAGATTTCCAAGTTCCATAAGGAGTTGCTTGTACGAAAGGTTTTCTTGTTCTCCAATACAGGAACCTGAAAATAGACGCTACAGGCCTGCTTTGAATGCACAGACTGGACTGTTTTTGAAACCTCAGCCACGGATTTAAACGAACTAGCTGATGTGGTGACATCATACATCAGTTTCTGTGAGAACATGTGTGTGCAGACCAAGACCTTCTGCACCTTTGGGAACAACAAGCCATGGTTCACTCCACACCTCAGGAATCTGCGCAGGGACAAGGAAGAAGCTCACAGCAGTGGAGATTGGGCGCGGTACAGGCAGGCCAGGAACAAACTAACAAAGGAGATCAAAGCAGCCAAGAGAAGCTACAGTGAGAAGCTGAAAAACAGCCTTTCTACTGGTGACACTTCAGCTGTATGGACTGGTCTGAGAAACCTGACTGCCCACAGAAGACCCACCACCCTTCCTGAACAAAGTCCTCGCCTGGCCAACCGTCTGAATGGCTTCTACTGCAGACATGACAAGAAGCCATTCACACCTCAAATCAACTCCTCCACATCCCATTCAGGAACAGGTTCGACCAGCAAAGCAACCAACCCCCTACCTTCAGATCCTCTGCCTGCACTAAAGATCTCTGAGGATGATGTAAACAGGCTCTTTCAGCGCATGAAAACAAAGAAAGCTGGAGGACCTGATAACGTCTCCCCATCATGCCTGAAAGCCTGTGCAAATCAAGTCGCTCCAATCTTCACCCGGATCTTCAACAAGTCACTGGAGAAGTGTGAGGTCCCCTCCTGCTTCAAACGATCCACCATCATCCCAGTGCCCAAGAAACCCACCATCCTAGGATTAAATGACTACAGGCCTGTAGCCCTGATGTCTGTGGTCATGAAATCCTTTGAGCGGCTGGTGTTGAAGCATCTGAAAGACATCACAGGCCCTCTACTGGACGCCCTGCAGTTTGCGTACCGAGCAAACAGGTCGGCAGATGATGCTGTGAACTTGGGTCTACACTTCATCCTGCAACACCTCGACCACCCAGGGACCTACGCCAGGATCCTGTTTGTAGACTTCAGCTCGGCCTTCAACACCATCATACCAGACATCCTCCACCAGAAGCTCACCCAGCTCAACGTCCCAGCCTCCACCTGTCAGTGGATCAACAGCTTCCTGACGGACCGACAGCAGCAGGTGAGACTGGGGAGCATCTTCTCCCGAACCAGATCAATAAGTACTGGTGCCCCCCAGGGGTGTGTTCTATCCCCACTCCTCTTCTCCCTGTACACAAATGACTGCACCTCAGCGGAATCGTCCGTGAAACTCCTGAAGTTTGCAGATGACACCACTGTCATTGGACTGATCCAGGACGGTGATGAGTCTGCATACAGACAGGAGGTGGATCGGGTTTGGTACACTGGTGTAGTCAGAAACTGCCTGGAAAAAAACCCACTCAAGACTGTGGAGATGGTGGTGGACTTTCGGAAAACACCCACCTCCATACACCCCCCTCACCATCCTCAAAAAACACCGTGTCGGCTGTGGATCACTTCAGGTTCTTAGGAACCACCATCTCTGAGGACCTGAGATGGTCTTCACACATAGACACTGTTCGGAAGAAGGCCCAGCAGAGACTGTACTTCCTGAGGCAACTCAATAAGTACAACCTTCCACAGGAGCTGCTGGTCATCTTCTACACTGCCATCATTCAGTCTGTCCTGTCTTCATCCATCTCCGTGTGGTTCGGTTAATCCACAAAACAGGACAGGTCCAGACTGCAACAAACAATCAGGTCTGCAGAGAGAATCATCAGGGCTGACCTTCCCTCCATCCAGGACTTATACAGGTCAAGGGTCAGGAAAAGAGCTGCTAAAATCTCTGCAGACCTCACACACCCTGCACATAAACTGTTTAGAGTTCTGCCTTCAGGCCGACGCTACAGAGCGCTGTTCACAAAAACCGGCCGCCACAAAGACAGTTTCTTCCCCCAGGCTGTTTCTCTGTTGAACATTCAATAAAATCCAAAACAACAGCATACAGATGTTGCAAATGCACCTTTTTATTTATATATGTGTATATTTGTACATTGTAAATATGTATATTCTGTAGTGCAAAAACAAAAACCAATGAGCAAAGTGTACCGGAGTCAAATTCCTTGTTTGTATGTACAAACTTGGCAATAAAGCTGATTCTGATTCTGATTCTGATATTTTGCTTTCTTTCTATTACATTTTATCTCTGCTTTGCGGGTTTAAGTCCCAAGAAGCAGCTTAGGTTTCAGGGAGGGGTGTCATAAGAATACCTATGAATCTGTTTTTATCTAGCAAACCCAAGTAGAATATTACAAGACTATTGCTTCAAACGTTTAATCTGGCTTTAACTTGTGGCCTTGGTGATTTATCTGGTTCACTTAACCATTCAAAGTAGTTTTAGTCAGCAGTGCCTAAACATTTCCATGCTGCAATATTTCAGCTATGTGTGAGCGAGAACATCTGCTGTGGTCCAAGTTAGGATTGTTTACAGCTGTGTTTATGGTAACTGAGAGCCAGGAATGAACAAAAACTGTCCTCATCTAAATGGTTTCCGCACCGTATCTAATTAAGAAAATAAGATTTGTTGAACAGATCACAGATGCACTGCTCATATAATGTTATTTTCAGAGTACCGGGTCACTTCCAAGTCTCGTACTGTATTTAAGCTACCAGATCTTCTGAGATTTTTTTTAATAAAAAGCCTCAGTGCATTTACTGAATTGTTCCTTTACTTAACATGTTTTTTTTTTCAGTTCAGTTGAATATGTTTCTCACCTTAAATTTTGAGTGAATATAAAAATACTCATCTTTGAATTTCTTTTATATCATAGGGTCGAACTTCTTTGCTAGGTTATGTTGCGCTCTAAATATTTGGGTGAAGCACCTATTTAATCACTTGTCTTCTTTTAAAACAATGATAAACAGAAAAGATGAACTTTTTTTATCATTCCTGGATTTCAGGGCCTTCTTAGAAACCTTTAAGTTCCTGCCACTGCCCAAACATCAGCTGGTTATTTAGATCTCATAGATTGAAAACCACTGTGTCAGTGGCATGACAAACCTTTAACCACATGGCGGCTGCTGGTTGTTTCCAGGTGCAGTGGAGCTCCCCTCTTATCTGATCGGCTGCTTTGCAATGGATCGGATTGGGAGGAAGAAGACATGTGCTCCGGCTCTGCTCCTGGCTGGGGTTGCTTGCATGCTCATCATTGTGGTTCCTGCTGTATGTACGCAGATGTTTTGCACAGTTTAACCTCTAATGTGGCAGCACGTTGTACTTTGATGTGCCAGTTTAGTCTACTTCTCAACTGTCAGTAGATCCACCCAGCAACATTTCTACTTACACAGCATTACTGTGCAAGGGTTACTGATATATGACACTTCAAGTCTGAAATCTTTGGCTTTCAACTCTAAACACAGCAAGTCCAGCATAAGGTAACTAAATAGCAACATAAGTACAGTAGAATCTGAATCACAAAAGGCATATTTTTTATATTTCTATTTTAATCAGCAAAATATATAGAAACACAAATAATCTTAGCTTCACGAGCATATCATTACTTCTAATGTACAGTATATGTGAGAGAGAAATAAAATGTGCAAAATAACTGGCCAAAAACAAAAGAGATGTAGAGCTGAGAATTTTGTGGCCAATTTTCTTTCACGTTTGTAAAACATTGACAAAATGATTAGTGACATTTTAAACTCATTTTGTCCTGATATTATCAATTAGTGTGATTATGACAGCTAGCATAGCTTAAACAGCAGTCACATTGTTTATTGCAGAGAAAGTAGATCCTTACCTTCAATTTGGGATTTCCAAATTGTTGCCTAGATTTCCAGATCAAGCATATTCTATGATAGAGGTTGAAAGCCATAAAGGATGAAACAGACCGAATAAGCTATATTCCATTTAGCCTTTCTGTTATCTGCTGAAAATCATGCTCTCTGACTCTCTCGCAGCCTGAATGAACTGTAGACAAGTCTTTATAAAAATAATCTCCTGTAGGTTACCTTAAAAAAGCTTTTTACTTCTCTCAAACTTCATTAGCTTCTTTAGTTATCAACAACTTCCACACAATGAGTGTTTTGGTTAGCATAGCCTGGTATGGTGGAGAATGGCCTGGTCACAAATTGGTAAAAAAATAGGACTTTTGAGTTTCTGACAAAAGACACTTGTCAGGTTGATGAAATACAAAATCAACCAATTCACTGTCACATTTTTTGGGGCATTGCCTCCATTTTGTCTGCTGTATTAGGGAGAAAGGATTGAAGTTTGCAAAATTACCAATTATTAAGCAGAGCACCCAAGGTTTGTTAACCCAGCTGTCCAAACTATACAAAAAAAAAAAGAGTTACATTACTACTATGGCTACTATGTGTGCTTTTGCAGTCATAGCAAACACAACACTTTAACATCTGTCTTTATCTCAGTGGTTTTACAAAGCCTTGCTTGTATTATAGCCAACTGACTTTCTGGGGAAATTTGGCAACTGCATAAGATTACCAATGTTTCGCATTAGAGAGCACAGAAGACTGCTTTACTGTAAACAGTTCAGTGTGTAGGTTGCCATCACAGTACATCACCAACACCAAATCTGCTTGATAAAGTGACTGTTTGTGTCCCACACCAGTAAACTCCAAATTTAAGTTTACTGAATTCGGGGCAAATATAAAAATAACAAACTTTTGGTAGGATTAAATCATACAGCTTTTTATCAGTGTTTTCAATTATGTCTACATGTTGCATCAGAGTTAAACATTTACAACAGGAGTTCAGTTCTCAAAAACTGATGTTTGCACAGTAGCACACAGGGGTGCGATGAGGCCAATATGGTTTCATCTGTGCTTTTAGATTATGTCCACAGACAGTTAAAGCCAGTTACATAACTTGATTTGTTTCAGTTGGTAAACCTCCAAACTGCCTGAATCAATTTTAAAATGTTTCTCAAAAAATCATTGTCTAATTAGTGTTTAAACTTTGTGTATACATAAAAAAATTCTGTTAACGAATGAAGGAAGTCTCGTAATGTTATCAAGCTTTTCAACTACATGATCAGTCTGACAGTGATGCATTAGTTTAAAAACAGCATCTCATTTTAGATTTTTCAGATGACTTCTTTCAATGGGGAGGAGTAGTGGCTCTACCACAAACTCCCACCAAATGTTTTACCCCCCTATCTATAAGGCTAACTCTGACCTACAGAGGAAACTGATTTCAGCCACTTGAATTTGAGATCCCGTTTTATTGTTCATGGTTTTTCTGGGCTGGCCCCAGCTGACCCAAGCCCGACATTCACGGGTAAGGTCTGGCACCAAGAGTACCCCAAAGCGCCCCAGTTCCCAATAATAATGTGGTCAGCGCTCATTGAGATCTTTGAGTCACTCTTAGTTTGACCCCTCGCCTAAAGCCTGTTTGCCAGGGGAGACCCTACTGGGGGATGAATGCCCCTGACAACATAGAGCCCAGAATCACAGGTATATTCAAATCCCTCTTGCACTTTAAGGTGCTGATTTTACGGGGGTGGATATTATGCTGTGTTAATGGCTTGGTTTGGTTTTAATGAAGTTGGTGAGTTGGTGAGACAGTAAATCAGAGAGTCTATGTTTGTTTTCAGAAATAATTTAACATGTAACAGAGCAGGACAAAGTCTTTATTTACACTGTGAAATTATGAAAATGGCACTTGTTTCTTACACTCTCTTATTTCTCTGACTCCTATCATCATGCTTTACACAACCTGACCTTTGTAGGAAATACAGTCTCTGGCTGTTGCTCTCACTATGATCGGAAAGTGTGCTGTAGCGATTGCCTTCGGTCTTATCTACTTGTACACCTGCGAGCTTTACCCAACTGTCATCAGGTGAGAAAAACCTAATTCAAACACACACATGCACAAAACATGGAACAATATGTGACTTCTTTTTAAAGCTATTTCTTCCCAAAAATACCTCATACATTTACCAAAGAGCTCTGATTGGGATTCCATAACTCCCACTGAAATTCTTGCAATCACTGATGCTCATACATCTTGCAGTCAGTTAATAAAGATGGTGGCACTAATGGCAATTCTCTAGAAATAAAACATTTAGCATTTTAACTAAATATGTATGTGTCATAGTTATGTACTTCCAGTAGAAGTCCATTGTTTGTATTTTTTTGCACTGTGAATGTTCCTTCTGCAGGTCCCTAGCAGTAGGTAGTGGCAGCATGATGTGTCGTGTTGGCAGCATTGTGGCTCCTTTCTGTGTTTACCTGGTTGACGTCTGGGTTTATCTACCTCAGGTACACACAGCCTTCTCTTTCCATCTGCAAACTCTTTACACAAAGTCATAATGTTTAGCATTACTAGATTTTGGGGGGGAACTAGGAATTTTTTTTGCTTTTCATTTACAGCAATATTAACATCTTCAGGTAGATCAGACTTTCTACACAGAAGCCATTAGGGTTAAGTTAGTGTTACAGATTCTAGAAGGGTGTTCAGGTCTTTCATTTTCGTATTATCAACACAATTGTTTCTCTCAGAAATGAGCAGGAAGACAGAACTGTTTTGAGTATCATCATGCCTTTATCTATTCATGAAACCAAATGTCCTTTTCCTTGAGTTCCATCTGTGTGCTCTCTCTGTGGGACAGATAAGAGCCCTTGAAAGGGCTGGATATTTACCAGCCAAGATATCAAACCTGACCGTGTGTTTGGTTTTATGGCAAAATATCAGGCCTGGATACACAATATCAGTTTGCAGTTCTTCGGCAGATGTTTATAGGTTTTTGCACCAATGGCAAACTTACTCCCTATGCCCAGGGGCGGAATGGGACAATAATCCAGGCCGGGAATCTGATACCATCCCAGCAGGCCAGTTCTAAGATAGAACAAACAAAATGAAACTGGTGTAGGGATTTTTTTCTTTTTTTTTAATGCAAAACAATTAACTTTTTTTCATTTCATGACAAGAATCTAACAGTTTACCAATGGATTATTCAATAGTTTGGATATATTTTCTAAATGACGCTGTGTACCTGCTTAGATAATGTTACAGAAGTTACTGGTGGATTCTGAGGTGGGTGTAGCTTTATCAAAAAGCTTTGTGTTCAGGTAACAAAATTACTTCTTGGCAATCTGAAGTCACAATTTTGTGGGTGTTGCTGTATGGAAATTTCATTGCATCTTGAGCTGCGTTTCTCCTGGCATCATATTCTTATTTTACATGCTTTATCAATAAAAGGTATAGATTTGTTTTATTTATTACAATCATTTTGCAGCTCATCGTGGGAATCCTGGCATTCATTATTGGAGTGCTGACGTTGCTCTTACCCGAGACCTTGGGCAAACCTCTCCCCACCACCATAGAAGAGGCCAAGTCTCTTGGACAATACCCTAGTAAGAAGAACTCAACACCTGGCAACAAAGACGCAGAAGATGGGATGGAGCTAAACCAGGACAAAGTTAAGGCCTAAGCCTTTTTCCCTTCTGGGTAACCATGGCAAAGTTTTGGAGGGAAAGAACTGATGAATCAGAAACAAGTGAACAATCACAGGTTTACTGGATTGGTGTAAAATGGGAAAAAAATAGCTTTTGTCAAAATGCTTGAAAATTTTTTTTGTTTGTTGACATTTTGTCTTGCAAAGTGACCAACATTTCAATATGAAACAGGATCCTGAGAGCTTTTTAACTTAACCTCATCTGCTTTCATACATGAGTCATTGTGTGATCAATGAAACAGTATGTATGCGAGATGTTTAGATAAGTGTCTCTCAGACCACACGAAAATGACTCATACTTAAAGTTTTAGATCAGGTTTAGTCTGATTTTTGTACTTGCAACAGAGTTTTAAAGACTATAATGATAAGATGAATAGCCCTGCCTACAAAATTATTTTTATCGTCATTAGCTTAGTTGAAACAAAATAGACTGTTGCTTTGCCAATTAGTTATTTGACATTTTAAGATACATTTTATAGTTTAGAGTTTGCCTATTAGTACTGTGTATCATAATAGGAAGAGAAGTGCCTTTTTTGTTCTAAAGACTTTTTTAACCTACTTATCAATCTCAGGGCATTCAGACTACTGTGAAACGTACATCCTAAAAGTATTACAGTTTAACATCAGTTTGACAGCCTCATTTCTTCCTTGGCCATGATGCCATCGATTGGTTTACTTTAGAACCTAATATGAGTTGTACGTGTGGGTGTGTTTTTTATTTTTAACTGTTGTTGAAAACAGTTAAATTGTTCAAATGCTTATATTTCTACCTATATGCTAGACATACTCAAGGAAATACACGTCATTACTGTGTGTTCAGGAGTCAGGTTTAATCTCCAGATGTTTGGACCAAATCCAGGAACAAACTGCTATAGTGAGGTGATGTACAGCCTCCTAACCATAGAAGACATTACAGGGTTAAATCTTGAAATGGAAGCATTGGTGCTCAGAAGTCAGTTCTACAATCATGGGAATATTTTTTTTTCATGAATAGCTTCTTTGCTATTTTGTTGTCAAAATGGAACAGTAACTGTCTAACATCGTAGCTGCAGACCTCATGACTACAGTACATTTGTTATTCAGTTTTATTTATTTTTCTGCTTTAGGAAACATATTTTACAGTGATACTGAGAAGAGAAAATGAATCTAAATAAAGACTGTTTTATAATAATCACATTCACAACTTGTTTCGTTGTCCTCTGCCAAAAAAAGAAGTGAAGAACTATACCTGTTCAGTGAAGTTATTTTTAAGCTCTTCTGTGACCATCTCACCTACTCATATATATAACTCAATGTTTCCTGTTTGTCCCTGGGAACGAGCTTCAACTGCAGCAGCATTTGTACCACCCTCTGTCTGTACCGCCCTTTACATAAAGCAAATCTTTGTATTCAGCTTCTGGGTGTACCTGTGTTCACGTTTATGTGGATGGAAAAATTGTAATCAATCTGCTACAGTTGGGCCTTAGATTTTCCTGCTAATGTTAGCCACAACTTCTGTCCATGGATGGGAAATACAGCCCATTTCTTTATCAGAACAGGAAACTAAAAGCCATCTATAGAAACCACATTTTTTGACAGCTGAGTTCAATTTCACTAACCACACCTATGCCTAATTACTGCCAGTTCTGTAGAACCACTCAAAAAGAACCCTTTGGACAACTTGAAATGGGCTAAAAGATCTTAAACCGCAACACATCATGCTCCGATCTGAAGAAATCTGAGATCAGCCGGTTCAGATAACACTTAATTTCTCCCTTTTTAGTCTCACTCTATGAAGCAACTTGTATCAACCCTCTATGTCTGACTCTATAGTAAGACTGCTACAGAAATCTGTTTAAATTTCCTTTTCATTGATAGCAGCTTTGGCTCTTTCACTCAAATCTTTGAAAATTTCCATCTTCCCACTTTTTCAACACTTTCTTTTTTAACCTTCAATCTGACTAACAGAGCAGTATTACCTATTTATACCCTAAACTTGCAGCCATAGAACATTCCTCCGTGAATTTTATTGACAGTGCTTTCACACCAAACCTTTGGGACGCTTTAAAATGTTCCAGAGTCCGGTTTCTCGAGTGGCCATGTCAGTGTGAACCAATCCCAGATCCTGAAACAGACCAGAGAATCATACCCTGGCACAGTTACAACTGCCGGTGTTCCCTCATTTCAGGCATACATATCAGAGTAGCATACAATGCGTTATTAGTAGCATAAGTTGCTTTAATGTGCATGCATTGAAGAATTATTCAACCATGTGGACAGCAGCCGTCAGTTCAGCATACAGATAACAATTGCTAAGTACATGATGGGGTTAGGTTAGGTGTTAGGGTTAGAGATAAGAATGTTAAGGATTTGGGTAGGGTTAGGGGTATGCTTGTCTAACAGATATAGCTGTCATTTTTGCCGATCTGACAAAGTATCTTGACTCGACAGAACACCAGTCTTGGCATGATTTATCTGGACCCTGGAGCAGTTCGCTTGCAGTGTGAATGTGTGCCGTTGAGCATACAATGTGACGTAAGAGCAGCACATTTGTTGCAAAGTTACTTAAGATATCGCTAATTATACTTCGACTAAGCAAAATACCAATTTGAGATATCTCTAATTACATTCGACTAGTACAAATGACATCAGATTTACCATTGAGTTGTATAGAGGCTCCAGTTGAAGATATTTGCAATAAATTGATGACTATTTAAAACATATATTTCAGATAACAATTAAATTATGACAAGTCATAAAGTAAATTTGAGATATCTCTCTTTGTGTTGAGTAGTAAAAGCAAATAGTGACTATGCAAAACTAGGTTAGAGATATCTAGAACTGTCTTTTTCACTAGTCACAATTCCTTTTAAGATGTCAAACTTTTTTTTATCTGCATAGCCTTTGTATTTCAGATATCTTAAATTATCAGTCTGACTAATCAGGATGATCATTCTTAGTTCTGACAAGTCAGAATTAAGCAGTATTCAAGTACACAAAGTTTGTGTTTTCCAAATATCCCATACTGCTGAGCTCTTTCAATATTGTGGCATTTTCTGACATTTTTTCCAAACAGCCAGCACCATTGCAGCCAGCCAAAATTCTGCAGGCAACAGTTTGGATACCTCAGTGGCAGCACTAGGGGGCCTTATGCATATTATTTTTAAATTCATACATCTTAAAATGTAATTTGAACTAGTCATAATTAAGTTTGAGATATCTTGAAATGTTATTATGGATCTCGGACCCAAATAACGAATACCTGATTTCACCTGAGACAAGCATTTTGCTGTCAAAATGTGATTGAAGTTATCTTGAATTGAACTCTTGCTAGTCAGCATTTTTAGTGTTTTATTTCATATATAGATATCCAGAATGTAAGTGCAGATAGTCAGAAAAAGACGATGTCACATCATTACCCCAGTGTGGTCAACATTGTTGCAGTTATGCAGTTATGACATTTATCCAGATGTGAGTCCAAGCGTGATGGTGGAGACTCTTCTTTATTAATATGTTTTTGGCCTAGTCCTAGTCTTCAAAAGTACTAGACACACATTTTTCAAACCATGATTTGCATTGTAAAGGATGACATAAAACCCAACTCAATGACTCATTTTGGCATCTTAAGAAAGACCAAAACTGACTTCTCTCTAGCAAAACTCAGTGCATTATCATTTGTTTATCTCTGGTTATGGGTAGAATTGGATAAAAATGAAAGCTCAAAGCCCCTCCCATTCATGCCAAGTGGTTAAATGATCTGTCCGTTTTAAGCCTTAAAAAGACCCACTACTTATTGAAAAGCTCGGCCCTTAATTTAAAGGCTTCTATACATCTCTACCTTTGGGCACTATAATCATGAACAAAGCAGTTAATACTTGTTTATTTATAACAGAGGGTTTCCAATTAAAGCTAACCTGAAACTAGGAAAACAACTTCAACCACATTCAGACTTTATTTTGATCTCTAACATTATGTTTTACATATAATGCAGAATGTTAGTATAAATGAAGGTCTCTTAAAATAAAAAATTGTTTATGATATGTTGTCCGTCCTTCAATTTTAGAAAGATACTTGGCAGAGCCTCAGGGAAAATAAAATGAAGTGGTATTATGGACAGGTTCTTTGTTCTATGTGAAGCAAGAGGCAACTGACCTGCAGAGGGAGATAAACGCCATAAAACTGGATGACTTGCTGCATAGAAGAGCTTTGGTAAAACAAGATGAGCTGCAGGAATCCAGGCAGGATGGGCACAACAAATTGCTACTAATAGCTACAAAAGTCAGAGGGCATTTATTCCAAGGAACTTAAATGATGGAATGCATTTGTTATAACTAGTTTTCAGCTGTAGACACATTGAAATAACAATGTACAGTTTAATCACCTTAAGAAACATTATACATATGGTAAAGGTATTAAACACTATTTTCCTTCCTGAGAATTGTATCTTGAATGCAATGATTACAAAATAATAAATTAAATCAATACGAAATAAAACACTGAAAACATAGATGTAACAATAACAAGAGCGCAGGTGATGGATACTAGGAGGGTTAGGTCAAATATGTAGTTGACATGTTAGCTTATGGTTATGTGGATTTTACACTACTACTACTACCACCAGTAGCTATTGTAAAATGATAAGAATTATTGTTAGCTGACTTAACGAGATACTGAAGTTCAGAAAGTTTTTAATGTGGTTCTGTTCAAAGGTCCAGTTAACATCTTTCCCATAGAAGATAATTCTGTTGGCATCTTCCTTTAGTATAAACCCAGATTAGTTGATACCAGAGGCTGAAGATAACTGCTAGTGTAAATACTGAATGTAACCAGGCAAAGCAAACCTAATAATGATTTAAAGGTTTATAAAACAATGTTCTGATAAACTGCTTTGCAAGATGCTATGGTGCTTGACCATTCCTGATTAGCCAATAGCCTTGAGGTCTAGTGACAGCTAATCTAGATTTATTTTAAATGACGCAAAGAGAGTTGTTAATTGTGGGTAATATTTTAACTGCTTATAACCTTTTAAGGAACATTGCTTTAGAAATTCAGTACTCTCTCTTTAAAACTTACTAAAGAACATACACTTTTATGCTTTGCAAGCTACATAAACAAGATGGAATTAAAGGCAAAAAGTTATCCAGTTTTGATCAAATCCCTCCTTTGGCTGCTGATGTTAATGAAGCATTATTTCACAGAAACCTGCAGGATATTTATAAAGTTTTAAAAAGCATCACAGCAGAACACTGTTATTTGGTAGACTCAGATTTTTTTTAACCTTTGGATTACAAATGAGGCTCCCCACATGCTTTTAGCATGTAACTCATAACCCTTGCCATACTGTCAAGGAATTGTAATTCCCAAATAACCAAACAACTCTAAAATACTCTGTGGCTTTGTCAAACTCAGTGATTCATGTACATCTAGGTGGAATTCTCTGAATTCATAATAGATGCATATGGTTTAACCCTCATTCATTCCTTTTTAACATTTTACAATTTCTTAAATGTTATAAACTTGTCATACAACAACATCCTTAACTTAGTGTACCTGTTACCAACTGTGCTCACAAAGCTTCCGATCTCAGATTTACTGGAAAGAGATTTGGCACTTATAGCAGTCCTTGACAGCTAATATACATACAATACTTATGGCAATTGTTATTAATTCACATCCCAAGCCAGTTTTATAACATCAGCGCTTTCATAAAATAAAAGTCTGATTGGGAAATGTCTTTGAAGTCCCCTCCAACATTTAGAGTATTTCCCAACACATTTAATTGTCCGTTAATCTCTCCTGGAGATTACAACAGCTAAGATCATAAAACCCTCACAACAAGCTGCAATATAAACAAATCATAAAATAATTTGAGCTTATTATTATTTCCATCTGTCCTTGGTCAGGTTTTAAATAGATATTTTTTGTTTCTATTTGTTCCTCAAGTCCAAAGTGCTGAGCCTTTCATAGTAAGAATATGAAGACTGAAAACTGAACTCTTAAAAGTAAAAAGGTGCCAACATCCAAAAGATGGGAAACACTGCCACTACTCTCCTGGCCACCTCATGCCTAGAGACAGTTTTAGCAGAGTCTTTTATTTGGTTTTATCCACTGTTTACACAGTCCTCAGGGATGGATCAGCCAGCTGTTGGCATCCTCCAGGTCTGAATCCAGCTCCTCATCTTCATCCAAAGGTTCTGGTGTTCGAAGGGCCAGTTCACGCAAAAAATCAGGCGGGTAAGCTGGAGGACGAGAGGTGGACCTCAGCCCAATTTTCTTCTTCATAAGGTGAAACTGATCTCGGATGAAGTCGTAGAACTCATACTCGTAGCGCATGCGGTGGTATAGCACCTGCAGAGCCTCCACAGTAGGCGTATGTTTACGGACCGTACCCGTCAGGTTCCCCATTTTCCTATATTCTTTGATGTGAAAGGGGGAAAAAAGTCAAGAGAGTTAATACAGTTTAAATCTTTTTTTTTTTGAAAAGGTGAGACTACACTTCAGTCAACTGCTAAATGGATCACTAAAAGGCTTTACTACAAAAATGCTGCCAGACCTTTAAAATGTTATTTAAAAGTGGGCATTTACCACTTTGATGAATTACAGGAAGACTAGTCTCAGTGCAGCATGTTTATAAATCCCTGGGCAAGCAGCCAGCCCGTTACGTCTCTAAGCTGCTGATGTCAGGCCAAATGCCTTCTGACATTCAACTCCTCATTGTCTCCCTGGACATTTTGTACAATCATCACCTTTTGAACTCACTTTTGAGTTGGAGACTTTGCTGTTACTATTTTCTTTTATTGCAGCAACTGTGTTCTGAGCTGATGCACGAGTTTGGTGATCGATACACAACATCATTATTCTTTGGCAATTTTCGTCTACATGCTCTGCTCCCTTGTGGTTGCCTTCTTTTGTTTTTGCATTTTTGTTTATCATTTTCCCCTTTTAGTTTCTTGTACATATTTCTTGATTTAATATCATAAGCAATATACCCAAACACAATTTAAAAAAGCCTTTGATCAACTGAAATACAGAGTATAATTGGAGTTCTAGTCTTTATCAGCACGGTTGCACCCACCAGGGCTCTTATAAATGTCGAGTACTCCAGAAAAGTAATGGGGTAAGAGCCTCTCCAGCATAAGGAGAACATCCTCCAGCTCCTCCAAGATACCCACAAGGAGGTAGTTCTCTAGCACATTCTGCTTGGCCCTCTCCAAAGCCCATGCTCCAGGCTCTCTGTGAGACATCCAAGTAATAAAAGTGAGCAGTCAGACATAATTATGTCAAAAGAATTATGTGAAATATTACTAAATCTGTTAAACTACCTGCACTGAGGATGTTGTCCACAAAAGTAGGGAATAATGTAGAAAACACGAGGATTCGAGCACTCGGGGTAATTCTCCAGAATGCACACATTTATATCCTGAAAGAAGACAAACACAATAATTTTAGTTGTACAGCACTTATTTCTACATAATTAATACATTTGTTGTTTAATGACCAGTTTTAACCACTAGAGGGAGGCCTTCACTTTGATAAACCAAGACAGGCTGACATATTGAGAGCCGAAGGGGCTTTGCCAAACAACATTATATGGAAAAAGATAAGGTCTGCCTTTCAGCTGCTCTCAGTGCTAAGATGCCACATGAGTAAGTATATGTTGCACCGTTGTGAGTTATGCACAAGTAACAACAATAAAAACACACATGAAAAGATTTCACAGTTCAGATGTCGAACCTGTAGTGATCAGAGAGAGTTGTGAATTTCCCATCTGAATGTGGAAGCCATTAAAAAATGAGATGGGGGAAAAAGTGAACAAAAAGAAAAAACACACATGCAACAGTGAAGCTGGCCAGCCATTGAATGCTGTGGAACCCAGAGTCAAATCCATGTCAGGTGACGTAAGTACCATGCATGGAAACAAGTCCTGAGAAACACAACACTCTAGGAAGCTTTGCTCGGCATTATACACCAAAACAAATCCTGCTCGTGCTTAGATAGACACTGCAGGCTACATACATGGGACAAACGGTGAAGACAGGCCTAATGTTTTAAAATAGATGAAACTGTAAAGATGTCATCAAAGCTGGGTCTTTTGACCACCCCTCCTGAATGTTTTGTAATAGCAGAGCTAAACAGTTTGATTTATCAAAGTCAGCACTGTGGATGATAGTTCTTCGCATGGATTTAGCTGAGTAGACAGAACCAGAAGTCTGGACTTTTCCAGATGACTCCAGCTGCTGATGAGGACTTGATGAAAGGGGCCTATGGATGAACAGACTTTGTTTTGGAGAGTTGGTTGGTTTATAAGAGAGCTGCAATTAAGTAACATAGGATGAAATTAATTGCCTTCATATAACTGCACAACCCCTGGAAACAAAGAAACTCAAGAATTCAGGTGATCTTTAGGGTTTATACAACAGTTGGAAACATAAAGGGTACAATAAGACTATTACAGTGAAAATGTCTAAGATACAATTACATATTTTTGTAGACTGGTGTGTTTCTGATTCAGCGAGTATCTGTGGGATTTGTGTGAACTTTATGACAGACTACTCTAAGGAAGGTTGTGCACAAGAAATAAGACATCTTTGTAATCGGTGAAGCAAATAAGTTTTAAGCTCTTCAAACAAATGACAACAAAACCCCAGAGGACCTTTCAGAAAGAGTTGAGCACTCCAGGACTGTGCTATTCAGGACTTGTTAGAACTAATTATAAGTTGACTGTGATCTCAAGTCTAGAGCACTCTGTGGTTGGGATGTCCTAATCCAATCCCAAGCATTGACTAAGGGTCCTGTCTTGAGACAATTTTTAAAAATCCGTATTGAGCTTGCTGACTAAACATAACTTTTTTTTAACTTTTCACCAACTTTTTAAAGTCAGTGTCTAATATTAGGAGCACAGCTTGCATTATACTACTTGTATTATTACCCATAAATATGTTTATGGTAATAAATCCGGGTTTTAACACTTCAGGTGTTTTCCACCCTATACATTGACGTTAATAGTTAAGACAGGCTGCATTAGCTGCTGCTGCTAACTGTGTCATGTGACCTGCTCAGCACTGTGCTTAAGCATCTCAAGACAGCTCTTAGTATAGTAGAAAGCAGAGATCAGCTGAAACACTAATCATTAAATTTTACAATGTACATATATTACAATGTGCTAAGTGTATAAAGCAAGACAAAATATGGTCCTATAAGTTTTGTTTACACATGATTAATTAGAGCCACACTCTCCAGTGGCCAATGGATGAGAGGCAGGACAGGACAACACAGAGACACACGGGACAAACAACCATGCAGACACACGCTCAAGTTAATGTAACATGCATGTTTTTGCAGTGTGGGAGGACGCTGGAGAACCCACACAGGCATGGGGAGAACATGCAAACTCCAGGCCATGATTCATAATCAGGACCTTCTTGCTCTAAGGCAACAGTACTACCAGCCGTGCGACTATGCAGCCATACAAAATGTCTTTCACTGTCAATAAAAACAGATGGGAGAGACTGCAGCATCCAGCAGGTCTATGGTAAGTGAGTATGCTACTGATTAAATGTAGTGTGCTATTTTATCACATTTCATAGTTACAGATTTTTCAAACAAATAATTGCATTGATTTACTTTAATGAAGTATCAAAGTGGAAATAAGTTTTTGGCAAATTAAATGACTGAATTTGTTATGTTGACAATAAATCCTGATGGGGGAATCTCTACTCTGCTGCCTTTCTTATGTTTCCTTATTCAGCGTTAGTACAAATTAGTGGTATATATTGTGGCAAAGATATTTCTCGTTTGCCAAATTAACAATGAAAGAGCAAAATTTCCAAAGAACCCAGAGCCTTAGTATTTTTTACCCACACATACATAACCCTAAAAGTAGCTCAATCCTAAAGCTCACAGAAAAAAACAATAAAGCTGAATCAGAGCAAAGTGACAAGTAACGCGAGCAAAAATGACACAAACAGCAAATGACTTGCATCTTCGCTAACACACACTTTTTCAGAAAGTCTCTTATAGTTTGTGTCATTTATATACAACTACACACAAATAGGCAAGAAGAGATTTCACTCCCTTGGTTTCCTAGAACAGTCTATTTCACACATCCTACACACCAGTGCAAACAGTCTTTGAATGATGTTCCAACACTAATCCATTCTCTGATATTCTGTATGTCTATATTCTGGCAGTACCCAAGCATGCTTATCTGTTAAAGATGGAACATTGGCCACTGTTTATTTGGTGATTATTTTCTAACACAGGAAAGAGTATTACCCCTGACATTCTGGAAAGGAAATTGACTCCATTACTTTTTTTAACAATGCAACGCTACATTAAACTTTTGAGTGTTACTTGCTTTACATTGCGCATAAATAGACAGGGGCTAAAATGCCGTATTAAGCACATAAGGTTGCAGCAGGTTGTAACATTCAAGTAAAAGCCTCCAAAAAATATAAACCTTCAAATGTGTATAGTAGAGTATGGGTTCTTTAAAGTTGTAGTAAGCTGCAATAATCTTTCTACCACAAGAGGGCAGTGTAGGCAACACACTAAAATCTATCTGACAAATGATTTAGACATTGAGCACCTACAATAACAATACAGTCTTTAGTAGGTCGTCAGGGAGACAACGTCTTAGTGTTTCTAATATCAAGGCTTGTTAAGGCATGTTTTATGCCAGTAAAGCCTCTCTGTTTGTGAGTGCAATTATTTCTTTAAGATTTTTGTATGTAACAGTTTAACTGGCAGCAGATGAGTTAGTTTGAGTGGGAATCTCATGTGATCAGACCCTTATCTTTCAACAATGAGAACTTTTAGTTTTCTTGTAAGAGCATGAAGGTATGAGCATTAATCACGTATGTCTCAGTCAGCTACACCCTCTATGGGTCTGGCTTGTAAATTGTAGCAGACCTAAACAGAGAAATGGGCAAGTAATCTAAAAAAATCAAATCAAGCTGTCATTTCATATCTGACTCATATGAATACGAGGCTCCAAATATAAAACCTTTAAGACAGATCTTAAATGCGCCCCCAATGCCACATCTTTATCGGAGCCTAACTGTTTATATGTCATGAGTTCAAGTCACCACTGCATTGCTTTGTAAAGCATAGCATATGTGTAGGTAAAAAGGGGTGTGGAGACTGATGGAAAGTCCAGTACAACCACAGGAATCTCTCAGGAACATGTGCATAGAGTTTCAGTCGGCCCCTGCAAGCAGAGTGACAGCGTCCTTTCATTGACACCTCTCAAATATGGCCAGGGAGAGTGCAGGGAGGGCTAACGCACACCAGGCGGGGGGATACATCCAATACAACTTTGAACTTTGATTGTTGATATAGCTGGGAAAGCGATCTGATTGATACTTAGGATTCCCAGATTCTCAAGAACTGATACTGAAATTTACAGGTCTTTGCAGAAGTTTTCCACCTCCTTGAACAACTTCATATTTTTCAATTTACAAAAAATAGGTAAATGTACTTCTATAATTATACAATATGTGATAAACTAACAAGAGTTTGTAAAAAGCGCATTTTACCCCCTGAAATCTGTGCCCATTCTTCTGTGCAAAATTGTTAAAAGTAAGTCAGATTGGCTGGATAGTGTCTGTGAATGATATTAGCAGTACCATTCTTACAGATGAATATGCTGTAATCCAATTTATTTTATTGTCTTGCTGGAAGGTGAAGCTTTGCAATGGTCGTAAGGCTTTTGTAGCCTCTAACAGGTTTTTCTCCATGATTGTCCTGTAGTTAGCCCTGTAGTTTGCATCTTCCCATCAACTATCACTAGGTTCCCTGTAACTGCTAAAGAAAAGCATTTTCAAAGCATGATTCTGCCACCACCATGTGTTTAAGGTGATGCACTGTGTTAGTTTTCTTCTGAACCAAAGGTTTTGCCTGTAAGTCAAAATGTGAAATGTTGCTCTAATCTGACCAAAGCTCCTTCAACCACAAGTTTGTTGTGTTCCCTACATGGCTTGTAGCAAACTACAAATAGGAATTCTTATGGCTTTATTTCAACAATGTTTTTTTTCTAACTACTCTTCTATAAAGGCCAGATTTGTAGAGTGCAAGACTAATACTCTGCATTTGTTACTTCAAGGCTGGACTATTGTTATTCTTTACTATGAGGAAGTCCACAAAGTGCAGTTAAAAACCTTCAGCTGATCCATAACACTGCAGCATTAGTTCTGGTGAAAATTAAAAAGAGATCAAATATTTGCTATTTTAGCTTCTCATCATTGGCTCCCTGTTAAATCCAGAACAGAATTTAAAATTCTCTTTCTCAGATATAAAACCCCTAATAATCAACATCTATCAAACATTGACGATCTGATTGTTCCATACGTTACTAACAGAGTCTAAGCACTCCCAGACTACAGGTTTACAGGTAGTTCCTAGAGTTTCCAAAAGTTGAATGGGAGGCAGATCTTTTAGTTGTCAGGCTTTAGCCTGTTAGGCAGACCACCTATCTACATTTAGGAAAAGGCTTAAAATTTTCCTTTTTGATAAAGTTTATAGTTCATCAGCTTTGTAGTTATAAAGTGGCTTAGGTGATCCCGAGCTATCTCTGTAGTTACACAAAATTGCCAAAAGTATTGGATAAAACCAATAAATCAATGAATTCTGGTGCTACAATCACTTCCATGGCTGAAGGTGTATAAAGTTTGGTGTGGAGACACTTGACTGGCCTGCACACAGCCCTGACCTCAACTTTCTTGAACACCTTTGGGATAAATTAGAGCAGGGGCTGCAAATCTGGTTCTCTCATACACATACGAACACACCCCATAAACCTTGTGGAAGACGTTTACAGAATAGTTAAAGTTGCCATTGCTGGCAACGGTGGGTCCATCAACAAATTGGACATTATAGATTAAGAAAAGGATGTCATCAAAGTTCATGTACATTTAAAAGTAGACAGACAAATACTTTTGGCAATATAGTGTAGTATGTTGCTATAGGCTTGGGCCACCTATAGCCACCTATGTTCTAGAATAACCACCTTTCCTCACTCTACATTCTCCTACTACTCTCCAATTTTCCATCGTTTGCTGTTATTTCAGCTTTTTAACTTTATGTTTTCTCTTTGTTTTTTCTCTTCATAGAAACTGCATCTGGTCTGTTTAGCTGTGCCAGCCTCCTGAAGGAGGGTACTGGCTAAGCTTCTGCTGCCAAGAACTTCTTGTTCTTATTCTATAGATGATACACTTCGTCTTGTCTCTCTCCTAACTATTGGTTAAGCATATGCTGTGACTAATGTATGTGCTCTCTTTCAACCTATATACTGCTTAGCTGTGTTTCTCTCCCAGATGAAGCCCCTAAGGGAGCTACTACTGTCATTAACTTTTTATTTTTTGTTAACACAGAAAGTGCTCCTGGATTAGTGCTTCTGTGTTTTTTTTTTTTGGTGTGTAAGCCCCGTCTTCTCAAACCCCTAGCCTGTTGTGGCAGATGACGTGTTGTTAACTGCCGTTAACAACACGTCATTTTGGGTTGATCTTGTGATTAGGCACAGACGTTAAAAGAAAATACAACTCAAAAAAGCAATGTGTGCTAAGAGAAGAAAGCATGGTATATAATGGTGGCTTTTGGAGTGAACCCAAATGCAGACAGGCAGGAGCAGATTCGTCAGAGAAAAAGATTTAATATAAAGAAAACTTAAAGGCAGACAGTGGGTGGGTGAAAACATGGAGCAGAGGCAAAAAATCCAGGCATGAACAAGAACTGACTTGGCTTGAAACAAACGGTTGTGGAAATGGTTGTTGCAAGGAGTAAACAGAACAGAGGAATATATTTATGGGTGAAACAGGGAGCCTGAGTGGCATGGTGCAGGTGGACTGAATGACACTGATTGCTGAGGCAGAGGCAGAGAATGAAAACAAAACTTGATCAGTCCAAGCAAAGAAACAATGACAATGAAACCAAAGGATAAAAGTAACAGAACTACAATGTGCTATAATCAGACCAAGAAGCTAAACTTAAAGTAAATGAACTAAAGCACCACATGGAAAACACAACCATTCATGAACAATGTCCAAACAAAACTTAAACACCTTAAAATCATGACAAGAACAGAAAACATCCAACAAACACTGGAAAATCCTATCTTTGTATAGCAGTAAAATGTAACACACACTGAACACTGAAAACACAGGTAACTTTGTAAAATTACACAGCTTCTTCCCCCCTTAAATTGTAGGAAGGGGGACCTGTGGTCTGCATACTTTAATAACTCAACTCACATGGTCTCACTCCAGGCAAACAGTGCAACAGTTAATTACACTAGGTCTGATTCAAGCCAGGCTGACGTTCACTGCTACTCCTGTTAGCCTTTCAGAACAACCCTTCTTAGCCCCCTGACAGCTCATAAGTCTGTGCGATGAATGTATGTTCATGCTTGCATAATTATTGGATAATAAATCCAAAATTAGATATTTTCGTTGCCTTGAAAAAAAATTAAAATTAAAGAACCTTTAAAATTGTCCTCAATAAAAAAACACAGCGATGACGAATTCAGCTTATCATGGTCCTACAGGCATAAACAGCCCTGCAAGCCAGCTGTCAGGTGCCAAGTTGGTCATGGTGTAGATCAGGGCCCATATTCACAAAGAATCCTAAGACTAAAGGTAGCTCCAGGTGACGTCATTCTAAGAAAGATGTTAGAACATTTTTCTTAGAATTTTCCCTCAGTAAGATCAAAGGTATTCATGAAGCATCTTAGGCCTTAGAGAGGTCTTAACTTGAGGAGATATTAAGAGTAGTGAGGAGGACTTTTAGTCAGCCTAAGAGTGTCTTACGCAGAGAAGATGGTGTAAAAGACCGAGAGAAAGGAGAGATATTCCCCTAACAATGAACAACAGTGAATTAATAAAATGCTGGTGTGCTGCAATCTGCTCTCTAGGTTCTGAATGAAGCAGGTACAGCGCTGCTCATATTCCAGGCTGGTGCTGAAAGCAGAGGGAATGACGCATTGATCTGCTGGGAATGCCTGTTTGTTCCAACCGTGACCCCAGCAGGCTCTGCTCCTCTGTTCAGTTTTGTTTTTTCCACCTTTTTTTTCCTCTATTTTCTTTTGGTTATTTACAAGAAGGCAATCACAGTTAAATGCTGAGTTTTAATATTAATATGAAATAGATGCAGTATGAAAATGAGAATTTAATCTTGCTTTTTAAGTTAATTTAAGTTTTAAGTTTTAATATAAGCTTTATCCACATGATTTACTGATTTCTAAATCCACTCAATTCCATCATCGGTTAATTTCTCTCCATTGATTGCTAGGAGCACATTTTTTGTTCTTGTTTCTTTTAACAACCAATCACAGCCCTTAGAAGACAGCGTCACACTTAGCAACCACACCTCCTCACTAAGATAGCAATGTCTGTCTCTTTGCTTAGAGTCGCTTTCAGCAGCGAAAGGCAGCACTCTTAAGATAGGAGTCATTGCCAAGAATTTTTAGGCTAAGATAGGAGCTCTCCGAGAGGACTCTGAGAATCTTTGTGATTACTAACCCAGGTCTGTTTTTAGAAGTCATACATAGGTTTGTTATGATTTCCTGGGATGATCACAGGGTGTGAAGACTATCATCACATGAAACAGCGCTTTGAGTGTCTCGTTACCAAAAAGCGCTATATAAATAAACTTACCTTCCCTTACCTTACCTAAAGTGAGTTACGGCTGCATAAGACAATTATTTACTCTGTCGATATTTCCCCAGCCGAAGACCATTTGTGTTGCTATGCCCCATTGCATTTAAGTGGTTGGTGCAGGACATCCTTGAGCAACATTAAATGCTTGTCAGTTCTTAAGGCTGCTTGGCTGATTACTTTATTCTGAGTAGGTTTTATCAGTTATCAACTGATTACTTTTTCAGTCAGTAAGACACTAACTACTCATAGAGAACCTACACTATCACACCAAAAACATACCTTTAGAATCTGTATAAAAGACAGTATTTCCTGCTTCTGGAACATCTTTAAAGATCTTTTATTCTGAAAGAGCTGCATAACTATAGAGTTTAGATAAGTGCAATACTGGAATCAGATGTAAGTATGTCTATTTCCGTTCATGTGAAAGCAGAGCCTTATGCTATGATACCACTGAACCTTATCTGAAAGCACTGTTATTGCCAAGAGAGAGAGAATCACTCACTGCATAAGTATGCAGCAACAGTGTGTCAAACATTCTGAATGCATTGGCTTTCCGAATAATAAGCATCTTTAATATTGATCTTGCCAATGCCAATTGGAGAGTAAATGGGCTTGTGGAAACTGGGACCTGGATGAAAGACAGAGAGAAGGGAAATTCTGCAAGATTAATTTTTTGTTTGGCTCAATAAATATGGCTAGAAATAGATTCCTTAGAATAATCAATAGGAAATGTGGGTTTAAAACAAAATGGTAACAAAATCAGCTGTCTCCTCAATGGCCTTAGTTGATTGTTTTAGAAATAAGCTAATCGGTTTCATTAGGTTATTAGCTATTATTTTGGTTTGAAAATGTTTTTAAAAAAAGCATATCCTATTCTAGTAGGTGTAGTAAGGAATATAAAACCAAAATAAGTATGCCTTCTGTAAATGTGAGTAAACTAGATTGTTCCAAACGCTCAGAAGAACAGAGTACTTTAAAAAGTGAATTGAAGAAGCATTTAAAGAAGTGCAGAAAATGGTAGGCTGTTCAGCTAAATTACCTTGATCTAATAGGAAAATTGTGGGGTGTCAACAAACATATTGTTTCTGAGGCAAGCCCAAGAAATGCACAGCAATTTGAAAAGC
The DNA here is from genome assembly GCA_036173005.1 of Crenichthys baileyi. NCBI lineage: Eukaryota > Metazoa > Chordata > Actinopteri > Cyprinodontiformes > Goodeidae > Crenichthys > Crenichthys baileyi. The sequence continues at coordinate 193,384 of JAHHUM010002691.1, forward strand.
AGTCCAATTGTCCAGGGTTAGAACACCATGCCAAAGTTACAAGAAAATGGTCGACTCCATGCAACAAAGATGCAGTTCTCAAAAACAATGGTTAGGCAACTAAATATCAGTTAATTCACAGGAAAACTAATGCTTTTGAATCAGGTTTTTGATAAGTTACAAAAAAGACGAGCTGCATCTCTCTAACCACCATGAACCTTAGGCTATGTTCACACTGCAGGTTCTAATGGTGAGTTAAGAAAGTTTGATTTTTTTTTGAGTGGTCGTTCAAGCAACTAATTAAATGCGACCACCCAAAGCGACCTGCATGCACAGATGGAGAATGTAGAGGTCACACAACAGCCCACTGTTCATGGAAGTAAAAATGTCGGGTCTTGGTGTTATTTATTAAGTTGTTGAGCAATGAGAGCGACCAATATTATGACCACATCATGACAAAATGAAGAAAGGTAAGAAAAAAGATAGCACAGCTATTAAAAATGGATTTTTGTGGAGCAGTGACTGCTACATCTGTAGTCGAAGCCAGGACAATGACGTAAAAATTGGATGCAATGCGACATGACTGTTGAAACTGCTGATCAGTTAGTGTTTCTGCATCTGTCAACAGGAAGATTCCTTATTCATTGAAACAGCTTTCACATGGCTGTTTTGAAGCCAAACTTAGCAGTAAACGTTAGATAGGCTTAAGCATATGGCTAAGATTGGCAAGACATGAAACCCTTTCTCCAGGGATCGAACTCCTCATACGACTGCGCCACAAAGCCTTTAATCAGAAAGGAATTTTTGTTCTCCCATTTTTTAACATAATCAGATGTCTATAAGTGCACTAATCTTACCTACAAGAAAAGAGTTTAAAATTCCAAACCCTTCACTTAAACTGTGCGGTGCAGCTTACGCCTTAAATGTAAACCATTTTAAAGCCTAAAATGCTGAAAACAAAGGACTCACTAGGTATCGCTCATCATCTTTCATCCCTGGCGTTCGGATGAGGTGGTTCTGCTCTCCTCTCCAATCACCAAAGCGACGGAAGAAATAGTTGGAAAGGAACCGGCTTATGGGATCCCGTATTATGTTGATATAGACAGGCTCCTCTATCCTAAACCTGAGAAAATCAATAAAGTCATTAATAACTTCAGCATGTCTGCATATCTGAGCCAAGTAATATTAATACACAATGTTGTTTAGCCTTTTTGTCTGTTGCCGCCTCACTGTACCTGGTAAAGTTTAGGAAGTGAACATGTCTTGTATAGAGAAACGGCTGAGGGATCTTACTGATGTTCTTCATTAGATCCACCTGCGCAGAGAGGCACACACACAAATTCAAATGATTTTTTAAAGCAAAAGGCTTTTTGCCTTTTAAATTCCTTTCAGTGCATTGGGGGCTTTGAAGACCGGATATGTTAGGAAAACCAAAGGAAGGAAAACACATTAATTGTTCTGTGATGGAGGCAACAATATGCTACAATCAAACAATGACCACTTTGCTGACAGTCCTAATTTTCTGAGCAACTGGTTATTTAATTAAGAAAAGCATGTAGCTCTCAGGTCATTTATGCAAACATACTTTTCCAAGCAGAAAGTGACAAAACATTGCAGCAGTATCAGACAAATGTTTTAAAGAAGGTGTTTAGTGTTTAAATTGAAGATGCCCAAAAGGGGTAAACATAAATAAAACCAAATGCACAGTCAGGAGGAGAGGGTGGGGCTTTTTTGACATTTTTTATAAATATTAGGACTTTACAAAATTCCCTGTTTTATTACACAATATAAGTTAACTTCCTTGTGTTGGCAACCCAATCCTAAAGCTGTAAATAAGTATGAGGTCATGTTTCTTTGCAATGATTGGAGGGAAACTGCATATCCATTAATCAATATAAAAATACTATGTAACCTTATGATTTAGAGCCAGCTTTTGTATCTGATGATCCTCCAAGTCTTGATGGAAACCGATTATGACGAAACTACTGCATACTGTGATGATGATGATTACCTTCAGAACTTAAACAGGAACAAATTTGATTACATTCCTGTTTAAAATTAGGAAATGCTGTATTTTTCTTGTATCATTTTAAATAGTTGGTGAATTTACATTACGTTGTAGTTTGGCACTGCATCATCTGGAAAACGTTTTGTGTACAAGGAAAGGTTTTATCAGTTAAATAAAAGGATTTGATGAAAAATTTAAATAAGGAAGAATAAACAACAAATAAAAACAATTGGAAGTGCTAAAATGAACTAAGTTGCTATATGTGATTGTATGAATTAAAGAAAAAAACAAAAATTACTTTTTTGCGTAAAAAACCCAGTGTATTTTTTTTTTGTTTTAAAATTAAATTGCAAAAACAACAATTCAAAAAATAAAAAAAGGCTGATTTTATCATTTTAATGGTTAAAGAAAAACATGTTTTATATTTTTTAATGAATGAGCGCAAAAGTACAAGGACCTGCATGCAAGCTTGGAGGTACATTGTTCTTCTTGAGTCATGAAACTGTCAATTATAAAATAAAGATTCACAATTAAATGAATGCGCTAATAATGAAATGTTAGTCTGAAGTGAGAAAGATTGATTTTACAAATAAATCTGGGGCTTCTATTAGTCATTAAGATTCAAAATGGCAAATACTATACTTGGGTGTGACTTTTGTAAAAATAAATTGGTCACATTGAATGACTAAATCAAAAATGGAATTACTTGTAAAGGACAGTTAGACTTTACCTTGAGACGATCGGAACAATCTTCACATTCAGACTAATTTCATACCAGTGAAACAGTGCAATGTCAGTGTAACATCTTGATTCTTTTACAATATGTTTCTCACATATTTTCTGTCTTGTGTTATTCACATGGCAGAAAAAGAATCCTTAGGGTTTTCAGGTCTGCATGGAGAAACAGACAAGAAACAGCCAAAATACACCACATTTATTTATCTGACTGAGGTCAATGAAAATGAATCCAAATACGAGGTCATCCCTCACCTAAACAGTTCCATATTACAGTAATGCAACATATTATATAACATACGCTATATCCCTGTTCCAAGTAGTGAACACAGTATATATGATTTAAAGAAAAAAACCCACAAATAAGGATTTCAGATATTAAAAACTTAGAAGGACTTCTTCCTTTTAGTTGTGAAATTTAGGAGCAATATTCAAAATCAAAAATAGTGCAGGACCTGATTGTTTTACTGTATATATAAGACACTAAAATCTCAGGAAAATGCTGATGCACTTCAGATGTCATCTGAAGGCAGACACAATAAACAAGTCAGTTTATTATGACAAAGTTTATTATGAAAAACACATGGTAGATTTATAAAAGAAGAATACAGGTTCCCACCTGAAAAACAAAACAATGTAAAAAAAATAAAATACTAATAAACAGACTCAGTCATTTCTGTCCAATCTATAAAGATAATGCAATTGAAAAAGTTTAAAATACAGATTGTTCCTAGAGGAAAAGTATCTAGCACATTGGAGCTGAAAGCAGGTCTAAAGTCTTCAAATCCAGTCAGCAGATCGTTCCTTAAAATTAAACAGAGGCAGTGAAGATGATATTTAGAAGGGGACCTTTAAAAAACTAGCCCTGGACATAAATCTGGACAGACCTACAACTGAGAGCACAAGAAAGCAACAGGTTTGACAGAAAAGTTGGTTCCCTTTGCATTTGAGTAGCAGGATTTCATAGTTAATTACCATCCAGACAGGAAGCCAGTGTAATGTTGCCAGAACTGGTGTAATATGTTTCTGTTTATGTGCACCACTCAGAAAGCTGGCTGTAGCATTCTGAACCAGCTCCACTTGGTCCATGCCAACACATAATGGGTTGAAGTGATCCACAGCTGGGGCAATAAAAGCATGAGCAGCATTTTAAGGGTCATTCAGTAAACTGAAAGCCTGACTTTCCCTAAAAGAAAGAGTGTTGACCACAGATTTAACATGCAGTTAAAGTAATATGTGAAAACAGAGAATAATATGGGCTTCATTGTATCCATTGGTTGTCTATATCCACTAAACTTGCTGTGTCACAGGGGGGCTGGTGCTTTGGACAGGTCAGCAGTCCATTACAGGGCAACACAGAATAAACAACCATAAACACTTATACCTAGGGGCAATTTAGTGAAACCAGTTAATTTAACAGTCATGTTTTTGGACTGAGGGAGGAAGCCAGAGAACCCAGAGTGAACCCACACCTGAAAAAGAGAGAACATGCAGGCTCCATCCAGAACCCAGGACCTTCTTGTTGCAAGACACCAGTGCTACCAACTGTGCATTCAAGCCTGTGTGCATTGTATGTTATTTGAAATAACATATTAGGAAGAACTGATATGGCAGAAAGAACCAAAATATTTTGTTTTGTTTAGAATAATGAAAATTTCACAAAAGCTAAAAATCAAAATTGTTGTCTAATATACCAAGCCAATACTTAAGACTAAGCAAGAATATGAAATGTAAATGCATTAAACACATGCTTGAGACTGAAACATGCAAGAACAGAGGAGACACAAGAGGTAGCACAAAATAAAAAATATTTAAAAGCTAGAGAATCACAAATAAAATTGTCCGGTGATCGGAAACTAATATTTAGCCTGATTAGCTGTGATTGGTAGTTAAATAGTTGAAAACTCAAAAATGTTTTCAATCACTAAAGGCACCTTGCTAGGTTGAGCTGAGAACAACACTCTATGGAGTGGACACTGTTCTTTCCTCTAACTTGGTTCTAAATGCCTTACTGATACACAGTAACAGAGATGTTAGAGACTATTTAGAAAGAAATCTAAGACATGTCCAGACATGTTGAGAGAGTCATTCATCCAGGCTGAGAGAGAGAACAGGACTTTCAGCACAAAACAAGAAGGCTAATGTTCCGTGTAAAATTCTGTCCCTCTGGCTAATATGTTTACATGGGATTTCTATTAGTTGTAAAACTGCAAAACTCCATACCAATGAAGCAACACAATGTCAGTGTAATGTTGTTATTCTCTTGGAATATTTTTCTTACAGGGCAGAAAAAAATATTTGCATTTTTTAGGTTTGTATGGAAAAACAGCCATGAAGAAGCTAAAACCCACCATATTTAGTGATCTTTCACTGAGGTCCATGAATCCAAATACAAGGTAATTTCTTACCGAAATAGTTTCACATCCGAGTAATGCAACATAAGACATAACATAACCTAGAGTGTTGTAAAAACATTTTATCCGTTTTATTTAGCTTTTATTTAAGCAGAAAAGGGTCTATTGAGATTAAAAATGTGTTGTAAATTTTTCTCAATAATAAATAATAATAAAACAATTTTAAGATTATTGTGAAAATAGCTTATAATAACAGCCAGGTAAGCAAAAATTAAATATGAATGTAAACTTTTTAAAACTATGTCAGGAAGTTATTCACCTCTTTTGAAAATTAGGCCAAATGTTCGAGCACTTAGCTGTGTCATAAAAAAATCCTACCTGGGATGATATGTTTTGGCCTTGCTGCTACATATGTTTTTCTGGGGGTTTATGTTCATATAACCTGTGAAAATCTGTGAAAACCATAGTCCTCAGAATTGTTTTCTCTGTCAGAAATAAACTGGATCACTTGCCTTATTAGATAAATGATAAGAACGCACTGGTTGAATTATTCTCTCTGACACACATTGGTGCAAAAGAGGTGCAGACCACCCTATTTAAATGAGGAAATTGAGCATGCTACTGGCTGGCTGCTACTGCCCCCAGCGGAAAAAGGGGAAAAACGAACAGATCGTCTCCACTGTGTTGCTTGAAACATGAAGTGGTTGTTGCGCAGCATCATTAAATGGTCCAGTTGCTGATGTTTTCCTTCTGTTCCATTCTGCTCCTGCTTTTCTGGACTCTTACAGTTTGCGAACTTTTGTCGTCAATTTTAACAGCAGCAGGTTTGTCATCGCAGCCTCTGCCGTGACGAGATTATCTCTCCTATCTGGGTGCTTCTGAGGGGGCTTCTGAGGGGGTAATTGAGCATGCAGAATGCTGAGTTTGAAGTTGTTCTGTGAACAGATGTTTTATGTTTGGGGATCGGACAGGCCCAGTGAGGCAAAGACTACATCCTGCTTCGCCTTTAATAAAAATATTGGATTACAGGCTATTGCGCAGGAGAGCAGAGCTGTGTGCCATCGGTGCGCATACGGGGCAGTGCTGCTTGTTTACTGTGTTGCTCGAAGTAACTCGCAACAGTAGCAGCTTACAAATATTATCATAAATGGCCAAAAAAAAATTAAGCTTAAATGTAAGATTAACAACATAAAAATAGTTTGTTGTAAAAGTTGGCAATCTGTATATTATAGCTTCGCTAATTTTAAAACATAACGTCACATAACTGTCCTGAATACTGAATTAACTGTATTAACCCTCCCTTGGCATATGTTCACATTCAAAAAATGTAATCCAACTGATCCAACTCAAATTACTCAGCAGTCTATGCCTCCTTCTGGCCAAAGTTACAGCAGACATTTTTGCGTCCCAGTTAGTACCCGCATTTCAAACGTGCTAAATCTATACGCAATAGCAGCATCAACAATCCGTTTCAGGTTTGATAGTTCGCATGCCGGTGGTAAGGGAATACATTTGCATATTCCCCTCCCATAAATCAGCACGTTTGGATCATTATCATTTGTTTTGCATATTTATGAAGGCAAACACTCAAAAAAGTTGGCGCCCGATGTTTTGCTGGTTTTACACACGCAATCCGATTAGCATCTTGTTTGTAGATCAGCTTTGTGGACGCGAACAGGTTTGCGTTTGGTTTTGTACAAGCAAATCCATCATCCATTCTTATCTAAAATTCTTGAGAAAATAGTTGCTAATCAAATGTGTGAGCATTTACACAGCAATGACCTGTTTGAAGAGTTTCAGTCAGGCTTCAGAGCTCATCATAGCACTGAAACAGCTCTGCTGAAAGTCACTAATGATATTCTTATTGCCTCAGATAATGGACTTGTGTCTGTACTGGTTCTGTTAGATCTCAAAGCTGCATTTGATACAGTCGATCATAATTTTCATTAACATTTACTTTTCCTTCCCATAGAAAGTACTCCTGGATCAGTGCTTCTGCGTTCTCTCTGTGTCTCTGCTCTGTTCTCTCTAACCCCCAGTCGGTCGTGGCAGATGGCCGCTCACACTGAGCCTGGTTCTGCTGGAGGTTTCTTCCTGTTAAAAGGGAGTTTTTCCTCTGCACTGTCGCTACATGCATGCTCAGTATGAGGGATTGCTGCAAAGTCAACGCCAGTGACTGTCCACTGTCTCTACATCCTCATCCAGGAGCAGGGAATGCTGCAAGTCACTGACTGAATGCAATCTGCTGGGTTTCCTTAGACAGAAAAACTTTTTAGCCAATTTGAATAAATAACTAACTCTGACTGCACTGTTCAATGGTTAGGATTAATTGGAATGTATGTACCTGACTTTTGTGAAGTGCCTTGAGACAACATGTGTTGTGAATTGGCGCTATATAAATAAAACTGAATTGAATCAAACTTTTTACATAGTGTTTTGCATGTTGACCAAAACTTTAGACCATATTTTTCCTGTGTACCCAACATGGTTTGTGGCATACTTTAAATGAGACTACCTTTGGGTTTCTTTCAAAAAAAGCCTTCTTCTTGCCTGTTCCCTAAAGGCCAGGTTTGTGGACTGCAAGACTAATACTGCTCCTGTCAACATTTTTTCTGATTTTTATTTGCAAAGATTTTTTAAACCTATATATTTTTTTCTCCTTCCACTTCTATTAATGCTCTGCTTTCAGTTGGTCTATCACATAAACTCCAAAGAAAATACATTAAAGCTTGTAACTTGTAAGAATGTTTGAAGTAATCATGTTTGTGTATTCTTTTTCTACTCAATAACACTTCTTCACCAAATCTCTCTCCAAAGAAAAGGACAATATATTTTTCATCATATTTACATTCACATCCTTTACATAAAACTCTGTGGCGAAGGACTGGCTCAAAAACTGTTTATATTTCCTGCTCTTATACAGGCACCTGTTATGTCATGGCAACACTATTTGGATAGCAACAGCAATATGTATACTTGTTTATATACCCAAGGCGGTTAATCAGAGGCTCCAGTCAGATCCAGGCTTCACACTCTCCCTCTTTTCTATAAAGCCAGTACATTTCCATTCACCCTGTTTCCAAGCTTTATGGATCCCTTATGCCAGTAAACATAATGTAAACCTTTCATTAGTGCTGTAGAATATATTTTGCAACACTTATCCATCATCTGCTCAACACTCCAGTATATTTTATTGTTTTTAGGGATAGAAAAAGAGTTATATAAGTTATATAAGGACATTTTTTTTTCAAGCCCCCTTCTTCATCTTAGGGTTGACACGGAGTGCTGTGGGCACATTTAGTGAGTTTATGTGCAACTGTGTGTGTTTCTGTGCGTGTTTGTTGGTCCACCCCCTACTCTGTCTGTCTGACCAGAACACCCTCCTCTAATTTCCCAGGAACGGCTGAAGGGAGAAAGTGAAGGATTCCAGGCATACCTACACTTCCCCCTTCTGATTGAGTGCCAGTGGTATCTTCACAGGGCTCATCAGAGGAGCAGAAAAAGGAACTAAAATGACAATGTTTGACTGTTCCCCTCACTTCCCCCTCACTCAGTTTCCAAATAAAAGTTAAAAAGTAACATCATTTTGAAGATTAACTCAAGATGTATTTAAATACACTTATTTGCAGAAGTACTCACACCCATTGAACATTTTCATGTTATATATTGGAATTTTACCTGACACAGTTGTGAAGACATGTGAAGTGGATAGATTTCTAATTTTCGATTTTTTTCACAAATAACAATCTTTAAATTGTGGTGTACATTTGTTCATAGTCCTATAACTGCAGTTCTTTTTAAATATGAAGAAGATTTTCACATTTAGAGACTGAACATTATGTATATTCTTTTATGCAAAAAATAGCTCAAGTTCAGAATTCCCGCTGAAAGGTGAACCTCTGTCCAATTTTCAAGTCTTTTGCAGCTTTCTTCCAAGATTGCCCTGTACACAATGCTTCACTGTGGGTATGGTGCATTATGAGTGATACACACTATTTCTCTTTCCCCACACAATGTGTTTTGCACATAACGTAAAAAGTTCGGTGTTGGTTTTATCTAACCAAATCATCTCATGCATGGCTTGTGAAAAGCTGCAAACATTACTTCTCGTGTGCAATTCATAGTTGTCCAGTCGAAAGATTCTAACCCCCAGATTCCACATCCGTGCTTGCTTTATTCCATTCACGTCCTTTCACATCCGACTGACGGAGCAACTCCGTTGTTATGTTAATTATTGAGAACGGTTCAACATTCGCCGTGACTACTCTGATTGTCACTGTTGACTGACCCACTCTCCGTCGTTCACCGTCAAATTATGGAAGAACTCCAATTTTCTGGTCCGTCTGGCTCCCGCCGGGTCAAATTCCACAATTTCAATCGTAGCAAACAGGAAAAAGAATGGCAACAACATCCGGTTTGTCAAAGTTAAATAGAGTAAATAGATTTTTTTTAACATTCACAATAAAGTTAAGCATTCTGCTTGTAATTATGATGCCAAATAAACAACGGCTAAACTTAACTGCATTTGCTTTTCATGGTCTATATTTTGGTGGTAAAATATTTTGGTGGTAAAATGAATGTTAACAGCTCCTTTATATCCCCTTTTTTATCGTGTGAACTCGTACCTCTCGCGCATGTTCTCTTTGGGCTCCAAGGAACTTGGAGCGGAGCTTGACGGAGTTACCACGGATGTAGTAGCCGTTGCTTTTCACGGACTTACAGAGCCAGTCTGGAACGGAACTAAAACGTACAGGAGCGGAGGATGTGGAATCTGGGGGTAACCTCTGAGTTACCCTTGAGTTCCAGAGTAAATGAGGCTAAATAAAAGTGCATGTTTCAGATTGTTATTTGTAACAAATTTTGAAAACATTGTATCATTTGTCAATTTCTTATTATCTTTAAATTTCTGTCAGATCTATCCCAAACAAGATACACTAATGTTTGTGGGTGTAATGTGACAAAATATAAAAAAGTTCAAGGAGTTTGAATACTTTTGTAAGTAGGGATGGTTACCGAATTCTGTACTTTTATAGGTACCGACCAAATTCTGTTGGTAGAACCGAATACCGATTCACGTAACATCAAACAGTACCGTGGTTTGGTACCTAAACGCATTATTGTGACACAGAGAGTGGAAGAGTGGGCGATTTTCCATGCCGGACATGAACACAGCATTGCACGCAGAACGCACAAGGGCGTAATGACGTCGATAGCCGCTGCTACAGTCAACAAAGCAAGCATGTCTGATAGAAAACCCTCGAAAGTACAGCTCCACTTGTCAAAATGCGACGCAGATTATGCTCGCTGCAATATTTGTGACGTGAAGTGTAAGACCAGCGGTGGGAATGCTTCTAATCTGAGAAAGCACCTGGTTAAACACACGATTTTTCTCAAGGCTGAAGAAGGCACAATTTCTGACAGTCTCAGATCTTCGGCTACAACTCCTGCATTTGGCACCGTTAGCACACCTGCATCTGTTAGCGACTCGTCATCTGCAGCCAGCAACATGGGAGAAGAAATGTTTGAAACAACCGAGATGTTACAATCCAAACAGCTGGATGTTGTTTTGATATATTCATTAAAGTTTATATATTGACAAATAAATATGTTAAATAACAAAAAAGTTGAGATTTTAAAATTAAATTAATTAACATTTGCTACCACATAAACACATACAAAAGTACTGAAAACTGGTACCGTTGAGTACAGATAGCAATTCCCAGGTACCGGGCACTAACTGGCTGATGGGAAATGCAATGTCCTGACGTGCTGTGACACGGACATCCAATTTTCTATGAGTATCGAGTTACTGCTGTGAGGATCTGTGTCTTAAGATGCCTGCAGAGCATAAAGGAACTTATTATTCTAAATAAATGGAGAAAACCAGCTTACAGATTTATTCACACCAGCTGTCTCCCTCCTTGTTCTTGTTTTAATTTAAGCTGTTTATTTGTTTGCTTTTTTCCAGGAAACGTCTTTACTTTCTCTTCAACTAACCCTGCGCCCTGGGAACCAAGAGGGATTCATGGATCTTTTTACCGCACAGCTGAGATTTGAGAAGTGCGAAAACAAATTTGCCACCTTCACACAAAAAATATAAATCCTGGATAGACTTACTATCATTATATAAAAAAAAAACATAAAAAACTGCACTGATTAGCCAGAACCTCAGCTGATGAGAGATGGAGCACTAAAGTTATACATCTGCATAAGTCAACATGCACTAAAGTACTCGGGCAAATAAACACACAGAGATTAAGGCGTCTTTAACAGGATTGCACACAAACACCAAACAGGCTTGTTATGATACGGGAATATTCACACTTAAAGACAACAGTCTGGACTGTTCACAGAAATGTTTTCTGCACAGAAACCTAATTAGACTAATGGTGTTAGGTCACAGCATGTGCAGCAAGCAGTCAGAGTTTGACGAATGAGTAAACAAGCAACTGTTTCAATATTGGCCTAACAATTACATCAAATCGGTCAGTAATAGCTACATATAATTGGAATCAGCTGATTCGAACCCTAACCCTTTTCATGAATAAAGCAACCAGTAACATCATAGCAAGAGGTGACTCACTGCTGCAATACTCCCCTACTAATACATGAGTAAGTTGTTTTCCTATATGGATTTCTCTACAGGGTATTGTGTTACTGGAAAAATCCCTCATATGACTTGAACTTTGCATGCTGACAAAATTCACTGGTAATCAGTGATCTCATTGGGATAATTCAGTTTGCTTAAAAAGAACTGTTTAAGATGCAGTTTCTAGTGTGGAAAGACTTTCCCTTCTGATCACAAAATGTTTTTTTGTTTTTTTATTTTATTACAGGTAAAAAAAAAATCTATTTTACATTGACATCTCAAAAATAATTCGGTGCTACATTCATTAACTTTCCCTTCTAATTTGGAAGTAATATACAAGATGAATTTAAAGGATATGGTACTTTGTCTGAAGAGTACAACAGTAAGTATAAATACCTAGCATCTAAAATGTATTTTCTGTATCAACAAGCACATTAAATGTTTTGAAATCTGGACACATAGTGAATTGGCCAAGTTCTAAATTAAAAAAAAAAAATTAAATGGCTCACTTGTTCCATAGAAATAAATGCAGCTAGTGTATTATTCCAATAAAAAACATAATCCAGGCAAAACTGGATTAAGATAAAAATCAAGCGACACAAACAGTGTCCTGCTTTATGTTTAAAAGACTCGCCTACATAATTATTTCTTTGTTGTAACAGTGCCCCTATAATCCCCCTATAGTGCTATCACATCCAACCTTTGGAATGCTTTGTTTCATGCCAGAGTCCAGTTTCTGGAGGAGATCACACAGGTTTGAACCCATCCTGGACCCTTAAAACGGACCACAGAACCTTACCCTTGTATGGTTAAAACTGCCGGACTTGGCACGGTTTATCCACACCCTGGAGTGATTCACTTGCAGTGTGAATGCATGCCGACCGTACCAAAAGCAGGAAGAGATATATAAGATATAACGTACTGTATTGCCAAGAACCATTGTATTAAAACACAATACCTCTCGTCAAAGCAAGATCTATCCCATACAGTGACATCTAGTTCCTCTTAGGAAATTACATTGTCTGGTAAAATAAGTCTAAGTTGTTGTTTTGAAACCTGGATATTACACTTTGTATCTGTGTTTGAGACTAGTGGTGGTTGGACGACATGTCCCCGGCTAAAGCCGTCCCTGGAAATGTCCCCGACATTTAGTGTTCTATGACTAAGAAAAAAATGTTGCATGTGGACTGTTATTACAGTAGCCGGGTAAAAAGCGCAAGTCAGCATGTCGTGCTGACAGAGCAGAAGAAGAGCAGAGGACGGCATCTTTTAAAAAAAAGAATTAGAAGAGCAGAGCGCATGCCTGGCACCACTGGCAGAGAGCTCTCCTGTGATATGGTACAGTATGTGTGAATCGATTTATTTTGTTTGGACTGGGCTAATCCGATTAAGGTTTAGTTCGCAGTCAGAAACGTTACTAGTGTTGTCAACATTCACTGTGCCGAAAAGAAAAAAATAGGGCTGGGATGTGTTTGGAATATACTGTCTGGGTTTCAGCCAACTGTCCTATGTTGCTGTGGGTAATATCAAATTGACTTTAAACAATAACTGTAAAATACGTAACACCAGCACAAACCAGATCTGAGCATCACTAATCTTACCCAGTCACTATATGGTGACTGTAGCTTAGTGGGTAGAGTAGTTATCTTGCAATCGGAAGGTTGTGGGCTCAATTCCAGCTTTCTCCTGTCACATATCAATGTGCCCCTGGAAAAAAAACACTTAATTCCAAGCTGTCTAACAATTGGTGTGCATGAGTTTGTTAGTGTGAGTGGGTGAATGTAGCTCTAATGTAAAGCAAATATAAATTCGGTCTATTTACTCTTCAGCCAGTAACACAAACATATCATCTTTTTGATACAAGAACCTCTGACACCACTATCTTTCTAACAAGGTTAGTATTTTCCGTAAAAGCCTGTATTCTGTAAATATTTTGCTATACGTGTTTTACACATTCTTCATAAAAATACTAAATACATTGAAAATTGTATCTATTTGGGTACCATAATTACACGACTGCAGAAGCCCATTATATCAACTATTATTTCAAAAAATTTGAAAATCATAGAAAGTTAAAATAGTAAATATATTTGGTTATGTTAAAAATATCCAAAAGAACACTTCACTTTAAAAAACAAACTGAATTTACTCACAATTATTTCTTTTATGACGCCTTAAGGGATTAAAAACAACCAAATCATCACATTTAAGAGCCATAATCAACTTTTTACTAAAGAAATCCCAGGATTTACTGACGTACTATCAAACAGTGGCATGCCCTAAAACATAGCTTCAATTGTTTTATGTGAGATTTCAATCAAAGTTTACAATGTTTTTTTAAAAAAAGCCCCCTTTACATATCTCACCTGTTCATGTTTTGTGAGGCGTGTCTTATTATGGATGTCAGAAGAGATTAGGTTGAACCTATGTTTCTCGGCCAAAAGCCTCAGTAGGATGACCACTGTCCGACTGCCACACTTCCCCACACGGTTGTAAACCACCTGGCTGGGAAACGGGAGCACCTGTAGATACATACAGGAAAACACACACACACAAAGAGTTAGACTAAGAAAAAAACAATGGTTTATTTGGTAACATTTCAATATTTTATATGCTTCTTTTGTTGTTAAAATGTTCTATTATAAATTTATACAATGTATGCAATGGGAATTTTACCAATTTACCAATTACCAATTTAACAATTTCAGTATTCATCCTAGTAGAAAAAAATGTGTTGATGTACAAAAGTTGAATGAGACTTAACCGATGTTGCAACATACTGAGCTTAAGCTAAAGAAAAACAAAGAGGCTTAGCTTTTCTGTTTCCTTCATATGCTCTTTCTTTCCTTAAACTCAGTAAGTTTGAAACTGTACTGCAAAGCGAAACTCACACAATTTTCCATTTTTGTCACCCACACACACAAGCTACATCAAGCACTCTCACACAAAACATGACTCACCAGCTAAACAAGCAACTCAGCCACAATTCATTTACTTCTGCCTTGCAGAAGAAGTTAAGTACATGTCATTTTATCCAAAATGTTGTAACTAACCAAATATATCTCAAAGTCCCACAAGTTTATCGTAAAAGCATGATTATTAATTACAGCTATAGAAGCTGATTAATCAATGTTGAAAAAGAATGGAACAGAGATTTCCATAAAAAGATTTTTAGGTTATATTTTTAAAGAGACTGACCCTTTTAAAAACTAGCCGATTATTGCCCCATTAAAAAATTTTTTTTTCCCTCTTTAATTTAAGGAGCCACAAAACCTCATTGGTCGAAATAATGCAGTTCTCTTTCATAGCATTCTTTTCTGTCTCACTTTGGGGGAAGCCCTGGGCGTGCCCTCATCAAAGCCCCTATTGCATTACGCCAGCCAGGATTGGCTGAATAAGCCTGTCAGTGTCAGAGAGGGCAGAGCCCCCCCCCTTTTGGGGCCGTCGCCCGATTTTTTATTCAAAAACCTCTTCTCAAACGGCAAAATTCCCAACTAGCTCTCCATTAGATACGGCCTCTCTTCGGAGCCTAGCAAAACTGTCCACAGACACGTGCGCAAGCTCGATCACCGGCCCTTTTGCTCGGGGTTTTTGTCCATATCGTGGAGAGTAGCACCCCTCGGTAGAAATACTGGGGGAAAGAGTAGAAATACTAAAAAAAAAAAAAAAAAAACAAGGGGGTCAACTTACCTGCTACATGTTGCCCGTTACAGAGTAGCAATACTCCCGCTGTACTCCCCACAGGGAACCCGAAACCCCCCCCCAACCTAGCCCCCCGGTTAGCTTAAGCTGTCACCAGCTAGTTTTCTTTTTTTTTTTTTCGTAGCCTCACACCCAAATCCCTACAAACATGCAGACTGCCAAGTTCTTCCACAAAAGCTGGGGAGAGCATACGGGGCACGAACCTGCCCGTGTGGCAATAAAATTTTCAAGCGGACCCCCACCGGGTTTGTGGGTGCCTCGGTCTGAAACACCCCCAAGCAGCCTTTGACCGGGGGGAAGAGTGCTCCACTGTAGCCGTTTCCCCCTCAAGGTGCTCCGTGGGTCCGTCAGTCGACATTGTCCAGCAACGACCCAGTGTTGGCTTCGACAGCATCTGTACAGGACCAAACCCGTAAAAGCGGTTTCTCTGACCACCGATACGAACCGGGGCCAAGTTGGGGGAAAAATCCTCGGCGCCGTGGCCCCCTTGCCACCCGAAATGTCCGAGCATGGCCCCCGGGCATCCGGGCCCCGCTGGCCTCCTGATGGCGGGGACGATGAACTCTCTGACCTGGATTCGGAAATGCCCTTCTGGGATAACTGAGGATTATGACCCATCTCCCCCCCCTCAGGAGGGGGTTGAAAAACCCACTTCCTCAGGCGCGGGCCGACCCGGGTCATGATAGGGCCAACTGGATTTGACCTGCACGACGTGTGCAAACGCTCTGCTGCCTTTTTTTTTTTTAACCCCAGTGGCCCGGAGGTTCAGGCGGAGTAGTCCGCTCCCGTTTCGACGGAAAGAAGCTACCAAAAAGCACGGAAAATAGGCAGACAACTCTTGCCTTTTTTCCCGGGACTACTGGAAGAACTGGCCATCTCCTGGCGCAACAAGCCCTTTAAGGAGAAGCACCCAGTGGCTGGCAGTTTGATGCTGGATTGTGACAGGATGGAAAAGAGCGGTCTCCGCCAGATGCCACTAGTCGAGCCGGTCCCGCCCTCCCTTCAAGAGCGGACCGTTTTCAGTCCAGCCTGACGGATAAGTCCTACAGGGCTGCGGCACTCTCAGTCCGTGCTCTGAACGCCTCGTCCCTGCTGATGGCTTATCAGGCGGAACTCGAGGAGCAGATGACCGCCTCACCTAACGCTGCGTCATGGGAGGAAGTGTGTATCATAACAGATCCCTGCCTTCACCTCCATAAATTGGCAATCCAGGCTCTGGGCAGAACCATGGGGCTCATGGTTCTGTAGGAGAGAGCCAAGTGGCTGAACCTCACCATGCTTTCCAATAAAGAGAAGGAGGACCTCCTGGACCCCCCATCACACCTCAGGGGGCAGTTCAGAGCAGCGGTCACCTCGATGCAAAAAAGGTGGAGGGAGAAGAAAAGGGGATGATGAAGCCTGAAGCTGTGTCCCCCTCAGATGTACATTTGCCACTGGGACCACGGCCCCGGGCCACCCCAGCCCCGAAATTTTTCCCCAGCGGGGGAGCTCGCTTTCCCCCCACCTTCAGGATCCCGAGACAACCCAAAAGGGAATCAGCTGCTCAGGGACCACAGAAACCCTCTGCCCCCAAGCACATTGGCCAAAGGAAGCCCGAAGGCTCTCCCCCGACCAGCCCCTCCACTCAGGGTGGTAAAGGGGGGAAGCGGTTGGGCTGACCCCCTCCCTGGATGGAGGGAGCGAGTAGGGATCCCTTCCCCCACGGCTCTGTTTCCCGAGCCCGTTCGAGTTCAGCCTTTCAGTGCTTGACCGAGAGGACGTTCGAGCCTGCTCAGCACGCCCTGAAAAAAACTGAAAGACTGTGTTATTATGGGGAATTCCACAACCCCCGTTCACGTCACACAAACCCATTTTTCTGTTCACAAAAATAAATGTTCACAAGCTGTCGCATCCAGGCCCCGGCCCGGGGGCACAGTTAAAAACATTAAAAATATAAACGCACTAACTCTTGGGGATTTGGGCCCCCCCTTTTGAGAGACCTCTTCTGAGTGTGAGCAGCTCTGTTGCGCAGCAATACCCCCCTGCGGGGGCACTACAAGGGCCCGGGGTTTTTGCGGCCTAGCGCCAGAAGGCGGGGCTCAGCCCGTTTTTTCCAAGACTGGCCTGTCAGCGCCCTGACAGTGAAAAAACATCTTTGGGGAAAAATGCACAGACTCAGAGTGGGGGTTTTAAAAACAATTTAAAAAAAGGGATAAGGGGACAGTTCGCCGTATCCCCCCCAGCTTCAGGGGAGTGATTCATTCACAAGCAGAAGGGGAAAGCCGCTCTTTTTCTACAGGGGAAATTTCCCTCGTTGCTGGAGAAAAGCGCGATAAGACTGATTCCTAACGAACACGGGCCCGATCGTTTTTATTTTTGCTTTTCCCGTGCCAAAAAAAGGGGGCGGGGGGGGGTGCGATCCTAGACCTCCGGGGGCTGAACAAGCATCTGAGAAAATACAAATTCAGGATGCTGACCCACACCTCCCCTGCTGCGCTTCCTACGTCCCGGCGATTGGTTTACTTCAATCGACCTCAAGGATCTTTTTCCACATCCCCATATACCCACCACACAAAAAATATCTCAGATTTGCATTTCAGGGAACTGTTACGAATACCTCGTACTCCTTTTGGACTGTCTCTGAGCCCAGAGTGTTTGTGAAGCGCCGGGGGGGCTGCTGTGGGTCCGCTCAGGGGGCGGGGGGGGTCCCCCCGGGGGTGATGTACATAGACACTGGCTGATCGCCTCGTCCTCCCACCAAGAAGCTGCAGTCCACACAGCTGTATTAGTACAGCACATGATGGATCTGGGTTTCCAAATAAATGTGGAGAAGAGTGTCCTGCTTCCTTCTCAACACATATCCTTCATAGGTCTCTCCCTAAACTCAGTCCAGGCCAGAGTGAGACTAACAGAGGACAGAATGAAAACCACCCTCGACTGCTTGCCATGTTTCACAGAGGAAATCTGGTATTGTTCATACTCTGCAGAAGGCTTTTGGGGCTGATGGTCTCAGCATTAGTAGTAGTCCCACTGGGACGTCTCCATATAAGAGGGATCCAACGATGGGTAGCCTCTCATCAGAGGCTGAACCCACTCTTCTGTCAGAGAGTGAGGGTTACCACAGCCTGCACAGGAGCACTACGTCCTTGGCGGGAGGCCAATATGCTGACACAAGGTGTTCCGATGGGAGTCGTGCAAAGCAGAAAGGTGGTCACGACGGATGCCATCCTGTCGGGCGGAGGAGGTATATGTGAACGACAAATGGTGAATGGGTTTTTGGGGGGCCCAAACATGCTGTCAGCTCACATAAATTACCTGGCGCTGATGGCTGTTTTCACTTAACGTTAAAACATTTTCTCCCTATCCTGGGGGGAACCCACGTGCTGATCAGAACCACTGTGGGGGCTTATATCAAAGGGCAGGGAGGTCTGAGGTCACTGAGGCTCCACAGGCTGACTCACAAACTAATAATTTGGAGCAGCAGACATTTTCTGTCACTGAGAGCCACTCACATCCCCGGGGGTCTGAACTGTGGAGCAGACCTTCTCTCCAGGGGAATCCTCTGTATGCAGAGTGGAAGCTCCATCCGAAGGTGGCCAGGCTGGTCTGGCAGAAGTTCGGTCAGCCATCAGTGGACCTGTTTGCCTCACAGGAGAACAATCAGGGCCCCCTGTTCTTGTCCCTGCACGATCAGAACGCACCTCTGTGGGTGGACGCACTAGCCCACACCTGGCCTCGTGTTCTGCTCTATGCGTTTCCCCCAATAGCTCTCATTGCACCAACGTTAGCCAGGGTATGAGCAGAAGGCCTGACAATGATCCTTATTGCACCCCATTGGCCAGCAAAACACTGGTTAGGGGACATAACACAGCTCCTCTGCCAGGAGCCGTGGCCTCGTCCTGCACGCAGGGATCTGCTGTCTCAGGCACAAGGACAAATATTCCATCCTCACCCAGAACAACAGGCTCATTGGGCTTGGCCTGTGAGTGGTTCAATCTGCAATCTGTGGACTTTTGAGCCTAAAGTGTTGGGGTCATACTCACCAATTGAGTTGGTGTCTTTTAATCCCCCTCCTTTCTCCTCGCAGGAACAGGAGAAGCTGCACAATCTCTGCCCGATACGTGCTTTACAGATCTACCTAGGGAGAACAAAACAGGTCAGAAAAAGTGACCAGCTGTTTGTCTCCTGGGCTAAGAATCATTATGGGAAACCGGTGTCAAAACAGCGGCTCGCCCATTGGATCACTGCTGCAATCTCCTTAGCCTATAGTTCAAAAGGGCTTCAGCCTCCAGAGGGCCTGCATGCCCACTCTACTAGGGGCTTAAGCTCTTCATGGGCCCTGCTCAGAGGAGTATCTGCGAGAGATTTGTGCTGCTGCAAGCTGGGCGTCTCCTCACACGTTTGCTCGGTTTTACAAACTTGACGTCACAGCATCATCGCTGGCTCATTCAGTACTCGGTGTGGCACCAAGCACTATAAAGAACTATGATTAATTGTTTTGCAGTCGTTCCCAATGTGAGACACTCACTCATGCTACTCAGAGAACTGGGGTTACGAAAGTAACCTAAAGTTTTATGGGATGGTTCAGTAAGAGCACACAACAGACAACATCTTAAGCTACAGTAACAAAAATACATACATATATTAATTTTCTTTCTCGTATGTTTCAAACTTCTGATTGTACAGCTCACCAAGGCCCCACACAGTGTTTTATCCATTCAACACCTTGAAATTAAATGAAAGGACAAAAACCTAAGACAATGACAAGTATTACTTTGCCAGAAGCTCATCTTGCAGTTTTCATGATTTTGTGAGAGGTGAAACAATCTTTCTTAGAACTGAGATTATCCTTGAGCACAGTAAAAGGTTCTTCTAAATGGACAATGACCTTAGTAATACCACCAATTTGGTGATATTCCCAAGGCTTATTTCAGTCCCAAAGAAAATCTGTAGGCAAAGCAGAAAAGTGTGAAAGCAAGGCATCTCAAAAATCTGATGAATTTGCCACAGTTCTACTGGGAGGAATTGGCCAAAATTCCAGTAAACTACCGTCAGAAGCTTGTTGAAAGAAACCCAAAACATTTGACCAAAGGAGTACAGTTTAAAAGGCAATTCCACCAAATACTAATGAAATATACAAAAAATTATGAAGTTGAAGAATGTTACATATGGCCCAGGACATGTTGGAGGGACAATGTCTCTTGGCTGGCCTGGGAATGCCTTGGGCTCCCCCCTGAGGAGCTGGAGAAGGTGTCTGGGGAGAGGGAAGTCTGGGCATCTCTACTAAGTCTGCTGTCCCCATGTCCCGGTCCCGATTTACAATACTGTGATTATCACTTGTCTTTTAGATAGTGAAATAGTATAGGTGTATTTAAATGTTATTGCATATGTAGAATTTATATCATTATTATTATTATTATTATTATTATTATATCTAGAAATTGGGTGGCAGCAATCGTCTGATTCTGTGATTGACTGGCCTTGATCATTGATTGGTTGGTTGGAAACTAAAAACGCAATCTTTTTTTAAATAATTACCGATCGTTCCTGATTAAAAGGATCTAAGATCATTCTTCTGCTACAAATCTGTTAGCTATAGGTCAAGTTTTAAATGCATTAGAGGACATCAACTGTTCTTTGATATTTTTCAAAGTTTCACCTTTTAGAAACAAGACTGAGGGTTGAACTCCAACACCAACTGCAACAGGAAACTGCTTTATTCTCACAGCTTAAAGTACAATAACTGTTATTAGACTAGTTTTGGGAAAAGATTTCGAGTTGTTCAGAGACAGTTTTCTTGGACAGAACACCCAGCATTGCTCTGTGTTTGCCAAATACCAACAGACATCCCAGCTTGTTACATTAACAAGGTGGGTAAAACACATGCAGTGTTTTGCAGGACGTCATTCCCTGCAGAAATTGTGACAAATGACTGTGTTAAACTTCTAACAGCCAGCTGCTGAATAACATTGGAAGAACACCAGAGATGCTATGAAAAGAGCAAATCTCCTGTCAACAGAAAAAAAGGAGGGAGTCTTTCTGTTTGTAATGTCATTGTTCCCATTCTTTAAGGCATAGGTTTTCTAAAACATGCTTTGAAAAATATCTGCGGTGCCTGAAAGGAAGGTATAAAGTTTCTGGTAAATTCAGAGAATTAAAAAGTAACATATGACAGGGCTGTTTTTAATTTTGCATCTAATGAGATTTATTTTAGTCTGACTTTTGTTGTGGTAATGCTTTCAAGCTAACTCTAAGCAGATTTTCAGGAAGAGGAGTAGTCCTTCCAGTCATCTTTCTACCATACCCTTTCTTCTGCTGTCTCTTCTCAAAAATTAGAGCCCTGTTCACACATTTACACTCAGAGCTCCAAGTAAATCAGGGTATTTTTAGACACCCTCAGATGTACCACTATTTTAACAAGGAAACATGGCTCACTGACCCCCAAATCGCGACCACTGTTGCTGGAAATCCATAACAGCTGTTACTGATGCGAACACACATAAGACTTAAAGTAAGGCTCAGCACATTTTTTGTTAGACCTGATCTGGGGTCAGTGTCTTTCACTGTGAACTGCATGTTTAGGTTTCAGCTTTGGGAAGAGTGGAAATTCGAAGCATTTCCTGTTATTTCAGAAAGGAGAACAAGCAAGACAGACTGTGTGTAGCTTTGGCAGTGATTGTGTCTCAGCATCTACAGGTGATTTTGGAATTATTGATGTAAATAACTGGGGAAAGAACTGAATATCAGAATAAAACATAATTGAGAGGTTTGTTTTAACACCAACATCAACATATGTTTCTGGAAAGGTAAAAAAGTAAAAAAATGAGCACTAAAACACCCATATCATTGTAGATAGGACATTCATGGAACACTGCCACATACAAAAAGTGCTATAGCTCTATTCTGGGTGAAGTGTGGTTTTTCCATATGCTCTCATTTATGTTGGACTTTCATCTCGATTTTGAATCTTTCCCCACATTTACCAGAACCACAACCTTCTGATTGCACATGTTTTAGGACATCGCTTACACTCCTGATGAATTCCAACTGCAGGAGGGAATGTCAACGAAAAAGATAATGAGAGATGTGGCTAATGTACCACGCACCACAAACATGTCATTATTAATGTCTCTCTGGGGATTGAGATGAATAGAAGGAACCAATCAGTCTATGACATGCAACTATTGCAACAACTGCATCTATGCACTGACTTGGCTGACAGTATCATTATGGGGCTGACAGTATCATTATGGGGCTGCATTCATAATGGGACCCCAGGATCAAATCCTCGAACTCTTTGACACAAACGCCAAAGAAAAAAACTTTCCTGAGCAAGTCACGTCTGGTTTCAGAAACGTCCTGTTCCATTAAAAAGATATATATTTTTTCTTTTTTTCTTGTTCTTGACACAGATGAGCTTCCGTGTTTCCATGATAATGAATATGTATAATCGGATGCCTAAAGGCCTCAAGTCTTAAGAGCTGTTACTCTCAAAATTCTTGCATCAACAGTGTATATATTTGTATAAACAGTCTATTTTATTAATAATACCTTCTAATATCTGAAGTTTGCACAAATATTGGTTTTATCAAATATTCATTTTATAGATTGATCTGAATCATGTAAACTGACATGAATATCACAAATATAAACGCCAAATTTGTAAACATAATAAAACCAATTCTGAGTGGGATTATGAATATTGTGTGTGTGTGTGTGTGTGTGTGTGTGTGTGTGTGTGTGTGTGTGTGCTACATGTGGTATCAATTTTGTATCATTGGTTTTTTTGGGAATGCTTGGTTACAATATAAAATTGTGATATTGTGTATTTGATGGTATTTATGGAATCTAATAACTAATCTTGAAATTTTGTATATACTCTGTTTCCTATATGATGTATTTTATTTAGCTTTCTACCATTCTTTGTCTTTTTTTACTTCATTAATTTTAGGTCATTCAGCCAGTACCATGTGGCAGGGGGGCAAACAAAAGAAAGGATCCGTGGGTGTAATTGGGGCATTTACATTTGTGTGGTTCAAAATGTTCATCAATGCACAATGTCCCTCTTCAGCAAAAAAAATTAACGAAATGAAATGAAAAATGGCTTGTTTTGAATAATAAAAGATGGACTTAATGAACATCTTCACCGTGTTCCAGTCACAGTTTGTGTAATATAAGTCACCTTACTAGGTGAATGTGGCTGTATGAAGCCAGTGATGTGGTTGCTTGGTTTGTGTCTGAATGAAGCAAGTTTTTATACACATTACTGAAAAATGAAACACAGATGTGATCTGAAATAAACAAACCTCATTATTGTCCTCAGTTAATAATATTCAACATAACAACCCCCCAAACTGCTCTGAAAAAACCTCACAGAACTCCAAATAAACATCAAGAAGGGAGCAAAAGTAAGAGATTACACGGGAACGAAATTAGGTAAAAATGGAGTGGTTGATTAAAGATGCTGTCAATAAGCAAGGGTCAAATAGAGGGAGAAGGCAGTTGGCAAAGAGAGAAAGAGGGAGCTCAGAGGAAAGATAGTCCTGCAGACATGCAGCTGGATGGATACAAGGCCCCTGTGTCAGCTTTCCCTCAGTGTTTGTGTGTGAGTGCATTCAAAGCATTACTGTAGCTCCGAAGGCAGGTCCTGCTGGTATTTGCAGAGTTTGCATGCAACTCCTTCGCACAAACCTAACCCCTAACCTCCTTTGACTTAACTGGCTTCAACTGAAGGGTAACACATCAGAGACAGAAAATCTGGGAAAAAAGATCAAGGGATAGAAAGCGGCGAGACTAGATAAGGACTCACTCTCTGAGCATGGGGTCCGTGGTCATTCAGATATGTAGATTCCCCTGCAAGAAAACAAAAATAAGCATGCATGTTAGAATGTATTATAATATACATAAAGCATAAATAAAAACAACTTTAAAAAGAAACTTTCAATTATGCATGCCGTACAACTGCATAGGCCCCTACACATGCAAGAATAGTGTGAAAAAGCTAACAATCAAACCAAAAATATATGGATAGTAAATTAATGTCTAAAAAAAACATGTGTCGCAGGAAAAAATGTTTTGTGTTCATTAAGGTTTGCAGATGCATTTTTAGAGCTGTACTAAAAGCAGATTCTTGACCAATAGACAAATGTGAGAAGTTAATTAGAACATTTAGGGAGAGGATTGTCCACTAAAAAAATAATACTGCATCTGGCAATGCATCATGGCAAATTTGATAACTGATTTCAGTTTGAAGCCTGTAGTGATGCCACTTGGCTCTCAGGGCTTGCTAAATAGGTTTTTCCATGCAGCTCTCATGGCTATTATACCACAATGCTACCGCCATTGCACTAGAATGCAATCTACATTGTAACCTCCCATTCACATACAAAAGTATGTGAATGGGAGGTTTCAACACTTCCACCATTTGTTTAATCTTTATTCTTTGCAGTAGATCAGCGATTTTATCAGCTCATTAGCTGCATGAGAGGATATAGGTGAGGAAGCTTTCTTAAAAGAGTACTGCTTGCTCAAAACACTCTGGAAACTCGCCAGCTCCAGGATGGATATTAGGGAGCAGACTATGTACTTGATGCACTCTCAAGGTGCATCAAGTACATAGTCTGAGACTCTGCAGAGACTCTATGTTGCACCTGATTTTTAATGACGGGGTGCAGCCTTAGAAAACAAATACTTTAGGATAAGCTCAAAATTATGAGTGTTAAAATAAAAATAGCTCAAACTTACTGTTCTAATCAGTATTTTCTAATTGGACTGCAGACTTACAAACTCATGACTCCAATTAGCTTTAGTTGACATGCACAGTGATGCTCTGAGTTCATTTTTCTTACAAAACAACAGGATTTACTTAGACTTTTTTAAAAATTTAATATAACAGATTCATTGTCAATAATCTAACATAACTTTAGCGTATTCGCCATGTCATTAAATATGTTTTGGATATACATGGTTTTATCAGAATAGTAACAAAAACAGTGCTGCAAAATACATTAAATTGCAGCTGTCATTGCCGTTCCAGTCTGTGCAATATTGCAGTTGCAAAGGTCTGCTTAGGTGCAATATTTATTGGCATGTATCCAAATTCTGCCAGAAATGCATTTGAATAGTTGGATGGACTTTCTCTATTGTTTGTGCCTACACTTGAAACAGATCCTAGTAAAGGGGGTGCTAAAACTCAGGGAGAGCTGTTGGGTGATGGTGATGATGGAAAAGAAAAAAATAACTTTTAGCAAAATGTTGTTTAATGGCAATCCAAATCATCATGTTTAACAATAATTTTGAAATTATGTGCACCTTTAAACAAAAAACCAACACAAAGTCTGCTTTTAAAACTAAATAAAATTATAAAACCCCCAAAGTCTTCCCTCCCATCCAACCATTTACTATACAAATGTATTTCTGTTGAGGGTCATAATCCTATGAACACATCCCAACTGACAATTGGAAATAAAATAGCAAACACAGACATGCCACTACTTCATTGAGCACCTGACAGCGACACAAATACTCAACATACGTAAGTAAAGTAACATTTATTTGCAGTAAAGTAGAAGGGGTGAGAATTTGAAACTAAGTGCAAATTCACAATCCAATAGCAGAAAGATGACAGTGTTTTCAAAGTGCATTTTACAATTAACTGATTCAATCTTTGTGAATGAAAAGAGCCTACTTTTGACTGACATAAAAGTAAAAAACTTATATGGTCAGTAATCAGTGTCCAGTAGACTTCAGAAAGCAGTGCTGTAAAAAACTGCACAAAACATCCCTTTCAAACCAATATTTGGACCCAGCAGTTGTTGCATTAGCTGTCCATCTCTCACTGCCAAACAAAGAATAAAGCATATGATTCTTTTGCAATAAATCTGAAAATATTGTGGAGAAAGTTGTAGCTTTTCAACACAGCCAACAATGGAGCTCATTCAGTTTTGTTCCCACCCTAAGCGTCTACGCTCAGCCTTTAAAACTAGTCTGAAATCCAGGGCCGGGCTTCAGACAGCGGCCTCTTCTTTGGCTGTCATACGAAACACAGAGGTGCGGTAGCCATGGTCATGTGTAACACATTTAGGTTGTAAATATAAGAGATGGAGAATGATTTGGTATAGCAGAGGTAAAATAAACGAGAAAAAGAAATCTTACATAAGCCAACAGTCCCCCTGTGTGTCTCTGAGATTTGATCCAGAGCACAGATGAGATTAATAAGAGAAACAGCATAAAACACTCAAACTGATTTATTTTTCTACTCAGTTTCTCTGTTTGAGCTGATTAAAAGTTGTTTATTATCTGCCTGTGCTGTAAGACTATGACTTTAAGTATGTGTTTAGAAACATGTGTGCAAGGTTTGAGTAATTACTCAAACAGTGAGATAAACTCTCCATCAGCCTTGATATTTTACTCTCTCTAAACCACAGAGTCACACGTGGCTTTTTATAACTTATAGTTTCCTGTGTGAGCCATGCCTCATTAAATCATCTGATTCTTTATCTACAAACGCTATCACAGCTGTGCTATGCTCATCCTCTAGAGTCTATCCATGTGTTGCTCCGCCTCTATTTATGTGGTTTTACTTAGTCCTCCTTTGGAATGCAGAGGGATGGATGTGTTTGCAAGTCTTCTCAGAGGCATTTCAGGTCACGGCAGAGTAAGGATGCCGAGAAGCAGACATCTCTGTTCCTTCCTCTGTGATCCATCACAGACAACCCCACATCCCCCAACATCCAAACAGCCGTGACCACGACCTTTATCCAACCCCCCCTCCCTTTCCTCCTCTGAGTGCTTCTCATTAGCGTTTTGGATAGAGAATTGGAGCAAATTTTTTCCAGGGCACGAGGCTTGTAAAAGCTGACAGCTGCCCCCCACCCCCAATACCCACAGAACCTGGTCTCTGCAATAGCCACTGTACGGTGTCCTGTACTCACTGACCCCACTGTCCTGTGACATTAGAAGTCAGGAAGACCAGGGTAAGAGTTCAGTAGACATTTTCCACTTTATTAGGAAATACCAACATCATAATACCATCAAAACCCTACAGTACAGAATTGTGTGGTTTTGTTATGCATCACTACTGTACTGTGTTGGGACCCTAAGCCATGGATTTCAACATTAAAACTCCGGTACAAACTCTTCTGGAATTTTCAAAATAAACTGCATTTAACAGACTTTCAGCACAACTTCAGAAGGGGAAAAGGGGGGTAACAGCAAACTTCCCATGATGCCACTGGCTGTATAAAAGCACCCCCTCTCCCACAAGCCGACCTCTCCAAGCCGGTTGACCATCGGACCAGGAGTAGACACAGTGCGCTGAAGTCTTTTTGCTGGCAAAAAGACTTAACTCTTCAAACTGGATCCAAGAGTCTCATATGATCACTGATCATATGCAAAAGTTGAGTATTGAATGAATTGCTATTTGTGTATCCGGTATTCATTCACAAACGGGGAATTAAGGCACCGGCATTGTTGACTTTCTCTCCGAGCCCTGCAGACGCACACGGTGTTCGAGAAAAGTCCCCAGCAGAGACGCGGTCTCTACAACCCTGAGTGAAGCGGTTTTCCTTGCCTGAGAGAAGGACGACGCCGCATCACCGGTAAGGTGCAGTCTTGTCCGGCCGACAGAACGAGCCGTATCTTAAGCCACGGCCCCGGAGGTCAGGTTAGCTGAAGCTAACCACTTGTTGACTGTGGACGTTTCTTCAAACTTCGCCGCCCCAGACATCTTTTCCTCAACATGGTCAGAGGTTAGGGTTTGGGCAGAATAACAGTTAGGATGAAATGATCTAAACGTTTTTCATTTTATGAAGTTTGGTTTTGTTTGTGTGAAACTGCTATCTTAGTGCTCGCAGGCTATCTGCGGCACATGTGATCAGCTTTGTGTTCTATGTTTGTGTTTTTAAAGTTAAGACAAACTTTATTTAAAGGGTGATTTTAAACACAGAGTGTTGCTCATAACGCGCCGTCCGCGCTTATGCATTTTAACCCTTTTATTGACGGAATTTTTAAGTGTGTGTGTTTTGATTCTGGATGCTAAGCTATTAGCCTCCTTTGTTAGCTTAACTGCTAACAGCCTAGGCCACGTGCTTGCTGCTGAAGAGTATTTACCCAGAACGGTTTAGTTTTCAATCCAGTAAATGTCCCTAACATCATTTTACTACATTTGATAACTACGTAAACACCATTAAGCCCCATTTCTCCAGAAAGATTTGGC
This sequence comes from Crenichthys baileyi, assembly GCA_036173005.1. Classification (NCBI taxonomy): domain Eukaryota; kingdom Metazoa; phylum Chordata; class Actinopteri; order Cyprinodontiformes; family Goodeidae; genus Crenichthys; species Crenichthys baileyi. Next base: position 221,946 of record JAHHUM010002691.1, read on the forward strand.
TCTTTTCAAAGATATTTCCTTAAATAATTTACCGTTACCTTTAATAATATTTCTTTACATATTATTTCAATAAATAAAGGCAGCTAATGAGACACCGTTGAGAATTAGTCATCCAGAAGGTTGGTTTTATTCAGCAGATCATTCTTTAAAACATTATTTTGATAAAATAATATTTTATCTGATCTTGCATTGTGAATGGTTGTCTAAACGCTTGCTAAATATTGTCTAAGTTGGTTCCAAGACTAACTTAACTTCATTTCCAGATTCTTCAAGATAATCCTTGGTTCTCAAACATAAATAACATTGCATGGTAATGTTGCATCACTCTTCTGGTCATGATTTTCAATCATCTTAATCAACTTGTTTATATTGTACATAGCCCATTAGTCTTCCTTATTCTTTAATTCTGCTTGGTAGTTTAGTTGGATTGTTTTAGAATAGTAAAGAGTTTGTTGATTGAAATATGTTTGACTTTGAGTTGACTTATTTTTGTTAATAAATTCTTGTATTTTGAGAAATTGTGTGAATTCATTCCATGTGTGTACAGAGTTTATGCTGTTCAATAATGTCAGAGCTTGGCTCACACCTTTCAACTTTGTCCTAATACCATCACCTTACTGGGCTGGTATACACAGGACAACCCTTAACAGACCGAAATATTATTTGATAAAATATTAATATTAAATAATATTGTCAGATTAATAATCACAACAACTGCATACAGGACAACTGTAGACATTACAGGGTGTTGCCCTTACAGGAGAACTTATAAATCTCTTGGCATATTGGTGAATGATCAAACCATGCATCTACATGAGTTTTTAAAAACGAATAGAGTTAAACAAAAATCAAAATATCCATCATAATAACTAAATATACATCTTTGAAATAAAATAATTTGAGAAAAATAATTGTTTTCTCTGATTCAAACCTAACTGTAGAGGTTCAGGTAGTTTCTGTATAATGTTTTTTCATCCATGCCAAGTCCAGGAGGAAATCCCATTTATCAATCTCCAAAGCAGCACCCCAGTGAATAAAAAGTGTTGTCTTTCTGATATGAATTCATAGAAAACATAGACCCCAGACAATGAGTAGTCTATCCAGCTGCTGGAATAAAAATTTAATTCAAAATTTACATCTCAACAACAGTTTTTTTATTGAAAAAGTTGCTTTTATGTCTGCAGTTTTGGCATTAAAATAACTTAGTTATATTTTCTTAATGACTTGACCACCCTACCAGTCTTTTAACTTATTAGATTTTTTTAGCTGCATCATTTTATTTTGTTAAACCTTTGTTTAATCTGATAAAATACTTTTTTCAAAAGAGACAAAAAAAAAAAAACATAAAAAAGGTTGTCGACAAGAACCTGTTGATCAAGACTCGGATCCCTGGGTTTGGACAGAAAAGCAAAGTGAAAGCCTGTTCCTTCCCTTGCAGGGAGGGATGTCAAGGTCATGTGCCTTGTGAGCCAGGTGGCAGGCTAGGGCATGCCGATTCCTAGCATCATTATGTGGCTGTAAGGATATTTTATTCTACTCAGGCCTCAACGATACCAAAGTCATGAATATTTCAAGCAAAATAACAAATAAGTTAAAAAAGACATAACTTGTTTTAAAGAAAACTTTTTTGATTTGCATTTTGTGTGTGTGTGTGTGTGTGTGTGTGTGTGTGTGTGTGTGTGTGTGTGTGTGGTGTGTGTGTGTGTGTGTGTGTGAGTGATTAGGTGATTGACAGAGAAACTAACTCGAGTGTGACCATGCATTGGTATGTAGCTAATAAGTAAATTGGATTACTGGGTCACAAGATCCATAGGCTTCAGATAATTAATTATTATGTGAAGAACTGAGTACTTTACTATGAAAATATAAAAGATTAAAAACAAAACAAACACATGAGCATATAAACATTTGATTTGATAGGCTTTATTTTCACTGTACCTTTGCACAATGAAAATTAATGCTTTTCCTGTTGCTCATCAAATAACATTATCACTCAATGAAAATAAAATACAAGAAAATTTTAAAAGTTTAAAACTACTACACACGAAAATATACACAAAGTTCAGTGTGCCATCTCAGGTATGCCTAGTTGCAGGTATATTGCAGCAACTCAAACAGATCATGTCCTGGATTAGAATAGTCAGTCAGTCAGTCATTTTCTACCGCATATTCCATAGTGGGTCGCGGGGGAGCTGGTGCCTATCTCCAGCAGTCTATGGGCGAGAGGCGGGGTACACCCTGGACAGGTCGCCAGTCCATCGCAGGGCAACACACAAACAACCATGCACACACTCATTCACACACCTAAGGGCAATTTAGAGTGACCAATTAACCTAACAAACAAGTCTTTGGACTGTGGGAGGAAGCCGGAGTACCCGATGAGAACCCATACATGCACGGGGAGAACATGCAAACTCCATGCAGAAAGACCCCCAGCCGGGAATCAAACCCAGGACCTTCTTGCTGCAAGGCAACAGTGCTACCAACTGCGCCACCGTGCAGCCCCCTGGATTAGAACAGTCTTGTATAATTATTTTTGCAAGATGCAGGCATCTGATGTCATAAAGGTCAAATAGTGTGGGGGGTGGTGTCTTTATAATGTCCTGGGCTGACTAAATAATCTCTCAAGTGCCTTCCTGTCAGTTGAGGTGCAACTTTTAAACTACACCAAGAGATCAAGAGTGATGATGCTTTCAACAGACCATCTATAAAAAGAGAGCAGCAGCTTCTGGGACATATTAACTTTTTATACTGACCTCAAAAGGTACATTTGTTGTTGTGCTTTTTTAACAAGATCAGTTAAGGTAACAGTCCATGTGAGGTCCTGAGAGATGTGTGTCCCAAGTAACTTGAAAGTGCTGATCCTCTTCACCACGCCCTCTCTAATATCTAGAGGGACAAGTTCTTCCCTCCTCCTCTTGAAGTCGACCACAAGCTCCTTTGTTTTGGTGGAGTTGTGGTCCAGGTTGTTGACAGAGCAATAAGTGCATGGTTTTTGAACTTCATCTGTGTAAGCAGACTCGCCTTTGTTGTTAATTAAGCCAATCACAGTGATGTCACTTGCAATCTTTATAAAGATGTTGCTGTCATGGACAAATGTGCAGGTATAGGTGTACAACATAGGACTCAGTACACAACCCTGGGTGGCTCCAGTGTTGAGATTCAGGGCTGAGGAGTGATGAAAACCCCAACCTGACTGAGTGTGACCGGTCAGTTACAAAGTCTTTGATCCATCTACAAGTGTAACAGCCGACACCCAAACTGTGAAGTTTGGACACAATTCTGGAACAGTTCTGGGGTTCACACCATGAAATACCCTCCTGACATCCTCAGTATTTTCAGCAAGTGGCCTGTCAGCTGTGAGTGGTGGTAATATGAGTATCTAATTCGCCTCTAAACATGCAAAAAAAAAAAGAGATTGAGCTCCTCAGTTAAATTGTTGCTGGAACAAAATAATACAAGTTGCATGGTGCAAAGTGTGGTAATAATAGTTTGTAGTTAAGGTTACATCATCAAAAGATTTTTAAAAGATTTTGATTGTTTTGTATATGCAGTCTGGAAAAAGACATTCAATAAAGCAAGACTTTCAATAAAGCAACAAATACCGATACTGAATACTCATTCATTTTATTTTTTTAGCACTATTTCTCGACAAATGTCAACTTTACTAGACAAACAGTTCAAAGAAACACAAATCAGATTAATCTAATCCTGTTATGATCGTTGGGTGTTAGATTATGGTTTTGTGTTCTCACCATTTCCTTGTTTATTTATGTATTTTCTGTTCTTGCCATATTCAGTGTTCCTTATTATTTTTGCCTTATTAGTTATTTCCTTTGTGCTTAGGTTTGAACTTTGTTTCCTTGTGTTCTGCTCCGCTAATGTTAATTAGTCTATTTTCCTCAGCTTCTCTGCTTTCTCTCTGTCTCATTGGTTTCTCATTTCCTCCAATTAGCTCATCTGGTTTCTTTGTCATCATCCACCTCTACCTTAGTATTTAACCCCTTGACTTCTTATTGCTCACTGCTGGTTTCTGGTTCTACCTGATGTTTCCTTCTTAGTTATGCCAGTTATTCTCTGTTGTTTTCCAAGGCCTGTTCCTCCAGTGTGATTATGTAATTCCGTTTTTCATAAAATATTTTTCACCTCTGGTTTACTCTGCATTTTGGTCCAATTACAAACCAGCCATGATAAATCCATTTAAGTACAATCCATTCACATAATGTGATTCTAATCCAACTGTATACAATGCAATTAATTGTCTATGTTGTGTCAATGTTGCAAAAATATGGCAAATGTTTCATGAAATAGTTTGGTAAAGGAATAGCCCACTTTTTCTGCCCCAAGCACCCTGGAACATTTCCTTACGTTCTGGAATTTTCCCTCTGGTCTCTGCATCTTTGAAGGAATGTAACAGCAAGTTTGGGAATTTCATAAACATGTATTTAAAGCATAGACCATTTCATTTGCTTTGTAAAACAGCCCAAGTATGGTTTCGGAAAGCACACATCCAAGAATAGGCAGAGGTGGGAGCGGAGAACCACACAGGAATGGCTCTTGAGAGGAGGGCCAAAAGAATCGGCAAAATGGGTTGAAGCTGAAGAGCCTTAGCTCTGCACACAGAACAGAAGTCAAAGTGAAGATGAAAACTTACAGAAATGCTTTCATGGAATGTTCTATAAGAATGTAAAACCAGATTACAGGTTGGTTTTGAAAACTAAGCTCTCTCATCTATAACCACATCCTGCTATAATTAATACCACTAAGAAAGAAATGAAGATCTGATGAAAAGGGGGATATGCTTATCTTAAGCCTCTACTACCTTTATTTTAGAAATGCATGGAAGCATCATTTGACAGTTTGCACTAAAGTCCAGAAGCCCACCGTTCCTGGCCAATGCATCTGTGTAAATCACTCCCATTTAGACTCAGACACATGTGTATGGTTACAGTCCTCACTAAACATTTTTACCACAACAGACAGCATACACAAACACAGTTAGGCTGCATGGGCTACATACACAAGACATTTTTCTCTTTGTGTGTGTGTGTTTATGTAATATGTGTGTGTGGTCACAAAGCCCTTTGATTTGGTGTGTGGGAGTGGCCCACCATTAAGACACATAGCTCAACCGTTGACTTAATTACAGAAGGGAGCCTGGTTGAGAGTCAGGGGCAACACCCCACTATGCCCTGCTCTACATCACCCTCCAGTCACTCAAGAATAAACAATGTTCACATATCTCTGCAACATAAATAAAGGTTGTGCCATTGATATGTTATTGCAGGTGCCTGAGCACTAAAACTGGTAGGAAGACTAATTTGAGGATTTGATGCTCCCCTAAAATTTTGGCCACTGAGATGTAGTAGCAAGAACTTACACACACAGGCAGCCAGATGTGTCGGGCTTGGGAAACGTCAACATGACTCTCAGCATGTCATTAGTGGACACCAGTAGTTGCCACCATATATACTGTATAACAAGTATGTGCCACTAAACTGATGACCCAGCAACGGGCGTGTTGATTTTCTTGGCTGCAAAGCCCGCTAGACAAGTCAAAAAAAGACAGCAGAACAGTTGAATAGTTTCCAGTGCCTTGGTGATAGAAGGAAAGCACCTAATGATAATCATCTAAGTAAGAATTATTATGATTTTAAATGGCTGAAGAGAATTTTTGACTTTTTCTTACCTCATTTAAAATACATGCTGCTGTGCTCTAAATCTGAATATGTAAGGACACAAATATGAAACATGGGGTCAAGGTTAAACTGTCACAAATGTCTCTAAGATGGCAATAAATCCAGAATGGTTTAAATGTGGACAATTGATGAATATTTTTTAACAGCTGATTAGGCATTGCAGAGTGTGAGCACACACTTACAGGGGTTGGACAATGAAACTGAAACACCTGGTTTTAGACCACAATAATTTATTAGTATGGTGTAGGGCCTCCTTTTGCGGCCAATACAGCGTCAATTCGTCTTGGGAATGACATATACAAGTCCTGTACAGTGGTCAGAGGGATTTTAAGCCATTCGTCTAGCAGGATAGTGGCCAGGTCACTACGTGATACTGGTGGAGGAAAACGTTTCCTGACTCGCTCCTCCAAAACACCCCAAAGTGGCTCAATAATATTTAGATCTGATGACTGTGCAGGCCATGGGAGATGTTCAACTTCCCTTTCATGTTCATCAAACCAATCTTTCACCAGTCTTGCTGTGTGTATTAGTGCATTGTCATCCTGATACACGGCACCGCCTTCAGGATACAATGTTTGAACCATTGGATGCACATGGTCCTCAAGAATGGTTCGGTAGTCCTTGGCAGTGACGCGCCCATCTAGCACAAGTATTGGTCCAAGGGAATGCCATGATATGGCAGCCCAAACCATCACTGATCTGGGTGGTACGCTTCTTTGGGGCTTCTCCACACCGTAACTCTCCCGGATGCGGGGAAAACAGTAAAGGTGGACTCATCAGAGAACAATACATGTTTCACATTGTCCACAGCCTAAGATTTGCGCTTCTCGCATCATTGAAACCGACGTTTGGCATTGGCATGAGTGACCAAAGGTTTGGCTATAGCAGCCCAGCCGTGTATATTGACCCTATGGAGCTCCCGACGGACAGTTCTGGTGGAAACAGGAGAGTTAAGGTGCACATTAAATTCTACCGTGATTTGGGCAGCCGTGGTTTTATGTTTTTTGGATACAATCTGGGTTAGCACCCGAACATCCCTTTCAGACAGCTTCCTCTTGCGTCCACATTTAATCCTGTTGGATGTGGTTCGTCCTTCTTGGTGGTATGCCGACATTGCCCTGGATACCGCGGCTCTTGATACATCACAAAGACTTGCTGTCTTGGTCACAGATGCGCCAGCAAGACGTGCACCAACAATTTGTCCTCTTTTGAATTCTGGTATGTCACCCATAATGTTGTGTGCATTTCAATATTTTGAGCAAAACTGTGCTCTTACCCTGCTAATTGAACCTTCACACTCTGCTCTTACTGGTGCAAGGTGCAATCAATGAAGACTGGCTACCAGGCTGGTCCAATTTAGCCATGAAACCTCCCACACTAAAATGACAGGTGTTTCAGTTTCATTGTCCAACCCCTGTATATGGCACTGAGATGCCTCTGTATGGTCTGAACTGCAGCAAATGTCCCTGGATCATAAATAAGGCCAGATTGGTTTCAAATTTGTGAAATGTAAAAGATAAGCGTTTTTACCTTTCTACCAGTTGATTAAACTATACCACGTTACTGTGTGTTAGCCTACATTGATGCGGCACTGAGACACCTGTTGAGTCTGAACAACCACATTTCTAATGAGGTAATTAAGCCAGAGTGTTTTAAATGGGTACAATAAAAGCCAAAATGTTTTTCAATTTTTACTTTTTCTAGCCTTTAGTGTGAACTCATCACTCATCACTCCGTAGCCCTGATATGTGTTTTGTCTGAACTGCCACAAATGTCTCTGAGGTGGTAACAGAGGCAGATTAGCTTGAATGAGTAAAATGGATCAAAAGTTTATTGGCTTTTCACCTATGGATAAGGCTTGATCTGGCATGATACAGCACTGAGGTATCTCTGGTAGTCTCAAATAAAACATCTTCAATTTGTTAATAGAGCCAGGCTGGCTTGAATGCGTGTAATTGGAAGGAGATAAGATTTTAGGTTTTTACAAATTGATAAAGCAATATTAGTTTGATGTGTGGGAGCAGGCACCGACGTGCACTGTTGTGCATCTTATTGGTCAATGTAAACTCTGAAGGGCGAACATTAGGGGCTTAACAAGAACGTCTTTTATTAGCACTGCTAGCACACACTGTTTGAATAAAAAGGACTTCTCAGAAACTGCACACTTAACTGAAAATTAAATTAGCTGTGAGAATGGTTGTTTGATTTTAATATGCAACACTATGTGACATCAAGTATAAATCACCCTAGGATAAGGATGTGCATTTGCTTAACTATGATAAAAAGGACAACAGTCCTTTGGTTATCTGAGAAAGTCCCCAAAAGCAGCTGAGAAACATCACTTTGCTTACTGTTCAGTTTAATAAAATTCTTATGACAACTATATTGTCCTCAAACTGATCTATCTTAATACTTCTTAGTACATTTTACACTTGACTAAGTAAACATATCTACATGACCTCAGCAGTCATTTGGAAAGCATGAAGAGGCAAAGAAGCAGCTAATGACACTGAATGTAGAGAGGCACAGTGAAATAAATCAATGCTACGCTGATGCAGGACATCTGAATATAGCATTTTTTTTAAACAAAAACCAGGATTGATTTTTTTTTTCCAATAAAAATAGTAAAACAAAATCCTTGAACTAACGAGAAGGGTATTTAGCATAACTATTTTTTCTGTAAATAGTGTGACAGAAATGAGACAGACAATGCACAAATCAGTGGATATAACTTGATTTCTGGTAAACTGAATGCTTGGTCAGCTTATTTTTGACAAGCCACTTCCTTTCCAGAGAGCAGCGGAGTGCTTCTGCAATTTCTACGTACCCTGCCTTGCCTTTTGGACATGTGGGCATGACACCAGATGTCCTTTAACCCTGTCCTTATGGATTAAGAGCCTGCTGCCAACACGTTTTGACTGACCAATGACTTTTCGAACTCACCCCTACAAAAGAAGTCAAATGGAGGGGACCTTTTAAGTCTTCAAGATGGGTAGAAAGTTAAATAAGTAAAATCTATTATTCAAAGAGGAGACTTAGAAACTAACTTTTAGGTTAGTGTACAAAGTAACTGGCTTTACAAAGCTTTACCTGATTTTATTATTCTGTTCAAAATGAAAATCCAGTTAATTATAAGGTGAACACATGTTTTATCAGTAGCTGGTGCAATGCATCCAAAGCAGAAAGCCACCAAAAAGTCAAAGCCAATATTTTGGAGTGGCCATTGCAAGTCCTGATCTTAGTTCCATAGAAAATCTTGTGGGCAGAGTGGACGAGCAGTGTATAAACAATACAGCATACAAACTTGACTCCACCAGTTCTGTCAAAAGGAATGGGCCAAAATTCCTGCAAACTATTAAGAAGCCTGTGAAAGGATGCCCAGACTGTTTGACGCAACTCTTGCAGTTAAATAGACAATTCTGCCAAACACTTCGGAAATGTATGTAAACTTTTGAGTATGAAAAAAGAAAAAGATTTCTTTCTTATTGATCTTGAATATCGCAAAAATAATAATAATAATAATAATTTTGGTAATTCTAACTGCTCTAAAGTAAAACTAAAATACATTATGTGATACTGCCTAAAAGTGAGGGAAAACAGCTTGTGTATTTTGTAACAGTATATGCAAATATCTAGTGTCAAGTATGTATCCTGCATATGCCCAACTGGTGGGACCACCAAAACCCATCAGGTAAAACAGCAGCTGGTTGACATAGAGACTAAACACAGAGAGGTGGACAGACATTGCTGACGACGGAGGCACACTTATTTTTGGGCAATTCTGTCTATCCCTTGGGCTTCAAAACACACACGTACCGTTTGTCTTTCAAGTAGTGTTTGATCTCACATCTGAGGAAACATACAACCTCATCGATATCCTTTGGACAACAGAATCATTATATATTTTGAATATATGAAACCTTTAAAATAGTTTCCGTTTTACTTGTAAAGTGTGAGTTTCATGAGTAACCCTGGAAAAAGATGGCAAGAGAGTTCAGTGAATTAACTGTCATCTGTTTTAACAGTACATTTCTGGCTAAAAATATACACTCAGCCACTTTACTAGGTACACCATGCTAGTACCGGGTTGGACCCCTTTTGCCTTCACAACTGCCTTAATCCTTCATGGCATAGATTCAACAAGGTACTGGAAACATTCCTCAGAGAGTTTCGTCCATGTTGACATGATAGCATCACACAGATGCTGCAGATTTGTCGGCTGCACATCCATGATGTGAATCTCCCGTTCCACCACATCCCAAAGGTGCTCTATTGGATTGAGATTTGGTGACTGTGGAGGCCATTTGAGTACAGTGAACTCATTGTCATGTTCAAGAAAACAGTCTGAGATGATTCATGCTTTATGACATGGCACGTTATCCTGCTGGAAGTAACCATCAGAAGATTGACACTGTGGTCATAAAGGGATGGACATGGTCAGCAACAATACTCAGGTAGGCTGTGGCATTGACACGATGCTCAATTGTTACTAAGGGGCCCAAAGTGTGCCAAGAAAATATCCCCCACACTATTACACCACCACCACCAGCCTGAACCGTTGATACAAGGTGGGATGGATCCATGCTTTCATGTTGTTGACGCCAAATTCTGACCCTACCATCCGAATGTCGCAGCAGAAATCGAGACTCATCAGACCAGGCAACGTTTTTCCAATCTCCTATTGTCCAATTTTGGTGAGCCTGTGCGAATTGTAGCCTCAATTTCCTGTTCTTAGCAGACAGGAGTGGCCCCCGGTGTGGTCTTCTGCTGCTGTAGCCCATCCACCTCAAGGTTCGACGTGTTGTGCGTTCAGAGATGCTCTTCTGCATGCCTTGGTTGTAATGACTGGTTATTTGAGTTGTTGTTGCCTTTCTATCAGCTCGAACCAGTCTGGCCATTCTCCTCTGACATCAACAAGGCATTTGCGCCCACAGAACTGCCACTCACTGGATATATTCTCTTTTTCGGACCATTCTCTGTAAACCCTAGAGATGGTAGTGCGTGAAAATCCCAGTAGATCAGCAGTTTCTGAAATACTCAGACCAGCCCGTCTGGCACCAACAACCATGCCACGTTCAAAGTCACTTAAATAACCTTTCTTCCCCATTCTGATGCTCGGTTTGAACTGCAGCAGATCATCTTGACCATGTTTACATGCCTAAATGCATTGAGTTGCTACCATGTGATTGGCTGATTTGCTTTAACAAGCAGTTGGACTGGTGTACCTAATAAAGTGGCCGGTGAGTGTAATTTGGGTTATCCTGTTTTTAGAGACATAACTAATACGTATGGAGTGGTATTTTATTAGCAAAGAAAGGTTTAGAGCCTGATATGAAATTATGGCTAGATTACAATACATCACCAACAACAAAATATTCTGTTAATAAAATGTATTTTAATGCGGCAGTTTTCTCCAATGACATTGACATTTACCAGTGAAAGAAAGCTCTGCTTGGAGCTTAACATGCTGTGAAAAAACAGAAAACTCTCTCATGTAAATATTTATTTTCAACACAGATGCCTTGGTCCTGAGCCTGGACCAAGTTCAATTAGTGTTTTAGATTTTTATTTTATGCAAAAGCCTTTTTTTCCCAATTTTCCTGTCTTGGATATTTGACAACCCATTGGTCTATGAAGATCCAGAAACTGACCTAATAGTTACGTGTTGACTAAGAAATAAATGCTCACCAATGCATGTGCTGACATTAGGGCTGAAACAATTAATTGGATTAATCAGGATTAATCGATTATTGAAATAATCAGCAGCTAATTTAGTAATCGAATAATCGTTACCTGGAGTATACAGACTCTATAACATACCATTTGTTCAAAGAACAACCCACTCAGAGCAGCAATTAGGCCAAAATTGTACAAAAATATATACCTTTTGCATTTAAGATGAAAAGCTCTCTTTTTTCGTAAATATGCTTTATCCAGAACTCCACAAGTTGCATAGCTTTAGCTTTAGCTTTAATAGATTATGTTTTTTGATTTGACATCTATTATGATAAGCTATAAGTTAAATGGCTTGTTTTTTCCCCCCTTCATTTTTTGTGATGGTGTCAGCTAAAAAAATAAAACAGTCAGCTCCAAACATCAAACACCCATATTTTACGGTTTGGTGGTGATGCTGCTGAGTCATGAATGAGGCATGCCATAGAAATAACTAGGAAGACACAAAAACCTGGGACTGCTTTGCAATTATCTTTAAAGTTTATTTTTATGCTGCTGGGGAACCATAACTTTAGATGTATTTTGTATTTTTGCTGACTTATTTCATGTTAGCCATGAGATGTTCTTGGTCCACCTCCGCTGTGACCAAAGTGGATAATAGCCATATGAGCCAGTGTGGGTGTGATAATCCCCTACCGTTACAAATCAACCAAGTTTGCCTCTTAGTTTCTTTAGAACTGTGTGTGCTTGCCTGCCAACTCTCAGCAATTTGTTTGTTTCACGTTGTATGCCTGAACATGCATGTGGCGAAGAACCTTGGAATCAGCTTAGAGAACCAAGGTTTAACTCCATAGCCGAGCATACACATGTAAAAAATCTCTTTCTTCAAAGACTTTGCTAGTTAGTGACCTGATTTGTGACAATCAGATTGATTTATTTTGCCTCACAGAAACCTGGCTGCAGCAAGAGGATTATGTTACTATAAATGAGTCAACTCCTACTAATTATTTAAATTTTCACATTCCTCGAAATACTGGGCGAGGAGGAGGAGTAGCAACCATCTTTCAGTCCGATTTATTGACTAGTCCCAGACCAATCAATAGCTACAACTCTTTTGAATATTTAATCCTCAGTTTTCCTCATCCAAATTGCAAAGCACTAAAACCACTTCTGTTTGTTGTTTTGTACCGTCCACCAGGCCCTTACTCTCAATTTATAGATCAGTTTTCAGACCTTTTATCTGATTTAGTGTTAAATACAGATAAAGTTATTATAGTGGGGGATTTTAACATTCATGTTGACACTGAAAGTGATAGCTTAAATATAGCCTTTAATGGTATCTTAGACTCAATTGGCTTTACTCAAAACATTAACAAACCTACCCACGTTTGTCTTCATTCTCTGGACCTTGTGCTGACATATGGCATTGAGTGTAAAGACATAACAATATTTTCTCACAACCCTGTGCTGTCCGACCATTTTTTAATAACCTTTGAGTTTAATTTAACCGAGTACTCCACACCTGAAAGAAAATTTCATTATAGTAGATCATTATCAGACGATGCTGTAACAACCTTTAAAGAATCTGTTCCACTTTTAATTTGCTCATTATCACAGAAAAACACAGTGGAGGGCAATAATTTTGTTTCTTCTCCTTCACAAATTGATTCTCTTGTTCAGAGTGTTACTTCATCATTGCGTGGTGCATTAGACAATGCAGCCCCCTTGAAAAAGAAGAAAATTATTCATAGGAGGCAGGCTCCCTGGTTTAATTCAGAGCTGCGTACTTTAAAGCACAATGTTAGAAAATTGGAGCGAAAATGGCGCTCTACACACCTAGAGGATTCCTACTTAATCTGGAAAAATAGCCTACTGTTGTATAAAAAGACACTTCACCAAGCTAGAACAGCTTATTCTCATCCTTAATAGAAGAGAACAAGAATAATCCTAGGTTTCTCTTTAGTACAGTTGCTAAAACTTACACAGAGTCATAGCTCTGTTAAGCCATCCATTCCCTTAGCTCTCAGCAGTCATGATTTTATGGGATTCTTCCAAAATAAAATTGATTCTATTAAGAAGAAAATCTTTGACAATCTCCAGAGATGATTACTTCATCCTCAACAAGTGAGACAACATTGGAAATAACTGTAGAACCTGATCTGTGTTTGGACTGTTTTGATCCTGTGGAGCTTCCTGAGTTATCAGAAATATTAGCTTCATCTAAACCTTCAACTTGTATGTTAGACCCAATCCCAACCAAAATTATTTAAGGAAGTGTTCCCTCTGATTACCAGCCCCATTTAGATATGATTAATTTATCCTTAGTAAATGGATATGTACCACAAGCTTTTAAGGTAGCTGTAATTAAACCTTTGCTTAAGAAACCTTTGCTTGATCGAGATGACTTAATAAATTACAGACCGATATCCAATCTTCCGTTCTTATCTAAAATTCTTGAGAAAATAGTTGCTAATCAAACTGTGAGCATTTACACAGCAATGACCTGTTTGAAGAGTTTCAGTCAGGTTTCAGAGCTCATCATAGCACTGAAACAGCTCTGCTGAAAGTCACCAATGATATTCTTATTGCCTCAGATAATGGACTTGTGTCTGTACTGGTTCTGTTAGATCTCAGTGCTGCATTTGATACAGTCGATCATAATATTCTCTTAGAAAGGCTGGAATATGCTGTAGGGATCAGGGGAACAGCACTAGGCTGGTTTAAATCTTATTTGTCTGACAGATTCCAGTTTGTTCATGTAAATGATAAATCATCTTTAAACTCCAGGGTTAATTGTGGAGTACCACAGGGTTCAGTACTTGGGCCAATTCTCTTCTATATATATATGCTTCCAATAGGTAAAATTATCAGGCAGCATAGAATAAATTTTCACTGTTACGCTGATGACACTCAGCTTTACTTATCCATAAATCCTGATGAGCCCAACCAGTTAGATAGACTACAAGCATGTCTTGAAGACATAAAAACTTGGATGACTTTAAATTTCTGCTTCTAATTCAGACAAGACAGAAGTTGTCGTCTTTGGACCGGAGTTTTTAAAAAAGAAACTGCTTAGTCAATCACTTAACCTGGATGGCATTAAATTGACCTCCGATAATAAAGTAAAAAACCTTGGTGTTATTTTTGACCAGGACATGTCATTAAATCCCATATTAAACAGGTTTCCAGGATTCCTTCTTTCATCTCCGGAACATTGCCAAAATTAGAAATATATCCTGTCCAGGATTGATGCTGAAAAACTAGTCCATGCATTTGTTACTTCAAGGCTGGACTATTGTAATTCTTTACTATCAGGATGTCCACAAAATGCAGTTAAAAGCCTTCAGCTGATTCAAAATGCTGCAGCAAGAGTTCTGATGAAAATTAAAAGAGAGATCATATTTCCCTACTTAGCTTCCCTTCATTGGCTCCCTGTTAAATCCAGAATAGAATTTAAAATTCTCCTCCTCACATTTAAAGCCCTTAATGATTTAGCTCCATCATACATCAGAGAGCTGATTGTTCCATATGTTCCTAAACAGAGCACTTCGTTCTCAGACTGCAGGTTTACTGGTGGTTCCTAAAGTCTCTAGAAGTAGAATGGGAGGCAGATCCTTTAGTTATCAGGCTCCTCTCCTGTGGAACCAGCTCCAGTTTTAATCCGTGAGGCGGACACCCTGTCTACTTTTAAGGCTAGGCTTAAAACTTTCCTTTTTGATAAAGCTTATAGTTAGAGTGGCTTAGGTTATCCTGAGCTATCTCTGTAGTTATGCTGCTATAGGCTTAGGCTGCTGGAGGACATAATGACCACTTTCACCCTCTTCGCTACTTTCTCACACTACTCTTCAATTTGTATTATTTGCTGTTATTTCAGCTTTTAACTTTGTTCTCTCTCTTCTCTCTTCCTAGAAGCTACACCTGGCCTGACTCTGTGTCTACCTGTGACAACTATCTGGAGAGGGGCATCGTCCGAGCTTCTGCTGGCAACAACTTGGTGCTCACCCTCTACCGATGATCCACATGGCCCTGTCTTTCAGTGTTTAACCCTTTCTCCTCTCTAGACATAGCTACTGACGGAGCTTTTACTGTAACTAACTCTATGTGCTCTCTTTCAGACTCTAACCTTGAAAACTGGCTCAGAGTTTATCTGTTCTTTCTTTCTAGGTGAAACAAACTAAAAGGAGCTACATCCATTAACATTTAACTTTTCCTTCCCATAGAAAGGACTCCTGGATCAGTGCTTCTTTGTTCTCTTTGTGTCTCTGCTCTGTTCTCTCTTAACCCCCAGTCGGTCCGTGGCAGATGGCCGCTCACACTGAGCCTGTTCTGCTAGAGGTTTCTTCCTGTTAAAAGGGAGTTTTTCCTCTCCACTGTCGCTACATGCATGCTCAGTATGAGGGATTGCTGCAAAGTCAAACGCCAGTGACTGTCCACTGTCTCTACATGCTCATCCAGGAGGAGTGAATGCTGCAAGTCACTGACTGGATGCAATCTGCTGGGTTTCCTTAGATAGAAAAACTTTTTATCCAATTTGAATAAATAACAGAATCTGACTGCACTGTTCAGTGATTTGGATTAATTGTAATGCATGTACCTGACTTTTGTGAAGTGCCTTGAGACGACATGTGTTGTGAATTGGCGCTATATAAATAAACTGAATTGAAAACAGAAATACAAAAACATCCAGATGAACAGTAAAACGTATAGAATCCTGCAGCTTAGTAAAATAGTATTTGCTCCTTGGCAGTTTGGTTTTTTGCTTTTTGTGTCAGCTAAATATTTAGATAATTTTAATTCCAGACAAAGATAATGTGAGAATGTACAAAAAAGCAATTCTCAAATGATAATTTCATTTGTAAAGGGTAACAAACTATCCAAAACTTGGTGGCCCTTCTAAATGAGTAATGGCTCGCTAAAGCTAATAATTGGTTGTGCCATCCTCTGCTGCGACAACTGCCATCAATCATTGGAGAAGTACTGCCCACTCTACTTTGCAAATTATCTTTCATTCCAGCACATCTGAAGGTTTATAAACATGAACAGCCGTTTTAAAGGTCATGATACAGTATCTCTATCAGATTTATATATGGACATTGATGAGTCTGCTCTCAATCTGGTTTGCTGGAGTCCCACAGCCTTGGATATGGTTATGTGATTTCATTTTATACAGGTAAATGTCAGTGACTATGTCTCTAATCTGGTCATTTTTTTGAGAACAGGCGTGTGTATTCCGTTTATATGAGAAGGGATTAGGATCAGTGGCTTATAGGGTTTACAATGCTCAACAAAAGAAACTTGAAGCTTAAGTGCCTCATTGTGTTCACTTATTGGTGATCAGAGAACACAGATGTTGGATTTTGTGTGCAGCTAACATGGTACGCTCACAAGTGCACTGCATTCTACACAGAAAACCCAGTGACCTGCAAAGTCTCATGCAGCTGATAAAAGTCGTGAAAGTATTTCGTTCTTCACAGTAAGGCTGAAACTGTTGAAGGTGAAGAAAACTCATATGTTGAGTAATTCTGCAGATTATGAGGAAACTGTAGTGCAGATCTGATACCCACGGCAGTAGCTCTGAGACAGGATGGTCAAAAAAGCAGCCAGGATAAGCCTTCAGTATAGGTTGGAGTACTAAGAGTGCATTACAGATATACATGCCTTTAAAATGAAATTAGGATTTTCCAAATTTGCCACAATCCAGTAATGATCAAATGCTCTTGAATATTTGGGAGACCGTAGGGCCATCTTAATTCAGAGTTAAGTCTGTGAATTTTGTTGTCCTTGGAAAGAGCCCAAACACTAAAGCTTGTTTATTGTTTAGGCCATGCTACGATTATCATCTCCTGGCTCAAACTGCACATTTAGCACTACCATGGCAAATATATACATAGTCCCAACTTCTACTGGCAAAAGCAAATCAGTTTTACCACATAAAAATGTTTTCACAACTGCATATCTTCTCCTTCCTTTTATGGTTCCTAAGAAAATGAAGTCTATTTGTTTCTAAGGTCATCAATACACACATCTAAATCCACCGTTATGTGGGAGATTGTATATTTGTTGAGAATGCTCTGAAAGACCAAAAACATTTTTGGGGCAAACTAAGGAACGCAAAAGCACCATATGAAGGAGAAATCAGAGGCTAAAAAATGACAGCAGTGAAACCTAACAGCTCACAGTTTTTCATGTGACTAAAAAAACATATTCAGGAAAGGCAGCATCTGTGCTGTATGCTGAGGAAATGAAAAAAGAAGAAAGTTGGACAGAGAGAGAAAGTGAGTGAGACTGAAAGGCGAACAATTTGTTATCTAATCATTTTGAGCCCTCTGCAGAGGTCGGCTGAAGATGAACTGCTTTGTTCGAAAGTTTTCCTCAATGGCCTAAAATACCTTCAACAGACGGAAAGATAATGATTTCACCAGTAATTGCAGATCCACGAACCCACAGATAAAAGTAGCTTTTTATACAGTCTGCAGTAGAAAAATAATAAATAAATGACATAGAATGGCTTAAGTTGGTCCATCAAAACAGAAGAAAATCCTCTTTAATATGACAGCAATTCTGTACAAGTTAGGATCAATGATGATTAACAGCTATAATGATTGCGATATAAACTGGCTCTTTAGTTCCAAGGAATTTCACTGTTTCCTGATAGGATACGTCGGCCAAGAGCCTCATCTAGCTGTGAGAAAGATCCTTGTTTTCCTGGTTGATGGCAGGAGATGTTGTTTAAGGCCCTGTCAGCACTTTAATTGCAACAATCTACACGCCCATGTTTCATCCTGTTGGTGACTAACATTCACAGTCAGAAAAGCTCTCTCTGAAATCTCATCATTGCTTTTGCAGCAGTGTTGCTCATAGTAAGACTCTGCAAACCAACAAGCATGGGAGAGGCAACGCGGCAGCTCAGTCTTGCAGAACAAACACACTGCATAAAGAGAGTCTGTATGGTGCTAAGTCTCACACTGAAGTGAGGGACAGAAAAGAGCAAGGGAGGAATTAGAAAGAAGAGGTAAAAGAGAGGGTTATTAAGAAATACACAGAGAATAACACATTTTCAAAGTAAGATGACTTAAAGAATGAGGAAAATGGAAGCAAAGCTGGATGAAATAATAAAATAGAGCCACATAGCTATGGCAAAATAAAGGTTATGTTCTTGTAATAACTTTTCTGATAGCCTTGTCAAACCTAAGATTGTGTCATAAAATATCTCCAGAGGGACAAGAAAGAGAACTCCATACAATGAGTGTCGTTTCCTGAAACATTTCTCATAAGCCCTTATTATATGTAGAATTTGGCATAGTTCTGTTTACTGTAGTCAGGTCTGATTTCAGCATGTATGGAACGCATGTTACACATGAAGGTCAGGTAGTGTAAGTGTTTTTTAAAAACAACCACATTTTAAATTTTTCAAATGTGAGACCTCAACAGAAGTCATATTAGATATTTTGATGAGATGGAAAACTGAATTTACAGACATGGCACTGCTTTTAGTATCAATGCAACACCAAGCTTTTTAAATGCCTTCTTTCTTTTTACAGCCAAATGCTTTTTGCTGCTATGAATATCTTAAATGAATGTTTTGGCAACACTTTCTTGAGGCATATCCACAGATTTGTAAAGATATCAGTTATCCCTTTCATTAAGTAGTACCCCCCTTTTGTACCTAAGCTTCACCATTTCATTCCTTTCTTTTCAATTTCATTTGAGCAAAACTATATTTTATCCATGTGCTAAAACATAGTGCATCAGCTTATTTCCTTTGGTAGTTATGTAGTTTTGATAAATAAGGGAGTGAAACACTTAAATTTAATATTTAATTTATTGCCATATTATTTTTAGATTTCATATTATGTCAGAGTTCCACTGATCATGGTTCTGTTCCCAAATTGTGTCCGTGGACTCATCAAGCAGGACAAAATGTGGCCTCAAAGTACCTATGACCAACATCCTGCTAATAGATCCTGGCATATCCTTACAGTAGACCACAGGAGAATTAAAGATCATTAGTTGTCAATGTAGGTATAAAACATCCCCAATCTAAAAAAGGTTAAAAAACAAAAACCACTGCATATCAGTTCTTGTAGTTGAAGACAACTCGCTCTTAAGCTGTTTGGGACATAAACGTTCTGCGCATCTAAATTTACATTCAGATTAGACTCCCCCTAACAATAGGGCATCATTAGTGTCGTTGCTAGCCTGGACCAAATTGGGTACAAGTTGATGCAAGTTGATTAATTGGATGCAGTGGAAGTAGCCAACAGCCTAGAATTGTAATTCCATGCAGCAAAAGTAATTGTTCTATTATTCCATCTGATGCTCAACAAAGTTAGCAAAACATTAATTAAATATGTTTTCTGGCAAGGTTCCAAAACCCTGGGCATCATCAACCTTCTTTTCCACCAGTTGACAATGTTTTTTGTATTCAGGATCTTTTTCCAGAGCAGCATTTAAGTGTTAGGATTCTTAGTCATTTAAGTCATGGTAATCCTAAGTGCCGAAATAGAAAGCATGTGGTCTTTTCCACTCATAAGTTCTGAGTTTCAGTCTACTGCACTGTAGTTGGGAAATGTCATATTTTAAGCTTAAGAGTTAACGTTGGAGGAAGTGTCGGAACAAACAAATTACATTTTCCAAGCACAACATCTCAGTGCTCTCCAAACTCAACAACATCCTCAGAAAAATCAGAGTTCACCCAAAGGATAAAATACCTAAACGCACGCTAAGCCGTTTTGAACTTGTAGACCCGTTCTGGTGAGCAGTTTGAAAAGTTCTATGCTTAGCTACATTTCAGGCACAAGGGACAGTGATCAATATTCTAGATAGAACAAAACAATTGTTTTATAAAAACAACGTCGAATGCTTTGGTAAAAACCTTTGTGAATCTCTTAGGGTGCATTTCCTTTTAGTACTTATATTGCTCTGTACATGTACAGTAAATGAAACAAAAATCCATCATTTTGCAGGATATTGAGACCAATGTTTCATCTTTAGCACAATAAAAATTTTAAGTTTCTTGTAATTGCTGAGAAGAAAATGGCCTAGCAGTCAGCGTGAATCTGCCAAAAGTTGAAATGCCAATGTGTTTCCCACAAATGCACATTGGTTAGTCAGATATTTTAATGACGTAATCATCTCACTTTAATTTAGGTAATATATCATCATTAGAATCGTATTGTGGCAGTGTTTTTCCTAATTACAACTTTGGAAGATTTAAATGCTTCCAAGCCTGTCGTGCCTCTCTACATTTTAACAGTTTTTTTATACAAAACAGCACTTTGTGACTAGTCATCCTCTGTTCTCAAGGCTGCTAAAACTACAGCTGCCTCCGTTGCAAACTGGGTTGAGATTTAGTCCACTCTGAAAAGCAAACGTGAAGTTTAACCTGCACACAAGTGCATTCATGTAAGTCTGAGTACTTACATGAGTCTCAAAACCTACAACCTCTGACTAATTACACATTGGATGGTGGCACAGTCCTGACCTTCATGTCTGTATCAACTGTTACATCATTACTTGTTTGATGCAAAGTGTTGTGAGGCTCCATCTTGGTCTAAAGTGCTGTTCAGTGCCATGTCAGGATTAAGTGAAGGGTACATGTCTTAAATTGTAAAACAGCATAAAATAAGTGGACTCTTTGGTCTAGATTACATTTTTCTTTTGCTATTTGTACTGGAAGTTTTAGAAAGTTTGGCTAACCATTTGGAAAACCAATTTGATCGAGTTCCATTTAAGAAGAAATATTACAAAAAATACCCATCCTTTTTATGCTAAATTGCTTACATTTGGGAGTCTTAGACACAAAATAAAAAATAAAAAGCACAACCTTGTCAATGTTGGAGCCTCCCAAGTTTAATATCTTGCTTACCCATCCTAATATCCACTTAATTTTTATGTTTTGCATGTTTCCAGTGGTATTTAAATTATTTATCTTTGGTGATGAGCACCAAGTCTTTGAGGTTGGAAGGCCTCCTTGCCATTACCCTAATCTTTACCTTGCTCCACAGATTCCGAGACTCAAGTAGAGACTCTCACTGGGTCATTCCAAAACTCCTTCCTATGTGGTTGGAAGAAATATGTTGGTAAAGCTAAGATTACTTTAAACACTTAACAGATTTAAGTTTAAACAGTTTTGGACTTAACTGCATATCTGCATGTAGCATTTCGAATCTGGTCTCTGCCACCTAATGTACCTAATCTTTGCTCTCTGTTCTCACATATACTCCATTCTAATATGTGGGAACTCCCTGTAAAATTTCTGTCTATTATATATTTTTCTGTTTCTGATCCCTTTCAAAGCACTGTTAGCTACTGTAATAATAAAATCTGGATGCTATTTACCAACATGGAGACAAAGCCTCCACTTACATAAGTGGACATTGCAAAAGAGATAGACTGGACTATGATGCTCACATAGGTTGTATACAGAACCAGGCATGCAGACACAACTTCGCATACATCTTTAGCTTTGAAGCTTAAAGAATGGGGCTTCTGTTTTTATAGATGGGATTTTAAGGAAGGTTCAAGCCATGTAATTTATTAATTAATAGGTCACTATAAAGATATGGAGATAAAACCTTACCCACCACAAGACACAATGATATTCTTTTGTACAAGAAATGACTCAAGTTTATCCAAATAGGTTCTTGCTTTATAGCAGCCATCACTAACAAATAGAATGTTGTTGATTGCCTGAGTGACATTTCCTCAGTTAGTCAAAGAAAAAGCCTAATTTAGTTCACAGTTTGTTTAAATATTAAACCTAAATAAAAAAAGCACTCTTTCAAACACATCCATACACAACACTGACTGTGCATCATGCACAGTCAGTAGAAACCATCTATACTAGAACTGCAGAATCTGTGAATGTAAAGGTTTTAGCGTAAATCTGTTTCTCAAACAGTTAGCTGTCTGCTATTCTGCTTTTGTTGTGCCGTGTGCGTTATCATGAACAGTCAGGCTCAGTACTACATATGTTTCTTAAAGGGTTTGGATAATTGCATGGTTATGAATTAGCTGCTAAGAAAACAGATCAAAGGAAAAATTAAATGGAGTGACTTCAGTGGTGAAACCATGTGGTATTTAATCTAAAATACCTAACAGTAATTTAATCAAAAAATAAACTGTCAACCTGTTCAAAATTTAACCTTTAAATTAATGTATTATTCGCTGAGTTCCAAGGTCTGAGAGAATTACAGATGCAAATACTTGCCTAGTAAATGAAAGAAGTGCCTCAGAGCAGCCTAAATGGGCTGTACCATGTTCTGGATTTAACGAGAGGGTTATGGCTTAGTTAGGAAGACTAGTTTTCTATTCATTTTTAAGGGTCTATTGAAATCATTTGTAATTTCAATTTGTTACATAATTTTGTTTTTATTTTTTACTCACCCGTTCTCAATTTATAAAGGTACAATCAGGCTTAAATGTTTCACCTGTTTCAGTTTGAGAGATCTTATTTCCTTCATTTTACTTTCTTGCTCTGTAGTTCAGCTTTTTATTAAGTCATGAGCTATTCTTGTCATTTTTCTAAATCTAACCCAACACATTTTCCCCCAGTCCTCTGTCTCTGTTTCTAGTTTATCTACACGGTCCCTGAAAAAGAACATATGAAGGAAACAAAGAGACACTACCAAAATCTGTGTGTGCATGTAAAAATGTGTGCAAAACAGTGTGCCCAGTACCAGAAACCACAGGATGTGCGTCGGCAGCAGACCACCTCGAAACCCATGACATCATTCAAGTGCCCCCTAAACCTCAATACACACAAATGCAAGAGCAAAAACCAAAATACACACATCACTACATAGGTTTTTTTTTTCCTTATTCTCCTTAAGTGCCAAAAATAGTGACTGTGCCATGTGTTAAACACATGGTGGAGATCTGTCCCAGTAAAGAAGCTGACCTGAACACCTGAAATGGCATACATCAAGCAGGCAAAATTAAAAACAAATTTGCTATATGGACAAAAGCATCACCTCATTTTTTTAACTAAGGTGAAATACAGTTTTGTGGTCTGATTTGTCTGATGGCCATTCACCAACAAGTGTTTGGCACAGCTTACACCTCCAATAGCAGGAAAGGACCATTTACAGGATCCCAGATGACTCTTGATAGTACACAGGATGAGAGATTGCTGCAAAACCAATGACTAGATAAAATTGGCTGGGCTTCCTTAAACAGATACCACTTTACCAACTGGAATTTAATGGTTGAATATTTGTTTTGAATTGGCACCACATAAATAAACTAAACTGAATTGAATGATGAAGTTTATGTTACATGGGAATTGCCAATCAAGTGAACGTGGAAACAATAAATTTCATGTATTTCTGCTTCTTTCTAAACAATGATCCTTCTTTTCGCACATTTTCCCAACAATGGAGGGCCAAAAGTGCCACAATTCAACAAAAATTCAATGATTACTCAAAAGCATCAGTAATTAATGAAATCTGAAATAAAAGTTATACCATAATGGCATATGTCATTAAGAAAACAAATGATTTTATTTATAGTAGTACAGTGCAGCACATAATGAATTTATTTTTATTTTGTTTCATTTGTCAGCCTTAGCTAAATCAGTGGGAAGGCCTAAAACTCCTCCACTCAATATGATTGAAGTAAGGGGCAGACAGAAGTTAAAAAACAAAACAAACCAAAAAAAAAGTTTAGCATACATTAAATCACATTTATAATATCGTTTAATAAAAATGTATGAAAAACAATGTATTTATTGTAATGATTTCACATACAAAAATTTGGAAATTATCACTGAATGATTCATGTTTTTACTGGATTGTGGCAAATCTGGTCCTCCAGTCTCTAAGATGCCTAAATCATAGATAATTGAGATAATCCTTTTGTTTGCAGACCTGCAACTATGGCATTAGCAAAAAAAGGACAGACACTGTTGTTGGAACTAAAGAGTTTTAAACTACTGTTACCAGTAATCTACATAGCTTTAATTAAGATGCTGTTCATTAACGTAATAGCAATGAGGATGAGGATATATTTTCACATTACTACTCTTTATGATCAGGGATCTACACAGCCCAATTTGGATTTTCCTCCTCCAAACACTTCTGCACTTTATATGTGACCTCCTTCTCTAGCAATGAAATCCAAACCACAAGCTCTAAAGAGAGGCAATGAAGAAATATACACCTATGACGGGTCATTAGGAAACTAATTTTCTTCATAAAGTTGGTTTCCTTATATTAACGTTGGAGTCCCAAATAAAGTCATTCTCCTGTTTCTGTCATCAGGGGCAGAGGGAAGGCATCTGGAAAGGTGTGAGGTGCTAAATGTGCCTGTCGCTGTGCTAAGGCAAGGGTGCCCAGTGCATCACTTTGTGGTTAGAAGCAGCACACTATAAACTGTGTACTGTATCCACCCTCTCAGCAGGCACCCTGCTGGGCTTTGCAAATCCTTCTTATTCACAGACATATCTTGCCACTGTACACATCAAAACAAGGTAGAGGCAAACAGACAAAACAGACATGCATGGCGGTGGAGCTCCCTTGCCGTAAGGTGAAGGGAACTCTCTCACCCTTGACTGGCCTTTTGGAAACATGGGCATGGCTCAAAACTCAGGAAAAAACCACACAGAGGAACTGCAGAACCAAACCACCAGCTTTCATTCATAAACATCATTTCATGGTCAGCTGTTTGTCAATTGAGGGCTGTCATGACAATTGGTGCTTAATTGGTGTCAGACAGTGTGGTTTTGGATACCAAGCTTTAATATTTTAACTGTGACCAATATGCATAAACTGGACTTACAATGAGTTCATAAAAGCAGCATAAACTAGAACAGACAAAAGACAAATTAGCAAAATACTGGTTTGGATCATACAAACATTTTCACCTCAATACGTGTATGATTTTTGTATAGACGTCAGCAATAAACCGCACGCTGGCACTGTTCATGCATGAATATAAGAGAATTAGCCCAAAGACTTTGGTCATTTTTGTCCACAGACTGCTGGTCACAGACAGTCTGTCCTGGCCTATAATCAATGTGTCAGATTTGAGAATCTCTTAGAGAAGAAATGCTTGTTCAACTTATAAATAGGATACATTTATTTTACATCGCATTTAGATAATAAAATCTAGTATTTTTCATATGATGGCACCTAAACAGTATAAGCTATGTTTACAGTCCTGATAGTAAATAGTTAAGACAAATTTGACCATTAAGACTACATTCTTTTAGGTGCATTCACATTTAAAACACTGAAAAGGTTGGTGTTTTCTTTGATAAAATCCTGTTTCTTTTTAAATAAATAAAAAAAAAAAAAATCACTCATGAAAATGAAACAAAATCTGTAGAGTTCTTAGGCTATACAGAGAGCAAAGTTAGTATTGACTAAGTGCATTAAGTGGCTACTTCTTTCCTTGGTTTGATCCTGCTGTACCTGTAAACCCTCTCCCTGTCTGCATAGTGACAACAGAAACTAGATGTAGTTTAGATGATTAGAGAACAAGCCTTCAGTTCACATTACTACATATAAAGAATGTAGTAATATGCTGATGACACAAGAAACATATTTGTTTCACCACATGATCACAGCGAATTACAGTCACATTAGTAAGGATGTCCATAATCAATTACTGAATGGTTTAGAATTAATTACTGCTTACTTATTGCAGAAAAAGAAAACATCATTGTGTTTGGTCTCAAAAATTCAAAGTAAGAAATCAAGAAAGCAAGCTCTGTGCCCTTTAGCCACAGAGCTTGCAAAAACCTAGATGTCATCATGGACCTAAATTTTAACAACAACTGTTACTAAATTAGTCTACTTTAATCTAAAAAATATTGCCAGAATTAGTTTTACTATTGAAACAGCGCACAGGGAAAAAGAAACTGGTGCATTCTTGTATTTAAATGGGTTACATTATGAACATTGTTTTTACCAATTCCTGTAAAAACATTTTTAAAAACGCAGCTGAAGCTCATGCAAAATGCAGCTGTCAGTTGTGGCCAACACCAGGAAAACAGAAAACTAACTAGTCCTTAAATTACTAAAATTGTTTCCTGTTTGTTAAAGGACAGATTACCAAGAAATCATAGTTAATAAAGCATCACTGGATTGTCTTGAGTCTTAAACATTTCAAGTTGCTGGTCGTGCATGACCCATGTAGGCTCTCAAATTTCCAAGGACCTGTTATCTCAGAGTTCTAAGGACCAGAACTAGAAACGGGAAAGCAGCATTTAGTTTCTATGCCCCTCGGCTCTGGAACCAACTCCCTGAAAACCTGAAATGTGAAGAAGGTGCTGGGTCCTTAAGTTAGGACTGAAAAAACGTCATATCAACCATAAAGATCACCAGGATTTTTTTTTTTAACATTTCTTACCTATTTGTCTGGTTTGAATTTGCTTTTTAATGTTAGTAATTTCTTTATGTATGTTTTATGTTTAACTGAATTACACCTGTTGCCTGCCTTTTCCTGAAAAAGCATGTTTCATTACCTTCTGTATGTGATGCTACACAACTAAACCTGCCTAATAATACTTTGTGTTTGATTTCAGCATCTGGATCTTAACAGAAACAACAATGTAAAGTGAGGGATGTTTCTCTTAACATTGTTCATGTGGTACAATTGAACTTCTGACTAAAGTGCACTGGGCTGCCATTTGTGACTTTTGGCCCCAGTTAAGCCAGGCCTTGAAAAGTAAAGCTGCTCTGTAATTTAGCCGCTGTGGCTAGCTACGCTAGCTGGTGGTCGGTGGTTTGCTTCAGCCTTTTAGAACAGCCTCATTAAAACTGAACAGCTAATTATAGAAACACAAAGTTGCACACTAAATGAACAAGTGCCTATAATAAAACAAAGGCTTGGAGAAAGAAATAGAAGTACTTTAACTCAGAAAATAGATAATGACGGTTTCTAATTTTGGACTTGTTGGGAAATGTAGCTTGAGACTATGGATGGCATATACTCTTAAGAAGAAAGCATATTGGAAACAAAGGCAAATAATACATGCTAATTATTTCAATGTTACAACAGCTTGACATTTTCATTTTTGTAATTTAATATTCTATAACTACCCCCACCCCCCCAACCATCAAAATGTACGAGCCATATTTAATTTCACCAAGATCCAAACAAAAATGTGCAGTAATAAAACCATGGCCTTTATAAATATTGAAGTTTGCAAACTCGCACTTGCAGATTAAAAAAAAAGTATGAGCAAAAATGCATTCTTGAAGTAGACTAAGGGAGTTAGACATAGGAAACTTCCAAAAGACAGCAGTTTGTAAGTCCTGCGGTCGTGTGTAATACAACTGCATGTAGTGATTAGAGGCACAGGAGTTCCAGCTGGCAGTACCATACACTCAAATCACCCAGTGGCACTGTTCTGTTCTGTGCATTTCAGACAACAACACAGCACTGTGTTCATTGAAAACATCTGTTCGCTCATATATTATTCCAGGAAATAATCTTTACATGGAAATGGCAGGTGCAAGGGAAGATAATGTAGGAAGTGGTCAGGGTCTGAAGGAAGGAATAAAACAAGACAATTCTTGAGAATCTGAGTCAAATATGTGACAGACATTTTTTTAAACTGATGGTCACATTGACAGAAATTTAGTGTTGTCTGGTGCAGGAAAGAGGTGCTGGTGAACCTCTCACCTGGGGAGGAGGTGGGGATCTGAACAAGTCAGTAGAGAGAAAAAGCAACCTGACTTTGGGCCAGACAACCAGACAAGATGACTGTTACGCTTTAGAAAGGGTGACTAAGGAACAACATTAAACCTAGTTAACCATCAAACTTTAAACCAGGTTTATTCAGAATGTTTCAACCTCTTTTTGTATCTTTTCAAACTTGAAAAGATACAACTTTATTTTGTCAGTCTGGCTGCAAAACAGGTAAAGAGATATACACTATCTGGCCATTTTTTTTCAGTTTACCTTGCAAATATTGGGCTGGACTGAAAGTAGCCATCACAAAATTGATATACGGTGCACATAAAAGATTAGACATGGTGAGGAACACAACTGACATTTAAATTATTCTCAGTTATGCCCTGTGAGACGAGCAGAAATATAGGCCTGTTACAAAAAGAATAACCTGATTCAATGGAGGCTAAAGTTGTTTTTTTTACAATTTACTCTAAACTTTAGATATGTGGAGAGCCTCTGGAAAATGTGTCTTTTACTTTAGAAAAAGGAATGTTCTTTTTCTAGCAGGGATGGGTACCTTTCACATTTGAACCGATACGGTACTGATACCCGGTGCCTGGGAATTGATAACTATACCAGTTTTCAGTACTTTTGTGTGTGTTTATGTGCTAATAAATGTTGGTTTGTCAGTCAGTCATTTTCTACCGCTTCTTCCATAGTGGGTCACGGGGGAGCTGGTGCCTATCTCCAGCAGTCTATGGGGGGGAGGCAGGGTACACCCTGGACAGGTCGCAAGTCCATTGCAGGGCAATACAGAAAAACACAGGACAAACAACCAAGTACACACTCATTCATACCTAAGGTGCAATGTAGAGAGACCAATTAACCTAACAGTCATGTTTTTGGACTGTGGGAGAAAGCCAGAGTACCCGAGAGAACCCACGCAGGCACGGGGAGAACATGCAAACTCCATGCAGAAAGACCCCCGGCAAGGAGTTGAACCGAGGACCTTCTTGCTGCAAGGCAACAAAATTGTTCAAGTTAACATAATGTTTTCTCAATATATAAACTTTAATGAATATATCAAAACAACATCCAGCTGTTTGTATTGTAACGTTGCAGTTTCTTCAAACATTTCAACATGAAAACCCTTAACTGACTATGCAGTGTTTTTTCTTAATAGTGTACAAATTAAAACCCAGCCATGTTGCAGACGAGCCGCTAACTGAAACAGGCATGCTATCGGTGCAGAATGCAGGAGTTGTAGCCGTAGAGCTGAGGCTGATGAAAATTGCTCTTAAGGCTTGAGAAAAATCTTGTGCTTCTACAGATAAAGTATTCCCGCGAGCGTAACCTGCTTCGCATTTTGAAAGTGGAGCCATACTTTTGAGCTCTTGCTATTAACCATCCTTTGTTGACTGAAGTCATTACGTTCTTGTGCGTGCAATGGTGTGTTCATGTCCGGCATGGAAAATCGTCGACTCTTCCACTCCCTCCGTGTCACAATGATGCATTTAGGTACCGAAACACGGTACAGTTTGATTTTACATGAAGGTCGGTACCTATAAAAGTACCGATTTTGGTATCCATCCCTACTTTCTAGTTTGTGTGACAGGATTTGTGTTATTTCATAAATTAACAGAGGAAAATGTATTTTGAACAGGCCTGGAAAAACTGAGAACTAGAAAGACTGAGAAAACATCTTTTTATTGTGTGATAGCAAAGGTTTAGCATTTTTAAGTATTTCGGTTGGATACAGCTGCTTAGTCTAAAAGATGATACTAGAAACTATTCATTACATTTTTAGATTAAACCAAAACTACAAGAAAGTTTATTGGTAAATCTAATTCTTTTGCAAATTACCCCTTACTAGAAAAACATCTGAAAAACCGACATTTTATTTGGAGCAGCTAAACCTAAAGAAATACAAAATGTTGAATAAAACGTAAGAACTTACAATGTAGTGCAGTTACCTAAAATAGAACATAGTGGTTTAAACAACATGGGCTGGGTAATGCTGCTCTATCTGCCCCACTATACATTTAAGGCTGCTATATACGTTTTCATTGCCGGGAGATGAGGAGAGCAGTTGTGGTAAACGAGTTCAGGAATAAAATCAGAGAGAGTTTGTCACTGGCCATCAGGAAACATGTTTCTATTTAAACATATCCATCCCAGTAACAAGCATTTTATTTGGGTAATGTGCTGTATTTGCCATCCTGGACTCTGTTAAGATGGTACTTTTGTGACAAAACTAAACTGGTCAACCAAGTAAAACTACTGTGTCCTACGTTTATGGCCGTCTGATAGAAAATCTCAACATGCTGCTGATGGTATTGCATTGCTCCAACATCATGTTTAACAATGCTGATTGATTTAACACTCCCAAGAAATGGAAGAATATTTCTAATTATGCTGCCAACACCAGAACACAGAGATATGAGGAAGGGCAAAGCAGATCAGTAATGAAAGGACACAGATTTAGATTAAAGGTTTTGAACAGGACGGAACTGACAGAGTGAAGTAAGGCATATTATTCAAGGCAACTAAATTTCTTACAAAAACTCTGTTCTGGGTTTGATAGTTTATAATGATATAAGATAAATAGCTGAGTCTACAGCTATAATTAACAGGCCACCAGCAAATCTCATCACGTTAAGCATTTAGGTGGAGTCCCACTTAATGGCTGATACTTTAATAATGATGCAGAATATTTTCTTGGAGGAGAAAATATTTTTTCCTCCCATAATATAAGTGTTGCGTATGTATCCAAGTAGTTTCAAGTAATCATTAAGTTACTTTTGCCTTTATGTCATATCAGCATAGGCCAAATGTGTAAACAGATGAATAGACTCAAAAAGTAATAAATAGATGTATATGGTACTTCCTTAGGTATATGGACTCCACAACGTGCTTTACTCAATCTGCCTAACACATTCATAAACCGATATTTTTTTTAAATATAGATCCCTAAAACATGGCTTAGTTTTGGATATAATGCTACATTCTTGTATCTGTTTGGGCTTCGTGAAGCAAAGCATCAAGACTCTGGAAGTAAATAAGGTATACTAACGTTTTGATTAACGGCTTAATTTTAAATGTAGGCGTGGATGAGAAGGAAAGTTTTAAAAAAACAAAATCACAAATTCCCTAAGTGAAAAATGAGATGACGGACCATTTTGGCCAAAGAACGTCTTTTCATCACTTTGTCACATTTTTGCCTAACTAAAAAAATAATTTTGATTTTAAAAGTAAAAAAACACTCAAGTAAAGTGCACCTTTGCTAGATAAAGTTATGTTATAAAGCTCAAGAAAAAGTGGGAAAATAAAATAAAAAAAACAAAACAGCAATGGAGAGAATCTGTCTATATATGAAATCCCAATATCTCTGCTTTGACAGATTATTAATCCTTCCTGATCAAATATTACCTTGTTTACAACCCCTGAAAGGACTGAGTGGTTACAGAAAATGAATGAATGTATTTTGACTATGAGACCCCATTATAATAATTTACCCTGGTGGTTGTTTTTGTGGGTTCCACAAAGGAACAGGGCCATTAGGTCTGCAGAGTGATCCTCTCACTGAAATAATGCTGACCTAGGTTTCACTCATTAAGTGAAGAGGATAAGGGAGATGCTTATGGAGCTAAATTGGGGCCATAAAGTTTGTTCAAAAATTATTTTTTTGAAACAAAAAAATATTTTTGCAATTGAAAAAAAAAAAGATTTAAACTGAAAAGAAATGTTTAAAACTACTTCTCAGATTCATGTTTTTTCTCCAGTTTCAGATTTATTTTTCAGTTTCAAACTGTTGCTCCCTTGGTGTGGGGGCGGGAAATGACATGGGGAATGATGGCAATATTTCCTTTAGGCACCTAAAGGAAATATTCCCTAGTGTTGCATTCAGGAACTGTGGGAACTAGAAATGTCTTTAAAATATCAATATTTTATGTTTATGTCATTGACTTTGAAAAATAATTTGCTTCACTGATCCCAGCTGTTTAGGTCAGCACACGACACAAATGTCATTTGAGAAATTATGATTTTGACAAATTTGTGCAGCATTTTCAGTCTGTGTTGGATATTTGCCGTGCTCTCAAAGTAAAGCGGTTCTCTCACTCTCCATGTTTCCCGTGCAATATATGACAACCAGCCTTTATATTATTTCCTGGTCATTTGCGCCTGCAGGCGACGAGGAAGCCATACTGTCTTACTCCCGCGGGCGGCCGCTGCTGCAGTCTGGCAGATCTTCCGCTTTACTTTGACAGTGCAGGAAAGGTCCAACGTGGACTGAAAATGCTAAGCAAATTTGTCAAGATCATAATTTCTCAAATGACATTTGTGTCGTGTGCCGACATAAACAGCTGGGATCAGTGAAGCATATCGTTTTTCAAAACCAATCACATAAACATAGAATATCAATGACGTTTTAAAGACATTTCTAGTTCTCACGGTTGATGAATGCAACACCTGGGAATATTTCCTTTAGGCACCTAAGCTGTCAGTCATCATTCCACACCCTATGTCATCTATGCCTCACCCCCATACCGTGGGAGCACCAGTTTGAAACTGAAAAATAAATCTGAAACTGAAAAAAAAAACTTGAATCTGAAAAGTAGCTTTTGTCATGGTTTCTGTTTTGGAGGTAGGACACACATGTAGAATAAGGTTGAAATGATGAAAAAAGGTTTAGTTACAAAAGACCAGGTGAGGAACTCAAGCAGGTGAAAAACATAAACTGGATGAAAGCAGGTGCATGAAAATCAAGGCAACAGACATGGAGGAACTCAAGACTGGACCAGGGCAAAGACACAGGGTAGGTAAAGGGAAGAACCGGTGGAGAATATGGAAAACAAGAGAGCTTAAGTACTGAGGGGAGTGGAGTGTAAGCTAATAAGCTGGGAGTCAAGGTAATCAGAAGTGAATATGGGACAGGTGTGGACCAGGGCTGCAGGGGGAATTAACTGGGAAATGAGGAACTAAAAAGAAGGTAAACAAAGAAACTAGACTAGAAAACAGATCTAAAGTGAAATGAAAGTAGACACATGAAACACCAGAATCAGAAGGTAACAAAACTACACAAGAGATCCACTAAACCTGAATGAACAGAAAACACCTGGCTGAGAAAAGTAAACAAAAACACTAACACTGGCAGAGCAGGGGAAATAATCAAAACACAAACTCAAAGCTCTAGCACAGGTAGGCTATGACAGTTTTAAACAGTTATTTTCAGTTTTAAATGTTTTTGTTCAGTTTCAAAAATATTTTTCAGTTTCAATTTTTTTTTCAGTTACAAAATTACTTTTGGGTTTCAAATCCTTTTTTTTCAGTTTGAATAAAAATGTTTTCGACAAACTTTATGGCCACAATTTAGCTCCACAGAAGCTGCCAATGCAGAATTAAAGTCATGATTTTCAGCAATAAAAGTGTAGCAGTTATTCTGGCAGAACCTTCATTTTTCACTTATATAGAGTCAGTAAAAAGTCCACAGAAAGCTGTCACTGTTACAAATTGTAAAGGGATTTGCGCCGATGAAAATGTTCATGTTCTGTCACTTTATAAGTCACAGAAGAGAAGTAAAATATCTACAGCCAGGATTAAAAACAGTTTTGAGAGCTGTAAACTTATGATCATTTCACAGTATTTACACTGTGAAACTGTCTGAGAAATGCTTCAATATTCAGAGGTTTGTAACATTCACAGATATTTATTAAATAAACCCCGAGAGAAGCCTGCTAAATAAGAATTAAACATATACAAACCGAGCAGCAGTGCATTGCTACTTTAAAAGCCACTGCTGGGGGCACTGGTGGCTCAGTTGGTATAGTGTGCGCACCATCTGCAGAGGCTATTGGCCTTGCAGATGGTGTCCTGGGTTTGATTCCAAGTCTCGGGCTATTTGCTGCATGTCTTTCCTGTCTGATTACTGTACAATAAAGGCCACTAGTGCCAAAGAATCTTTAAAAATAAAACCTACTGCTAATGCCTCTTGTTTTTGGTTGTTTTTATTTGTGGTTTAGAACATAAATGCTCTAAACCCCAAAAATATGAATTAGAATGAAGGATTTATTCCCTCTTGCTACAGACAGTTGTAAACAAACATTGAAGATTTACAATGTTTAAACCTTAAAGCTTACAGAAATTATGAGCTTTAAATTATTTTAATCGATATGAATTATAATTTGAAAAAAAAAAAAAAAAAATCCACCAATTTGATCTGCTTAGTAGCCTCCCTTTGTAACACTCCATCCAAAAGGTCCTAGTAAATTAAAAGGTTCCACCTCCTTGGCAGGGCCTTTTTCTGTGGTAAATTTCTACCCTGCTCATTTGTATTTACCCTGGTAAATGAAGTGAAAACACAGTTGTTAAGGCCCGAGAATACTAACCTGGTTCTTGGAAAATGTTCCTGTAGTGGAAACGTGGTTTTACACTTGATAGCTTAATTTGACACAACATAACCACTGTTTATGACCTTTTTCTACACTTAAAAATATAGCAGGAGAAATTAACACAGTGCAGTATATTTTTAACCATGTCTACAAATAGCAGGTTTCTAAAAAGTCCCTTAGAAAAAACAGGAACTCTCAACTTCATAGAACACATTCTACTTTTACCACTGTTTTAGTATGATTAGAATACATAACTCCATAGCAGAGATAGAACATTTAATGCATCCAAGCACTTAAGCACAGTCTCAAACCATTTCCTAACAATTTGTCAGGGATTTCTCCTGTGTTATGGCCACCATTACTCAGCAAGCCTTGAACAACAGTAGCAGTTTCAGAGAACCTCTGGATTGCAAATTTTCTTTCACTCTGCCCTCTTTTCACATGGTGAAAACAAATACGCTAATGAAAGATAATTAGCTTGTGTTGTTTTAGTGTTTGCCTGTCTCTGTGGAGATGGAGACATTAGCCTACCAGGCCTGCAGATGCTAATTGGCAATGCTAACTGCTGCTGTTATGCAATGAGTGGCAACGAGGAGCTGCTTTCAATTTCCTGTAGTAATCTTGACAACACGATAAATAATGCAAAGAGGAAATAATTATCGCTATTAAAATCATGAATCTGTTTTGGCTCATTTATCTTAAAACGTTTTAAGTCATTCTTAGTTTCCAGCAAACAAACTTCTATCCTTTTATTGACCCTTAAACCAATTAGAATTTGAACTGTCTGACAAAGAACAGCTCCATAAATACCTCACCTCTACTCAGCAGGAACCGCTGCATGTTTACCAAGTGGGTAAATTACAACCCATCTGACTGTTTTGGCATTAAGATTTCAGAGTCATGTAGGGAGTCTGTCGAAGGATAAACCTCGACTTGTTTTTGCAATGACAGTAAAGAGGAAGTAGGCGGTGCAGTCTTGCTTTCACCTTCTAAGGAGATCTGTCAGCTGAAAAAGTTACAAGGTTGCAAGATGAGTTTATCAAAGACTGCAGCTTTAGCTTTAAGTATAAAGTGTACATATCTGTTGTCTTGCAACACCTGCTAAAATGCTGCATGAGTAAGTAAGAAAAATCTCAAAGTGGCTGTTCAATTTTCCACATGACCAACTTCACTTAGGCTCAAACTGGTGCACACCTGGCAACCAGTTCAAGATGCCGTAAAATGTCTCAGCTTGCATCACTCTAACTTCTATTCAATTTGATTCTTAATACTGCTTAAAAAAGAAAGCAGTTCTGTCATTTCTGGTAAAGAGTCCAATGGCAATAAATCTGTTTAAAAGCAAAAAATACGATAATTTTAAAATGACTCTTGTTTTTAATTTCCTTTAAAAGGACAGGGTGTGTTGGGTGGCTGGAGTGGTGGGGTTGCTCCAAAGCTCTCACTTACATGGCCGGCTGTTAAAAAAGGTTCCTGAAAATGTGCAGCTTGTGTGTCGCTTTCCTCACCAGCGTATGATTGTACACAAGAAGAAAACACAGATGTGGGCTAGCAAAATGTATTTGAACACTTTCAGAAGTATACAGCAGGTCACAGAGCTTATTGGTGCAGGCCTATAAACGTTTCTGATTTAGAAGAAAACTCAGGAAAAGGAAAATACTCTTAAATTAATGTGTGTACTTGCCATTACCTCAAGGCAGGACACATTCTGTGTCTGCAGGGCAGCTTTCAAGACTGTAGCTTGGTTTAAAAAGGTAGCATATTATAATGTCCTCACATTTCAAACATTTTTACAGCTATTTCCAGGTTTAATGAGCTTTGAACTACAGCCAAAGTCTTTCCTAAAATCTTTCCAAAGCTTCCTCTGTGCCCATACATACCTGTCTAATCCCCAAACACCGCCCTGAAGTCTCCAAGTTGAACACTTTACCTGCCAGCTTCTGAAACTTGAAAAGTATAAAGATTTTAAGGTTACTCAGTTCTTCTGAGAAGCAGACAACTTTTAAAGAGGGACAGACAGCATTACATAGCTTGTGTAGCATTTACGATGATCGCATACTGCTGGGAAGCACCTACACTCAGGAAAATACTGTATGTGTGCCCAAAAGTGATTTACCATCTATTACAGCTATCCATGTTCTTAGATGTAAGGGTGCCATGTTTTGAGTCAATCTTAACAAAACTTTTTTTTTTGCTTTGACCTTTGATAAAATTGAGCTATTAAAAGTGAGCCTGCATTTGGCAATTTCTGCAGAACCAAGGTTAAGTAGAAGATGGAGACAAACACAGGACTCAACGCTAAAAAATCTGCTTCTCTCTTGCAGCCAAAAGCTGTTATATATAACTTGTATGCATCAGACGTTTGAGACAGGAATAGAAACAGTTTCCTCTACAAAAAAACTATAAAGTTTGTCATAAATCACATCTTATTTATTAACAGGGCCAGTTCTAAGTTTAATCACTGGTCCACATTCAGACATGATCCTATGATCACACCCACATACAGTACATATTCACATCTTCCCCACGACGACACCTCACTCAAGAGGAGGCTGTTTTGGCACAGCAGCCATATCAATCTTAATGTGTGTAGTAGAGAGAGAGACTTGAGAAAGTGTTCGGGACAGTTTAGAGACTGGTACCACTCAGCAGCAACAACTAGGCTGTAAAACTAAACTGGACTAGTTCCTGCGACTACATGTTGAATGACCACCTTGAACACTCACCTCCCCATTGGGCTGAACAAGACACAGTCTGTTCTCTCTACTCTATGTCTGACTGAAATATACGATCACACTGTATTAACCCACAATTGTCTGTGTCCAGATGCATTTCCAATAGCCAGTAGTCTGAATAAATAAATCTGAATAGAATTAATTAATTACTAGTAACAGGATTACAATAATGATTTAAATGTGTTGCAGGAGTGGCAAAAACAGGCAATTTACAGAATCTTCAAAATAATTTCTCTATATTCAGCCTAAGGCAATGAGGGAAGTCACTTAAACAGCTTGTTAACATTGTTAAAGTTTTAGTCACTGATGGTGATAAAAAGCTGTTGGGGTGAAGCCGATCATAAAGGAACTATGGACACATGCACTTACTCAAAACATCTAGATCAAGAACTTTCTTTTGAAACTCCAGCACCTGCTATTAAGTCTCCTATTTGCTTTATTAGTCTCAAATTTCTCGGTTCTCCTCAAAATGCAACGTTTCTTTCAGAAATGCACTTATTGCATTTTTTTCTAGGCTGATCCTAGTGGCCAATTTTTCTAAAGCTCTGATCTGCCAATTACAATTTCTCTCTAAGACCCATATGGGTGTATTAAACTATCAACCATTTTAAATGACTTTAATGTTAATAACCCATCTCACAACGCATCTCTTTAAGTCTCATGACTTATTCATAAAATGTATTTTATCTAAAGCTTGAATCACACCTTTCCATTGAGTCAACAATTGCATTTATAAAGAAAAAGAGTATATTTCTTAAAATATATGCTGTTTATTGAAACAATAAACGTTAACTGAAGACTTTTCTTTAGACATGGCTTCTAATGGTTTTCATTTGAAGGTTTTTTCTTCTTGCCACTCATTCATAAATGCCAGTTTTTTGGAGTACACGACTAGCAGCTGTCCGGTCATTTGCTTCTCCTAGATGAGCCATGGAATTCTGCAGCTCCTCCTGAGCCACCATGGGTCTCTTGTTTGCCTCTCTGTTTATTGCTTACCCTGCCCAGCCTGTAAACTACTTTTGGATGATAGATTGATCTGTGCTATATAAAGCTTCAACTCCTCTCTACAGCTTTATACCTGAACTGTCTGATTTGTTCCTTGGTCTTGATGGTGTTTGTTCACTAATGTTCTAAAGCTAACCTTAAACTTAACAAAGCACCTGTATTTACATTGAGATTACATACATAAGTAGACTCAAATTTTTAATTAGCTGAGTTTTAATTTACAATTTATTTTATTTAGTGCTATCAGATTAAGAGGGGTCACACTTTTCAGAATTTTGTTTGTAAACAAAAAATTATTTATTCTTTTCCATTTATTTCTATATATAATTATTTGGTCTATAATTAAATTACATTGAAATACAATGAAGATTGTGGTTGTACTGTGGCAAAATGTGGAAAAGTTTAAGGGGCAACAACAGAGCTAAAAAAACTCACTTCCATGCAAAACAAATTAATGTAGTAGAGGTTACTTGTGTTTATGCTTTGAGCCAAGTGGATCATCTTTCTTGGGACAATACTATGCAGCTGTTCTGTGCAGGCATGTGTGAATTTGGAAGAAATTTGTGCGTCTACAGGAAACCAATCTGACCCATGGGATTAGCGGCAGACCTGGTGAGTGACTCTCATTCTGCTCCAGATGTTTATCATGTCACAAAGCCCTCAAAGCTCTCGGTGAGTAGTAGGTAGGGAACACAACCTCCTTTCAACACATGCCTACATACACACAGAGGCACAAACATTCCAGCTGCTGCTGAAGGTGCAGCCCAGTGAGAAGTTTGCTGATAGGAAATTTCCTGTGCATCTGATTCTGCTTAGTAGAACAATATAAGGTCAAAAGATCCCAATAAGCTCACACAAAAACAGGATAAACTTTTTTTTTTATTACTTTCGAAAGGCAGAGGTCACCACCAAAAGGTTTTTTAAATGGGCGGTCATGCGGGAGCTTTATATTTTTAGGATGGTACACCAAAACCAAAAGACAGAATTTCAGGAATTTTCCTCCTCGAACATTAAACATTGGCAAGCTTTCAAGGACGAAAAAGACATATGAATAAATAAATAAATAAATAAATGTGACAATTTAAATAAAATTGGAAATATGCTCATCTAAATTCCAGATTTAAGGAAGCGCTTCGTTATTTCAAAGGAAATGGCAATACAATGAGAATGAGAGCAGATTCTCTTGCTAGTAGACTTCAGGGTAATGACTACTACGAATTTTGGTATGAGGTCAAAGTTATGAACAATGCTAAAACTCCACTGCCATCTAACATAGAAAGAGTATGTGGCCCAGAAAATGTTGTAGATTTGTGGCGCAGACATTACTGTTAATTATTGAACTCTGTGAAAAGTGCATTGTCATTGAAAATATTGATATGACTGAGGGCATGGTGGTCCGTACTGCTGAAGTCTATGAGGCCATCCTAAAGCTTTTAAATAACAAAGCCTGTGGGTTGGACTGCATTACAGCAGAGCATCTAAAAAATGCTTACTATAGATTATGTCCACTGCTGTCCATGTGCTTTACGGGTTTTTTAACCAATGGGCTTTTGACTGATTCTCTCATCTCTATTGCATGGTTCATGCCATTAAGAATACGGTAAGTAAATTGAATAGCTTGCAAAACTATAGACCAGTTGCTCTTGTTACCATTCTATCTAAAGTCTTAGAGAATATATTATACACAAGACTTGAAATGTATGTGATAATCAGTTTGGATTCAAAAAGAGGCATGGCACTGACGTGCACTAAAAGAAATAGTTAGAAAATATCTTAGTTTGAACTCTTCTGTTTTTTGTGCTTTATTGATGCCACAAAGGCATCATGCAAAGTTATTTTAAAAATTAGTCAATAGACGTGCCCAAATATTTAGTGCGTATTTTAATATTTTGGTATGCAAATCAGGTTATAGATGTAATGTGGGGCAGTGTACTTTCTGAACCTTTTCATGTTAGTAATGGTGTGCAACAAGAAGGAATTATCTCTCCAGCTCTTTTTAATGTATATATTGATGAATTGTCCTCAAAGCTGAACAGCTGTAAAACAGACTGTGTCATTGGAACAGAAGTTGTCAACCATCTATGCGGATAACTTAACATGTTAAGCCCGACCGATTCAAAAAAAATATAAACACACCACACACAGCTCAGTGTGTGGTGTGTTTATATTATTTTTGTTTGATCACAAATAAATCAGAGTAACAGTTGCAATAGTGCTTCTAATATTCTTTTATGTCTTACCTTTACACAGGTACCAAAAGTTTGCATGTAGAGCTTATAACTGGAGATCTACCTGATTTATTTCAGGTATGTAATTTTAGGCGGAAATTGTTTCTAAAACCCTTAGGGCTTAACATGTATGCCCATACAATGCGGGTATGCAAACATACCCGCATTGAATATCTGTTCTCTGTTTGGGAAAGAACATTATGTTATGTATGACCCTATTAAGAACAATATGATCATTGTGAGAAGCAAGCAGGACAGAAATATGATATTTCCTGTTTATTTAAATGTTTATGTAAATTTTGTATGTGTTCTCTTGATTTAAAGCGTGCCTTAAACAAAGCCTTCTATACCCCACTGTATACAGCCCCCTTGTGGCGTTGCACAATGCGTAGGCTGACGGTGGTCTATAATGACACCTTCAGGGTGCTGATGAGGGTGCCCAGGTGGCACAGCACCTGTCAGTTGCTTGTGGATGCTCACACCTGTGAGGCACTTTTAACACATTTAATGTTTAAATTTATGCAGCGATTGGAGGAGTGATGGAGGAAAACTCCATCATACAAACTTTGACTCACCCTCAGCTGAGCAGCTGTCATTTCCACCTTCGTTCTGAGGAATCATTGGATGGAGAGTGTGTTTAAATAATTGTTGTATTCTATCAGTCTTTTATATATGGACCGCTTTGTGTCTGCATTAAAGTTTCTTCTTATTATTATCATTAAACAAATACATTTATTCAAAATTATTTCAGCATTTCAATAATTGGTTCAATATATTATTAAATAACTACACATAAAATGTATTGAAAAAAGGTATTCATTCTTTGTTATATAATATCTAAGTGGAGAGGCTAACACTGTTATGGAAAAGGTAACTGGTCTGCATTTGAGTTGATGTGCACCTTAACCAATCAGGTTCCATTTGACATGTTAAAGTCAGAGTTTCAATCATTTCATGATGGACAGGATGCACATAAAACAGCTATATAATAACCAAAAATATTGTTTTTGATACATGCTTTTATGACCACTTTCTCATTAACACAATTAGAACGTTCCCTAATAGCATGATTTACTGAAAGTAATGTGGTAAATGCTGTTGAAGTGGGCCATGAATTTGTAAGCGACAGAATATTTGATTTTGGTAATGAAATTGTAAAAAATACATAACTATAAACACCTGATCATTCAATGATGATACAACAAAAAGTGTGTATTTTTGACCATACAATAAAAAGTTCAAATTTAGAGATAATGTTATACTATGGTAAATATACATTTAATTGTTTGTGTGTCTAATACATTATTTACATATTACTATAATTACGGGTATGATTACAACTGTTAAGATTTTCAATTACCAAATTATTCATGTAGTGAGCAGTGGCACCTTTTGGATTTCTCTGTCCTGCAAATATAAAGGGGTGGCCATTGCCAACCCTCGCCCCGGCCCATCACTGATGCCACTGTTGATAGATCGTTGCAAAACAGAGACTTTCAGTCAAGGCATAAAGAATTCAGCCATTTGAGATAAACCTTTATAAACAAACTATTTATACATTTGAAACTTACTATGAAAACTAATGATGTTCTGAACTACATGTCATATGTAAAGGCAACTGCAAGAATTGCGCCTTGTTCCAGCGGTGCCAGCCGTGCGTAATGAGCGCTGCGTGTCTGGAGCGCACATGCTGAACCTTCAGGGAGGACGTGTCACTTACCGTCCACAATACATATCAATCAGAACACCTCTGAGCCCTCAGTCGTGCTCTGACACGTTATACCAAAAATATTTCAGCTTTCTAAAAGCGAAGCGAAACGAAATGTAAAATAGTGAAATCATTAATAGTTCCCCAGAGTTGCGTCTGATGTCGCTTCTAGGTATTATTTTGTTAGAAACGATACATAGCTAATAATTACTTTTA
The DNA here is from genome assembly GCA_036173005.1 of Crenichthys baileyi. Classification (NCBI taxonomy): domain Eukaryota; kingdom Metazoa; phylum Chordata; class Actinopteri; order Cyprinodontiformes; family Goodeidae; genus Crenichthys; species Crenichthys baileyi. Next base: position 264,219 of record JAHHUM010002691.1, read on the forward strand.
TAAGTCCCGTTAAAGACTTTCTGAGTTTAAGTGCAACTTTAAACTATCGGAATGCGCTTGATGGCGAACTTCAGCACCGAAGCGTGGAAATGGGAATGAAAAAAAAAAGTTCTTACCGAGATACTGCCTGATGTCCAGCAGGATTCTTGGAGCTCCGCCGTTTAGCTGGTAAAAAAGCGAGCCGAAGCAGAAGAGGAACAGCGCAGCCATGCAGAAACCATAACCTCGCAGGGAGAAGCGCCACGGTAGAGCGCAGAGCAAGCCGTGCTTTCGGTGGTGTCGCTCTCTGATGTGGTTTGGAGTCTGGTGGTGGTTGCTGTTGTGAGAGGGACTGCCGCCGAAATTCTTCATCATCTCCTCCTCACAAAGCAACGTGGAAAGTCACCCATCCGCCTCTTGGAAGTGAAAGTTGCCGCTTTAGGATCATTTGATTGAGGGTGAAGATTTTGAAGACGCGCAAGAAATACTGGAATCTCCTCTGCTGCTGTCGCTCCTGCTTCTGCTGCCACGGGGTTCTTGTTGTTTTTATAGTGCACAGCACTTTGCTACTGCTCAGTCCTTGCTTCTTCGCCTCTCGTTGGATGAGTGTTCCTTCCTTCCGTCCTTCCAGCAGAGTTAAGGGTTCATCCTTCTCCTCAGAGGCTCTCGGTGTCAGATTACTGAACGTGGAAAGAAGAAAAACGTCTACCTCATATTTAGTTTGGATAGGTGAGTGTAAAACAGCGCCTACCAGCGTCAGTGGAGGGATTCTTTATGAGCAGTTGGAGGGCTTTGAATTTTGATTGTAGAACATTTTGAAAAGTTTGACGAGCATTTGTATTCAGACCATACTTTTATGTACATATTTTTGTAATGTTCCTCTATGGACACATATTGAAACTGAAAATTGTCTCCATTCTTTTTAGCAAAATAGTTCAAACTCAGTTAGAACATCTGTGAATATCAATTTTTAAGTCTCACCACCAATACTCAATTTGATTTAACTATAAGCTTTGAGGGGGCCATTCTAATACAAGAATATAGTTTGATCTAAACAATTCCATTGTAGCTCTGCCTGTATGTTCAGGGTTGTTGTGCTACTGGAATGTAGACCTCCGGCCCACTAACAAGTCTTTTCCACCCTTTTATAAATGTTCTTCCAACATTACCTTGTACTTACTGTAGCTACATCCATCTCCCCATCAACTTTAACAAGCTCTAGTGTCCCTGAAGAGAAGCCTTCCTTCAGTATGGTGCTGCCACCACCATGTTTCACTGTGAGAATTGTGTGCTAAGGATGATGTGCTGTGTTACTTTTCTGCCACACAAAGTGTTTTTTATGTTGGCTAAAATGTTCACATTTGGTCTCATCTGACCAGATAATTTTCTTCCACTTTTTGTGTGTCTCCCAATGCTTGTGGCAAACTGTAAACTGGTCTTTTGTTATGTTGACTAATCTCCCACCTTATCTGTGGATATCTGCTGCTCCTCCAGAGTTACCATGGGTCTCTTGGGTGCTACTCTGTTGTCTTATGCCCCTTTTCCACTTGTTACGGATCTATGATTCTGTGGCCTTTTCTAATCATCTCTTTGCTGCCCTAATTAAATATATCTGCCCTTGTTGCTTATCTGCCGCACCGCTCACTACTGCACGCTTACACACCATAACCACTGATCACATAAAATACAGCACATAGTCAAGGATAAACTGATACAATAGGATGGCCGAGCCTTTAGTACAGACCGCGGTCATCTCATCAGATAGGCCGAAATACCTGTTTTAAATAAAATTTCTGCAAGACGGCTGTTAGACGCTTTTACTGCATGTCATGTAAAGGAAGTTCAATAAAGTTGTTGTATTGAATAATCTGCGGATGCGCGCAGCGCGAGACCTGTTGCAGAAAAATAAAAAGAGGAATGGCGGACATTTCGAGAAGCTGAGCTGGCGTCTGTGTTGTTTCTCTCAAGCTGAGCGTATCAGAAAACGCCACATGGTGTCATAAGTCAAAACGACAAGACGAAAGATTAACATAGGTTCATCTTGCAGTTGCTCGTGAGCAAGTCTGCGTGCATTGCCATGGCGAAGTTTTCCCCCCCTGAACTGTTGGACTTCTCACGGCCCGAGACCTGGGCGGATTGGAAGCAAAGGTTTTTCCAGTACAGAGTAGCGACCAAGCTAACCGAGGAGGACGAAATAGTTCAGGTCAGCGCAATAATATATTCAATGGGGGCAGAGGCTGAGCACATATTTAAGTTGTTCATCCTTTCCACGGCGGTTGATGAGAATAAGTATGGTGTAATATTTGAAAAGTTTGATGAACATTTTATTCCCAAGCATAACGTCATATTTGAGAGGACTAAGTTTCACTCCAGAACTCAGCAGGCTAGCGAAAGTGTGGAGGCTTTCATTAGACAGCTTTATGAGCTAACAGAAAATTGTGACTTTGGAGCACAGAAAGAAGAGCAGCTGAGAGTCAGAATTGTTATTGGGATATGAGATAAAGCCCTGTCTCAGAGATTACAAAAAAAAGATGACTTAACATTGCAACGTGCAATCAAAATGGCGAGACACTCTGAATTAATTAAAGGACAGAACCAGGGGCCATGAGGTCATCAAAGAGGATGAGCCACCATGGCACACCACATTTAACATTGCAAATACCCCAGTAACATTCAAAATTGATTAAGGGGCAGATACTTCGGTGATCACTGAAGCTACTTATGACGGCTTAAAGAAAAGACCCAGACTCACGTCTATCAGAGGACCACAGCTTGACAGCCCAGGAGGCACTGTAACCACTAGAGGGCAGTTTACCACCAAGGTGGCGTCGACGATGGCAGCCTCGGAGCTTCGCTCTCTCTTTCTTTGTGTATTTTGTGTGTTTTTATGTTTTTCGAGCCACAGTACTGTGGTCTCAGGCCACGATTCTGTGGTCTCATTCAGCAGAGAGGAACTTCTGAACATCAGAGAGTCGTCTCTTGGGATTTTTTCACCATCATTCATCGATCCGAGCTTCATTGCACTCTATGGGATACTGCACCGAAAGCATCGGAGGGGAAATCATGCTGGCGCCCTGGTAAAGCTCCTCCAAAGAGGACTCCGCACACCAATGCCTTCAATCCATCTGGCAAATGTCCGCTCTCTAAGTAACAAGATGGACAAGCTGCTTCTTCTCACCTGTAAAAACACGGACATCCGCGGATCAGCGTTTCTCTGCTTTACCGAGACATGGCTGTGTGAAAACATCCCGGACCGCGCACTGCTGATGCCGGCCTTCCAGCTGTTCAGAGCGGATCGCAGTGCGGAGCTATCGGGGAAGAAGCGAGTAGGCGGAATCTGCTGTTATATAAATGAAGGTTGGTACAGAGACATAAAAGTGCTGGGGAAAACATGTAGTCCTGATCTGGAGTAATTTTCCATAAAATGTAAACCGTTTTATTCCCCGAGAGAGTTTTCCTCGTTTATAATAATTTGCTCATATTTTCCACCGCATGGCTGCAATTCTGCCGCTGAAAAACATCTCGCCAAGCTGATTACAGACGTGGAGAAAAAATACACGGACTCTTTCACCATAATACTGGGAGATTTTAACAGTGCAAACCTCTCCAATGAACTCCCCAAATACAGACAGCATATTAAGTGTCCCACCAGAGACAAAAACACACTGGACCATTGTTACACAACTTTAAAGGACTCATATCAAGCTGTTACCAGGGCTGCTTTGGGGTTTTTGGATCATTCTCTTATCCACCTCATCCCAACCTACAGGCAAAAATTAAGAGCTTCCAAACCCACGGTTCACACTGTTAAGAAGTGGACTGAGGAGTCAAAGCAGACGCTACAGGCCTGCTTTGAATGCACAAACTGGACTGTTTTTGAAACTTCAGCCACTGACTTAAACCAACTAACTGATGTGGTGACATCATACATCGGTTTCTGTGAGGACATGTGTGTGCAGACCAAGACATTCTGCACCTTTGGGAATAACAACCCATGGTTTACTCCACATCTCAGGAACCTGCGCAGGGATAAGGAAGAAGCTCACAGCAGTGGAGATTGGGCGCGGTACAGGCAGGCCAGGAACAAACAAACAAAGGAGATCAAAGCAGCCAAGAGAAGCTACAGTGAGAAGCTAAAGAACAGCCTTTCTACTGGATGCTTTGGCTGTATGGACCGGTCTGAGAAACCTGACTGCCTATAGGAGCCCCCCCACCCATCCTGAACAGAATCCTCACCTGGCTAACCATCTGAATGGCTTCTACTGCTGACATGACAGGAAGCCGTTCACACTTCAAACCATCTCCTCCACATCCCATTCAGGAACAAATTCTTCTCATAAAGCAACCAACCCCTTACCTTCAGATCCTCTGCCTGCACTAAAGATCTCTGAGGAAGATGTAAATAGGCTCTTTCAACGCATGAAAACAAAGAAAGCTGGAGGACCTGATAACGTCTCCCCATCATGCCTGAAAGCCTGTGCAAATTAACTCGCCCCGATCTTCACCCAGATCTTCAACAAGTCACTGGAAACGTGTGAGGTCCCCTCCTGCTTCAAACAATCCACCATCATCCCTGTGCCCAAGAAACCCACCATCCTAGGATTAAATGACTACAGGCCTGTAGCCCTGACGTCTATGGTCATGAAATCCTTTGAGCGGCTGGTGTTGAAGCATCTGAAAGACATCACAGGCCGCCTGATGGACCCCCTGCAGTTTGCTTACCGAGCAAACAGGTCGGCAGATGATGCTGTCAACTTAGGTCTACACTTCATCCTGCAACACCTCGACCGTCCAGGGACGTACGCCAGGATCCTGTTTGTAGACTTCAGCTCGGCCTTCAACACCATCATACCAGACATCCTTCACCAGAAGCTCACCCAGGTCCACGTCCCAGCCTCCACTTGTCAGTGGATCAACAGCTTCCTGACGGACCGACAGCAGCAGGTGAGACTGGGGAGCATCTTCTCCCGCACCAGATCAATAAGTACTGGTGCCCCCCAGGGGTGTGTTCTATCCCCACTCCTCTTCTCCCTGTACACAAATGACTGCACCTCAGCGGACTCGTCCGTGAAACTCCTGAAGTTTGCAGATGACACCACTGTCATTGGTCTGATCCAGGACGGTGATGAGTCTGCATACAGACAGGAGGTGGATCGGCTGGTACACTGGAGTTGTCAGAACTACCTGGAACTCAACCCACTCAAGACTGTGGAAATGGTGGTGGACTTTTGGAGAACACCACCCCCATACACCCCACTCACCATCCTCAACAACACCGTGTCAGCTGTGGACCACTTCAGGTTCCTAGGAACCACCATCTCTTAGGACCTGAGATGGTCCTCACACATAGACACTGTTCGGAAGAAGTCCCAGCAGAGACTGTACTTCCTGAGGCAACTCAAGAAGTACAACCTTCCACAGGAGCTGCTGGTCATCTTCTACACTGCCATTATTCAGTCTGTCCTGTCTTCATCCATCTCAGTGTGGTTTGGCTCATCCACAAAACAGGACAGGTCCAGAATGCCACGAATAATCAGGTCTGGAGAGAGAATAATCAGGGCTGACCTTCCCTCCATCCAGGACTTATACAGGTCTAGGGTAAGGAAAAGAGCTGCTAAAATCTGCAGACCCCACACACCCCACACACCCTGCACATAAACGGTTTAGAGTTTTACCTTCAGGCCGTCGCTACAAAACACTGTTTACTAAAACCAGCCGCCACAGAGACAAGTGGTGTGACTGCTACTTCAGAATAGTCGTAGTTCAATCACATTAAGAAAATCTTTTGGGCCGAGCCATAGCTACAAAGCTAGGTTTGATCAAACGTTTAACTTTAAATGAAGTGAACGTTTTTGGTGATGTGGGCACCCTAAAGGGAGATCCTGTGAAGATTGTACTTAAGGAGGGAGCTAAGCCATTCAGCTTAGCCACATCACGACGTGTCCCTATCCGCCTATTGCTCAAAGTGGAGGCTGAGTTAAAGCGGATGGAGTCAATGAACATCATAGAAAAAGTCACACAACCAACACAATGATGCGCACCGATGGTGGTTGTTGTGAAGAAAAATGGCAAAATCAGAATATGTGTGGACTTAAATGTGTGGAATGAGAAAATTTCATCCTGCCTACTATTGATGATCTCCTTCCCAAGCTTGCAGGGAGCACGGTCTTCTCAAGCCTGGACGCAGCTAGCGGATTCTGGGAGATCCCTTTGGAAGAAGACAGCGCCCTGCTGACGACATTCATCACCCCACTAGGAAGGTACTTTGCTGCCTTTTGGCATCACATCTGCACCGTAAATATTTCAAAGGAAAATGTCAGAGCTATTACAAGGGCATGATGGTGTCATAGTTTACATGGATGACATTCTTGTTTTTGGTGAAACACAAGAACAGCATGACATGAGACTCAACAAAGTGATGGAGTCCATCAAAAAGTCTGGCCTTAAGCTCAACAAAGAGAAGTGCGTGCTTTCTCAGTCATCGCTAGATTTTTTAGGCCATGTAGTGAACAAAGATGGTATCAGGCCAAACCCAGAAAAAGTCACCACCATCACAAAAATGGATGCGCCAAAGAAAATTGAAGAGTTACGAAGGTTCTTGGGAATGGTGAATTACACTGGTTGTTTTTTGCCAAACCTGTCCACATGTCTTCAACCAGTGAATGAACTGCTAAAGTCTGACAGACAGTGGGTCTGGGGTCCTCAACAGGAAAAGGGCTTCACTGAGGTAAAGTCGCTCATCTCTTCTGCTCCAGTTTTGACTTACTTTGACCCCCAGAGGCCAACAGTTGTTAGCGCTGATGCAAGCAGCTATGGCCTTGGAGGCTTACTGATGCAGGAACTTGATGGGACACTAAAGCCAGTCGCCTTCTGTTCCCGTACTTTAACTGACTCCGAACGAAGATGTGCCCAAATTGAGAAGGAATGTTTTGCCGGCATGTGGGCTACAGAACGTTTCTATCAGTATCCGTGTGGCTTGGAGTCATATAAGCTTTTCACAGACCACAAGCCCTTGGTCACGCTGATCATCTCAAAAGATCTGGAGATGGCGCCTCTTCGTTGTCAGTGTCTCTTTATCCGATTGATGAGGTTCAACCCTGTGGCTGTTTATGTTCCGGGAAAAAGCCTCATTGTTGCAGATGCACTGTCACGGCAACCATTGCAGAACACTGGGTCAAACAAACTGGAAAGGGAGTTTAAAGTATATGTGGACGCTATAGAGGAATATGTGGGAGTAAGACGACCAGTCCTTGAGCAGATAAAAGAACAGACAGGAAAAGACGGTGAACTACAGGCCGTACTTAAAAACATAAAGTATGGCTGGCCCAACCACATTAAAATCATAGCTCTATCAGCAAAACCATGCTTTCATGAGCGTGGTGCACTGAGTGAGCTGAATGGAGTCCTGAGACGTGGAAATCAGATTGTCATACCTTACAGCATGCGTGCTGATATGATTCAAAAGATCCACGTAGGTCATCAGGGACTGACAAAATGTAGACCGCGCTATAAAAAAGCTGTTTGGTGACCTGACATTGACAAAGATGTCAGAGAACTCATACAGTCGTGTCAACACTGTATCATCAACTGTCCCAGACAGCACAGGGAACCTTTACTCACTACACCACTACCAGAGCTGCCTTGGCAGAAAGTTGCAGCCGAACTGTGTGAGTACAAAGGAAAACATTATCTGGTTGTCATTGATTACTTTTGTAGATGGCTGGAGATTCTGAACCTGCCAAGAACATACACTAAAACCGTGATTGCAAAACTGAAGAGCATCTTAAGCCGTTTTGGGATACCTGAGGAAGTACGGTCGGACAATGGACCACAGTTTACTGCAGAACTGTTCCAAATGTTTCCTGTGGAGTTTGATTTCCAGCATTTCACATCAAGTCCTCATTTCCCTCAGTCTAATGGCATGGGTGAGCGTGCTGTCAAGACAGCCAAGGCTATTGTTAAACAAGATGACCCTCACCTTGCCCTTCTAAGCTACCGTTCTACACCGACAGAGCCAACACAAGAGAGCCCTGCCAAACTAATGATGGGACAAAGCTTATGTACAACCCTACCAATCCTCAAGGAAAATCTCAGACCTGCCTGGCCTGACATCAAAATGGTGAGAAAGAATGACAAGAAAGCCAAGCAGTCCTTTGAGGGATTCTATAACCGACGATATTCTACAAGACCACTTCCCCCTCTTACCCGCGGTGACCGTGTTCGTCTCAAAATTGATGGAGAGAAAACATGGGCAACAAAGGGTGTGGTGCAGCATGAGGAAGCAGCTCCAAAGTCGTTCAGCGTCCAGACACCCCAGGGTGACACACCAAGAAGAAACCGCAGAAACATCCAACTGGTGAACGAGAAAGATTAAGTGGATTCACCAGCACCTTCTCCAGAACCAGTAGACACAAAGACAGTACATTCAGAACTGAAGTTCAACCAGACTGTGAGTAATGGCTCGACAGCAGCTCCTGGAGGTCCTGTTGTTACCAGGAGTGGAAGAGTGGTGAAGCCAAACAGTCGTTATTGTAGTTAGGAGATTGAAGGCGAAAAGGGCAGAATAACCCCTGCCTTCTCTGTGGTAGTTTACCCACTCCTCGGTAGTTTGATGGAGATATTCACCTGTTTTAATCAGTTTAGTAATAAAAAAAGTATTCAGAAAGTTGTTTATTATTAGAGGTTGTTTTATGGAGAAACGTTTCTAGGCGTAGGACATAATTACTTTAGAGGGGAGATGTCATGTAAAGGAAGTTCAATAAAGTTGTTGTATTGAATGATCTGTGCATACACGCAGCGTTAGACCTGTTGCAGAAAAATAAATAGAGGAATGGTGGACATTCCAAGAAGCTGAGCTGGCGTCTGCGTTGTTTCTCCCAAGCTGAGCGTATCAGAAACGCCGCACTGCAAGGCTCGGTTCTCACCTCCCTTTTTGGACTTCCACTGATCCAAATTTAAGCACGGAGTGATATTCACTTAGTCTATATCGCTGTGGAACATGGTGAAAAAGATGAAGAGGTAAAAAGACGTCCGAAATAGAGAATCATGCATGAGATAGAAAAAACTAATCAGTGATTTAATGAAGAAAGGTTTTAATAAGATAGTGGATTTGGCTCGAGGAGCAGGGATCGGTTAACCTCAGGGTTGATTGAAGGATTTAACTGGTGAATTGATCTATATGGATTTAATCTGTGGATTGATTGATTAATTAATTGATGACTCAATGATCTTGACACTCCAGCAAAGAGGATCGGAGATCAGTTGGAACTCCGGCGTAGCAAAAATAGTCTCCACCTGTTTTTACAGGCTTGCCTCACGGTAAACAGTAGTATTGTGAATGATGATTAATGTTTTTACATAACTTGTTGTGCCATACTGTGTGGAAGAGATCGGTGAATTGAGGAAGCGTGTTGTCTGGAAACCTAGCGGTGATAACAAGGACTGCACGCTGAATCCATTCTTCGGTGGAGTGAATGTGTTCTGGTGTCTTGGAAGCCGATTAGAGCGCTTTCAATTGGACCGGGAGCTCGGAACATAGCATGTCATATGTCCCGGTCGGCCAGAACTGAGTGTTGTGAATAAAAAGCAAGAAACTGAGAGAGAAAATGAATGAGAGTAATACCCCTTATCCACGGGTGAAAGTAGTTTTAAATTCTTGCGGGTACTTAGGGGCGGAGCTAGTGGGGGGACTGGGGAGGCGCTGGGGGCATATATGCACGCACACACACACACACAAAATATATATATATATATATATATATATACATACATATATATCTATATATATATATATAGATATATATAACATATATATATATAATATATATATATATTATATATATATATATATATATTGTGTGTGTGTTTTGTGTGTGTGTGTGTTAATTGTTACTCTCATCTCTGGCCCCTTCGAGATCTCTCTCTCTCTCAGCCCAAACTCAAACTAATTAAAGTGTATCAATATTTTTCTTTACTGTAGGCTGTCTGTATAAGGCAGACATTAGAATCACTTGACAATGTAGAGTATATTTTCATCTTCAGTTTCCATCTTTTCTTTTGAACAAATAAGTTATTGTTCTCTGCATTGTGGTCAAGTTTTGATTTCATTTAAATAAAAAATTTGACAGTTCGGCTTTTTTCGCGGCTTTTATTTAAAAGTCTGTAGATGGTAAGTGATTTATTGTTCGTCCTGTCCTAATGCAAGCAGCGTTTTTTTATGTGTGTGCACCCCCTGTGTAAAATCCAACAGTCCATTAAGTCGAACGCACCGATCTCCTTGGCAACCGTTCTGTTTTGGAGACAAGACATTAAACAGACATTAAACATAGCGGTGCTCGTTTTAAAGGCTGGCCGTTCACAAAAGCCTCGAGCTCCGAGGGGAGAGAAGCAAAGCAAGAGCATTGAGGCTCCAGCATAGCACGAACAGCTGAGAAACAATTTGGAATGTGGGGAAAATAACTATATTTATAAACAGATTAAGTCATGTTTTAGACTGCCTATTGGTAGCGGATCTGATCTTCGTTGTGTGCTCGTGAATTTTTGCAGCCGTAACTGATTCTGGATGACGGCTTCATAGCAGACAGCTGTTCTTCCCTCTTCCCAGTACTACGTAGAATCTTTCAGTGGTACACAGTACTGGACCGTACTACTTTCACCCCTGCCCTTATCCACCAGCGGGTTGGGGGCCCTTTTTTCTAAAACGGCTAACAACAAATCATAAATCCAGCTAAAACCACCAAACAACATTTGGACTCTTAACACCTGGTCCAAATACATGCAGGTTGTGGGAATGTTTTGGAAATTCATGGAGATTTTATAGGTAAATCATTTTCTCCTACTCTGTCACACAGCAGCCGTGGCACTGCGATTCAAAAACAACAGGCGAAGAAAATAGTTTTATAACTCAGTGTGTGCCTCCCCCGCTTTCTGTTAAAAACTCATGAAACAAACCTAGTCTACACAAGCATGGTGTCAGACTAGATTGAAAATTAAAGAACAGAGAGGACAGCAAGAGCAGCCTTTAACTAACATAGCCATAATGCTGAGGCCTGTTGAAAAGCACATGGCAGAACTTTCAGTTTTAACCGAATTAAACAAAAAGGGGGGCCCGCCACCTATCCCGTTCGAACACCAAGGTAGCTCCCAAAAACTCACGAGAAGAAAAAAAAAACTCAGGCCAGTGGCTAAAACCAATCAAAATCCACAAAAGGAAAAAAGGTGCTTCAAAACATTCTATGGTGTTTTTCCACCCGCGACACTATAATAACATGCAGAAAATTAATTTTCAGGGAAATAATTCCAAAAATTTTACCCCGATTGGGTGGTTTTGATTTTTTTCCCCTTTTTAGAGAAGTTAAATTCTCCCTCAGCTCTGTGAAATGACGCAGCATTAGATTTGACACAGGGAAATGCAGCTGCTGAAAACAAAGATAACATTCTGCACACAGCAGAAGCCTGTCTTGCTAAAGGGCTTGATAAAGATCGTAACCCCCCCCTGCTTTGTGTAAAAATAAGGCCCAGGGAAAAAACCAGCCCACCAAAAGTTTTAGGGTGACCCTCTAGAAAAAAAAGGAAGTGAACCTTTGAAGGGCCCGTTTGTGGGCTTGAATTTTTTTTGTAAATCAGTAAGCAGTTTTGTTGATTCGGGCCCCACTTTTGGTCAGGGTGAGAATATTTTTTAACATTTTTTGGGGGGTCAGGAGGGGGCATTTTGAAGGCAGAGACAGCTACTTATTCACATCTTAACAGCTTGTTAATTGGTTTTATCAATACATTTTGCCACAATCTGTCTTTTTTAAAATTTTTTGGGATTTTGAGGGGCCCAAAAGGGTTTGGAAAATGAGTTTGTCACCATTGCTCTTTATGTTGACAAAAAAAAAACAGATTTAAAAAAATGTTTTTTCCTTTTCTCTCTAAAAACAGGGGGAAGTAGGAAAACAGCAGAAGTCACTGTGCTGGTTTACAAAGAAAAACAGGTCACATTTCCCCAAAAGTCATAAATTGAAGGATAATTTTAAAAAAATGTCACAACATTTTTTGTGCAACCGTGTGAAATCTGCAATCATTTTAATCCAAAAGGTTTCATTAAAAAGCAGGACGGGCGGGGTTCCAGTCCACATTGCTCCATGGGGGCAAACGATTGATTTTACAAAAAAAATGGGAGCAGAAACAAAAAAACTGAAGGGGAAAAGGGTTTCCCTTTTTAAAAAAGGGAAAAAACCAGGAAATCACCCCCAAAGGGGAGTGCCTGAAATCATGAGTTTCTGACGATGGCACAATTTTTCCCCAAAAAAGATCCAGGGGAAGTTGAAAAAGTTTATGGGGGGGAGTAAAATGTAAATTGGTGCAGGTTTTTAAAACCCCCGCATCTCATGGGTTAGTATGGAGAGCTAACAAAAACTATGTATACACAAAGAAAAAATTTGGCTAAAGGGTCTGCAGACACAAAATTAACCTGGATTGAAGCTCTAACTAGGTTTTTTTTTAACTGAGATCCTCTCCAAAAAATGCAAAATATATGTCAGTCTACATGAGATACTAACAAAATTCACCTACTGGTATAATACAAAGATCTGGAGTGAATATGTGAAACAACTGACTATATACAATGATGAGTGTTTTTCAACAGGTGATGCTCATCCAGGAGTAAGACAGCGGGATGCAGTGTTCCTAGAAAATGCAGCTCATTTATTAAAAATCAATTTTTCTCCTATAGGTTGAAGCCACAGAAATGACATTTCACTGTGTGGAACTTTTGCTGACTAATCATAGGCTGGATCTATGAAACATTATGTGCACAGACTAAATGACCAAATGGCCCAAGACCAAAAGACCAAGGTTCTGACTGACTTATGAACTTCTCCAGACTGGACGAACCGGACAAACAACACCTTCAAGGTGGACCCCACTAAGACCACCTTACTGATCCTTGGTGGACCCAAAAGAATTGAAGCATTCAAAACAGACCTAGTGGAAACAAAAAGGTTTATGAGGAAACAATGTGTATTTTAAGAATATAAAAATAAAATTATATTCAAATTTTTGCAAATTAAATTGCTCTGACAGAGAAGTAAGTAAGTAAAAATGTATTTGTATAGCAGCAGGGCAATTCAAAGTGCTTTATATCATAAAAAGATAAATTAAAAACATCAATCAAGTACACAGCAAATCAGTCATCACACAAAATCATAAAAACCATCAAGCGGACACTCATGACGGACATGGGGGAAAAGTTGTCAGTGTGTGAATGAGTGTCAGTGGGAATGACTGATTTCATTGTAGAGCGTCTTTGAGGGACCTTTAAAGTGCTAATAAAAGTTTGATGTTCTGATGATCATTGCTAAACTTATAGCTCAATAAGGTTTCCAGAATTTTTCCAAAATCATGTAAAGATAGCAACTTGTTTTGAAAATACTGATAAACATAAGAAAGCTCATAAACCTGTCTTCCATTTTCACAATATTTCACAAACAGGGTAATCGAACTTTTATGTGGCCATGTCTGTCCATTTTGTCTGTTTTTTGTGAAATTAATGACTGTTTCATGTTATGTTAAAATTAGGGTATATGTGGCAGGGTACATTTAAGTTAAATTGTTTTCTGATATGAAACTAAGTTTGAATTTTGAGATTTTAGGTCTGGGGAAACAAGTCAAACAAGAGGTAAACTGGGGAAGCAGTCCTGGCCAGGACATGGACCGCCTGCTCGAAGGGTAAAAACATTTTAAACTGTCTGATGCTCAGTGTTATTTATTAAACAAGGGTTGCCACAATAATAATTAGAGACTACAAGAGCGAGTCTGATCCTCAACAGTACCATAATAATATTAGGTCAGTTCTTTATGATAAAACAAAAGGAAGTGCCAGAAAGGGACAATCTCTCCTCTCAAAACATGATTTTAACAGATGCTTGGACTTTTTCCAGACTTAGACTCAAATTTAACACAAGATGAAATGCACCTTAACAGAATTACTGGACTGGACTAAAATGGAGAAAACTTGAGTTAACTGAAACAAACTTTAGTTACTTGAAATAAATACAAAGTGTAATTAAAAGGGAAGAACTATAGCTGACTGAAACTGTACGGTGCGTTTATAAAACTGGGTAAGACAAGATTATAAGACATAACATGCTCTTCATTTTTGTGTTTATCAATTTTATTAAGCCTTCTAAACTGATGAGGAGTGAGTTTTTCCCACAGGAATCAGTTACAGTTAAATGTAATTGAACCAGATTTTGAAAATGGTATCGATGGTTGAGATTTAATACTTACATTCACAATTTAATGAACACAATACTACACATAAAAAGAGACCAATCGAGTAATGGTAAGACAAGCACCAGAACTAATGAGACCTAAACTAAACCAAGCATTATTAAAATAATAGCAACTTATAAAAACTAGTGATCCAATTCTTAATTATAATAAGGACTTTAATGCATTAGGAAAAATATAGATACATCTAAATAAAGCTAGATTAGAATCAAACATTCAGAGCCATTATAATCTTACTGATGAATACCACAAAAATTGTTATGGAACCAGATAATTAAAAGAGAGCAGCTTTATCGTGGTCAAGCAGAAACATTTGTAGGGAAGATCCAATGTCCTTCGACCTGATTTTGACTTTATTTAATCCTATCTATCATGACACTATACGAGTAGTGACAGGTCTTATTAACATCTTGGACGGCACATATTATGTATGGAAAGAAATAAAAGGTATAATTGGCAGCACTGACAACTGATTATTTCAAGGGTAACCCCTTGAAAAGTACCATCTCATTTTTGAGAGGGTCCTTGCAGAACATGAAGATAAACAACAGTAATATGAATCAAACAAATATGAAAAAAATCACACAGAAATACCCACAACATTCTCAAGGACACACGCAGACAAACACTCACTCTCACAACCACCAGCATAGAAATTGCATGGTGCATACACTTAACATCAAGACACAAAATAAGACAACACATACAGATGCAGATACAGATGAGTTCATGTGCATATCTCTGTGAGGATTAAGTCCAGAATAAATGAACCTTTGTTCCTATTGAAAGCAAGAGCAAGATGTTTTACAATAAAGTAAGTAAAGGCAACTTAGAAATATGAATAGCAGTGATACATCTAAGTAAGTGAGGCAAAGTATTCCAAGCAGATGGAGATTTAAACTGAAATGCAAAATGTCTAATTTTCCCTAATTCTTGGTGTAAAACACAGAAAGATAACTGATCAGTATTTCTCTGGCCATATTGTGAATTAAATGGATTAAGTATTTATAAATATGGAGTATTTCAAAGTTTGAGGGGATGAAGATTAGTTTTTGTGGCATGGCCGTAAATAACATCTGCGTGTCCTTGGATTGGCAGCACCAGTTGTGTGAAAACTCTTTTACGAGCTGGAAGGGAAAAACTTTCTACAGAACGATAATGTGACAATTTTAAGGCAACAGGCTTCCAAACAATATAAAATTTAGGATTTTAGCTCGACCAGTTAGACTCAGATTTTATCCGACTCCAAAAGATGATTTTTCGAAAACTTTACAACAAATAATTGCAGTGATTAAACTTGGAAACACTTTAACTCATTTAAGACTTACAGTAGGAGGAAAGATGCTGTTAACTTAATATTTTGAAAAGAATAAACCTACAATTGCCTTCTGACAAGATTAAAATTTATGTCCTATATTTAAAACTTGGTTTTCACCAAAAGTGGTAGTTGCATTAAACGATAGAGTTGATTTAATTGATGGAATTAAAAACAATAAAATCCCTGGCGGATTATACATACTGATTTATGCATAAATAGGTTTATTGTGGTAGGCAGAAGTACAAATTAATTTTTCAAAATTCATTACTTGATGCCGCAAAAGGGTGACAAGAGGCCAAGTATCCATAGTGTTTGTGTCAGACCACCAGGTGCTACAAAGGTAGGCTATCCTTTCCTTTTTCCAAACGGAATAATTCTGTTTATAACTAATCTATTTGCTTTTTTATCTCCTTTTATTCCTTCATAAGATGGTGCACAGCAAGACTGCAACGCTGTTTATTTTTGGCTTTTTTGTATATAATAATAATGCAAATAATGTACAAATATGATTATGTGTTGTGAAATGAAGATGTTTGTGATTTCTTGTTCATGTTAATTTGTTGTACTGGGATGGCTGTATGATCAAATTGTTTTATTTTCAGGCATTGCCGGTCACAATACTCATGATTTCTCTAGAAAGGTTATTGAAGAGTTGTCTCATTATATTGCCTGATGATGTGAGTGATAACCCTAAACATATATTTTTCTCCTATGTGAAGAAGGCCTGAAAAGGTAGCTTGGAGCAGCCTGACAAATGGGTCCATTGACACATTATTACTTAGGACATAAGATCTCTGGCATTCAGGAACAATAGGAATCAAAAGATTGCGTTTGAGGGTTGAAAACGTGTGGTTGAGAAGGAAGTGACAGGAATAAATGAAGGCCCAAGGTATGAATGATGTGTTGATGTGGGCCACGTGAGTGAGAGGTTCATGAATCGAATGGTATGTTTTAGTTTCTGTGAGCTCATTATTTGTTTTGGGTTGTGATTCATAGTTGTGTTAGGACAACTAATGAACGTTTAGGAGTGCACCAAGTTTTGTTTTTCATTTGTTTTTCTCTAAGGTCGGTGTTCCCTATATGTGTTCAGATGCTCGCAAGTTGAAACAATTTTCTGGGTTTTAGTTTCAGAGGGTGAAAACTTAAATTTTTTATGAATTTTCTTGAGGTGATTTCTCTTTGGGATGGGAACAGAACCAAATAGAACCTGTCATTCTGCCATAGGGTTCTGGTTGAATAATTTGATGGTATAGGATTTGGCCGCCCAAACTTCTTTAAGAGGGGAGGCCGAAGACGGCATGTGTTGTGTGTCTTAAGTGTGTGTCTAAATTTCTGTTTCAATGTTTGTCTCAAATGTTTGTCTGACTAACCTTTAGACTTCAGAGAAAACAAAAAGAAATAATAATAATAATAATCATAGGATGGAAAAATTGGAAATGGATATATTGGGGAAAAAATGACTGTTTATTGTGATCAAATGTTTAACAGGAATGAATAACTAAATAATGGTATGATTAAGATTACGTTACAGAATATGCAAATTACTTTCATCTAGTATTGGGGATAGAGGTTACGAGGAAGGATCCCATGGGACTAATAAACATTAATATGCATTCTCCAGCCACAAAGGGCTCCTTTCAATCTCCTGGTGGACAACACAAGAAGGTTGAAGCTATTAGTACTGATAGAATTTCCTTAGACCAAATGATTTTTCTGGAAACAGGATACTCTCAAAAGAACACCTGGCTGGCACAGGCCCAGGATGCTGCAAAACAAGCAAATGAAGGTAACTGTATTGTATGTGCCCAGGCCAGACCAAATATCCTATTAATAGAAACAGCATTTGAAAACTCTGTGAATGGAACTAAATCTAAAACAAATCAAAGTGATATGGCATGTTTGTTGCAAGTAATGTCTAAGGATAATTTGGATAATAATTGTGTTGGATGGGATAAAATTATTCCTGTGGCACCTCAAAACACAACTCTGCCCATTTTTCAGCCTCTAATTGTCTCTAAGGTAACCTGTTTCTGTAATAATAATACTGTCTCAGGTAAGTGGAATGCTGGTTAGCTAAACCCCAGACACTGCAAAACCATTATTCCCCTCACATGTACTGTTATAGTCAGGAAATTAACGTCAATAGAGCAGGTGTATGGTGGTACTGTGGAGGAAATAAACTGTTGGGATGGTTAACTGCCAATTGGGCAGGACAATGTGCTCTTCTCTCTCTTCTCCCCCCCTTCCAGGTGATTCCAATAGCAGATCTTAAAATACCATCCGGACACCAGAATATAAATATTCACCTGCATCCCAATAATATTGAAAAACTTTCCATTTCTTGGGAGGAGGGCTCCCCGTGTGGTTGGATGCTACAGGGGTACCGAGAGAAGTACCTGACCAATTCATCAGGTGGCCGCTGGGTTTGAATCTATTTTCATTTGGATAACGCCTAACAAAAATGTAGATAGAATAAATTATATTCACTACAATGCGCAGAGATTGGTTAATTTCACTAGAGGTGGATTTGAAGCTGTGCATGAACAACTGTCAGCCACCTCCCTTGTAGCCTACCAGAATAGGTTAGCTCTAGATATGATCCTAGCAGAGGGAGGTGTTTGTAGCATGTTTGGAGATTTCTGTTGTACTTTCATCCCCAACAATACAACTCCAGATGGCTCTTTGACAAAAACACTACAGGGGCTGAGAGCCCTGTTAAATGAAATGAAGGAATATTCAAGAACAAAAAATCCATTCTCTGAATTATTTGGAAAATGGTTTGGTAAGTGGGGACCCATAATGGTAAGTATATTCACATCTATCATTATTGCAATTACTGTTTTTTCTATTTGTGGTTGCTTTTGTATGCCTTTTGCAAGAGCTCCCATCCTCAGGTGTATTGATTGTGCTATTGGTTCCAGTGATACCAGAGGTTTGAGATTACCAGAATATCAAATGGAAGTGGTGCCTGAACACAAACCGATGTTGTCCACTGAATATTTGAGCACAAGTGATGATGTGGACCCCAAAGAACCAAACCAATGCGATGGAGAAATTATGATACTGTGCAGTGGGGAGGAGGACAATGGGAGCAAAATTAAATCACAGCCATAAACCGAGGATGCAACACCAGGCCTTGCCCAAGGCCAACCAGGAATGGGGAGCCAAAGATCCCTCACCAGGAGGATGACCAACCCTTTCCTGCGGCCTAGAGGGGGACCGGACCAGACGACTCCAATAGATAATTGAACAGGGTCTACAATATACTGATACACATTGTGCTTGCTCATTTCCGCTGTGGTTCTAGGTTTTTATTATTTTTGTTATTTTTAATTTTCAACAGCGCATTATTATCTATTTGCAATATTTTTAATCATTTAAATTTTAGACACACATCAGCATAGGACTGTTCTATGGCAAACAGAGGGGGTGCACACACTGAGGGCTGCAGGCAGTTACGGAGAGATGGCACTCCGTTATGGGGGGGCGGAGTTACGCGACAGCCGGAAGGAACTGCCTGCCATATTCTATATATATATTCTATATATTCTACATATGCAAGAATGTCATGTTTTTTATCTCTAATGATCCACTATGATAATTATCTGGACCACAGCCCAGCAAGAACTTAATAAATAAGGCTCAGGGGTTCTGATGTGAGGGGGGTGGGGTAGGAGAAGCAGAGAGGAGAGAGAGAGAGAGTCTGGATGGTGAAGCTCCAAAGTTTTCCTGAAGAAGTTACAATTTTGGGCTTTATGAGGAAGTTTTTGTATTATCCATGACAATAACGAGGACAAGGACTGAAAAGCGCAAAACTGTGGATCTATGACCTTTGAAGTTAGTTCCCTTTCAGTCGATTCACTGAGTTTCACCCACACATGAGTATGGGATATCAGGCCCCGAGTGCCCAGGCTGAAGCCACCTCTAATCACGCCTCCAAGGCAAATGATGTGATGACGACAGGTGACAGGCCCTGCCTGCACTATATACCTGTCCGTCATCAGCGTCATTACTCAGTTCTTACGCTCTTCACCTCGCTAAGAACACCTGTTTGAGTCAGGCTAGCCAGCTGCTGCTGGTTAGCTCTGTGTCTCTTTTCGAAAGGCTACTTGGAATTAGTTCAACTGCTTTTGTTGGAGTTAGTCACTGCTGCCTGCTGGTAAGCTCGTCTGCCCACGAAGCGCTAATTTTAAGCAGTTCAATCTGGCTTTTGTGGTTCGGGATGAGCACAAAGCTAACGCAAGCGAAGCAGAAGTCATCTATTCGTCCCTGTCCTCAGGGGTGCGGCTTCTCGCTTCATGAGAAGGACCAGCATGAGGCTTGTCCTGTCTGTCTCGGGATCGTTCACGCTTGCAGAGCGTTGGCGGAGCCCGAAGCATGTGCGTTCTGTTGCCAGCTTCGTCGCTCGACCCTGGAGAGGCGGGTTAAATATAGAAGTAAAATAGTCTCATTAGAATCAGACATTTTTTAGACATTGAATTTATAACACTGAATTTTTATACTGTGCAATTATGTATGTGAATTTTTTTTTGTACTTAAAATTTGCCAGCAGAAATTCACCTGCAGAAATTCGCCTGCAGAAATTCGCCTGCAGAAGTTCACCTGCAAATGTGTTGACCTTCTGGTGACTCAAGCCAAAGCAATAAGCACTCAATCGAGTCCAGCGTCTTTTAGCCAATCAGATTACGCTTATTTGATCATGTGACATGCCATTGCCTTGGGCGGAGGCGAGTCTCTTAACAGTTTGCTAGATAGTGGCTTAATGAAGATCAGTGATGAGATTCAAATGGGTGTTAATTACCTGGCGTTTTGTAATAATATATTTTTGGCAGAAAAATCTCATCACTGATGACACCATGATCCTGATGACCGGCAATGGGCTACCGTTTATACTTTTGCCGGAGACCACCCTGTTTTATTGGTGTGGTAAACACGGCGGTAATGGCCCAATCAGCAGAGGTTCTAAGAGAGGAAATAAATATGCTGTTGGCAAAAGGAGCTACCCATGCGGTTCCTGAGTCTTGGTACAGCCTTTATTTTGTTGTTCCGAAAAAAGGGGGCGGGCTTCGTCCAATCCTGGAGTTGAGAGTTCTGAACAAATACCTCTGAACATACAAGTTCAAAATGTTAACACTCAAGCAGCTTCTGAGTGCTATCAGCCCGGGCAATTGGTTTGCCACGATCGACCTGACAGACGCTTACTTTCACGTAGTGATACACCCGGACCACAGACAGTACAGAGATTCGCCTTCGAGGGCAAGGCTTATGAGTACCTCGTACTGCCTTTCGGTCTGTCTCTAGCGCCTCGCACCTTTACAAAATGTGTAGACGCAGCGCTAGCACCTCTCAGAGAAACAGGCGTCTGCATTTTAACTTATCTGGACGACTGGGCTTTAATAGCCAGTTCCAGAGAGCAGGCGACAGTGCAGCTGTCTCAGGCTCTGTCACACATTCAGGCCCTAAGATTTTTGGTAAACTCTCAGAAAAGCTCGCTGATCCCAAGTCAGCAATTTTCATTTTTCGGTCTGGAAATATGCTCCCTTACAAGCAGGACACATCTTTCTGATCACAGAGTGGCCTCTTTTCACCGCTGCCTAGCTCAGTTTCAGTTGGAACACAAACTGCGTTTCCAGACTTTCTTACAACTGATGGGTATGATGGCATCTATGACTGCTGTAGTACCACTCGGGCTACTGAAGATATGCCCGTTCCAGCGGTGGACCTGCTCTCACTTGTTGTGTGCATGGTGTCACCGCAGCAGAAAGCTAACGATAACCACTGCCTGTATGTCGGCTCTCAGCCCTTTGCGGAAACCAGGACTGTTGTGCCTCCTTGAGGTGGTGGGGGGTGTTGTGCGATGGCGTGACGATGATGGGGGTTTGGACACCAGTACAATCCAAACTCCACAGAAACTGCCTCGAGCTCTTAGCGGTTCTGCTGGCTCTGCAACATTTCTGCCAGGTTCTGTTAAACCAACATGTTCTGGTCAGGACAGACAACACCACTGTGATTTCATACATAAACAGACAGGGAGGGACTCATTCACTTCCTTTCCTGAAGCTATCACACACCCTCTTGCCGTGGTGCAGCGTACACTTTCTGTCTATCACAGCTACTGATGTCCCGGGACGACTGAATCTGGGTGCAGATTTGCTCTCCAGAGGCGGACCTTGGGTGAGAGAGTGGAGGCTTCACCTCTCTGTGGTGGCACAGATATGGTGTCTGTTTGGGACAGCAGCAGTAGATATTTTTGCCACCAGAGCCAACACCCACTGTCCTCTGTTCTTTTCCATAACAGATCAGGAGGCTCCACTGGGAGTGGATGCCCTGGCCCATCCATGGCCCAATGTACTCCTGTATGCATTCCCCCCAGTGGAAATGATACTACCTGTACTATAGAGGGTGCGCAAACAGGGTTTGTCCCCTAATTTTGGTAGCACCCCGTTGGCCTGCAAAGTCATGGTATTCTGAGATAATCAGCCTGCTGGCAGTAGAGCCGTGGCAACTCCCCGTTCGCCGGGATCTCCTCGCTCAGGCAGGGGGGGAGATATTTAATCCACACCCAGAGCTGTGGAAGCTGCATGCCTACCTGCTGAGAGGTCCAGCTTATTAGCCAAAGGCCTCCCCCCACGATGTGGTGGCAACAATCCAGAATGCAAGAGCATTTTCCACTAGAGGCTTATACGATTATAAATGGCGGGCTTTTGACCAGTGGTGTGAGGACAAGCACATTGTTCCATTTCAGTGCTCAATGGTAGAATTTTAACGTTTTTGCAGGAACTGTTGGATTAAGGTCTTTCCTTTTCCACAATTAAGGTCTACTTGGCTGCCAGTTCTGCCTGCCATATTGGTTTTAATGGAATCACACCAACTGCTCATCCTCTGGCTGTACGCTTCTTAAAGGGGGTTCGCAGACTCAGACCTGTGATTAAACCCAGTTTTCCTTCCTGGGATCTCACATTGGTACTAGAAGCTCTTTGTGACCCTCCATTTGAACCTTCAGTAGATGTTAAGTTCCTTTCATATAAGGTTGCTCTGCTTCTGGCTCTGACAACTGCAAAGCGTGTTGGAGACCTCCATGCTTTGTCTGTAAATCCTACCTGCATACACTTTTCACCTGAATGTTCCAAGGGCACTTTGCAATCTAATGCAGCTTATCTTCCTAAGGTTATACCTTCGGACTACAACTCCATGACTATGGAGCTTTCTAGTTTTTGTCCACCTCCTTTTGCATCTGAGGAACAAAGGAGGTTACACTTCCTGTGCCCTTTACATGCACTGCGCAGTTACATTGACCGTACACAGACTGTGAGGTATGTGATCAACTGTTTGTCTGTATTGCTAACCCAGCAAGGGGGAAAGCTCTTTCCAGACAAAGACTCCCACTGGATTGTGGAGGCTATTTCTCTAGCTTACAGCAACAGGGGTCTCCCAATGCCACGTGGTGTGAGGGTTCACTCCACCAGGAGCATAGCGACCTCCTGGTCCCTATTTAGAGGCGTGCCCATGAGTGACATTTGTGATGCAGCCAGCTGGTCTTCGCCGCACACATTTGTAAAGTTTCATCGTTTGGATGTGACAACCCCTTCTGTGGCTCACTCTGTTCTTTCTGCTGGGTCTGAAGTGCTGCACCAGTATGCAGCGCATGATCCAGGTTTGATGGCTGTTCTGCGGGGTGTTTATATGTGTCCCATACTCATGTGTTGTACTGAGTGAACCGACTGAAAGGGAACGTAAAGTTATGCATATAACTACTGTTCCCTGAAGGAGAGTAACAAAGTACAACACATGGCTGCCCCGCTGCTCAGCTGGGCTCGGTGAATAGCGGCTATCGAACTGAGTAATGACGACGATGACGTACAGGTATATAGTGCAGGCGGGGCCTGTCACCTGTCATCATCTCATCATTTGCCTAGGAGGCGTGATTAGAGGTGGCTTCAGCCAGGACACGTGGGGCGTGATATCCCATACTCATGTGTTGTACTTCGTTACTCTCCTTCAGGGAACAGTAGTTATATGCATAACTTTACGTTTTAGGTTGGATATTGCATAGTGCTCGCAGATTCAGCAGGCTCGTCCTTGGTCAGATGCAGGCAGTCTGGTTATGGGCAGCTGCTCTCTGCCTGCTCCCTCCTCCTGCAGACGCTGGTCTGCTTAAGGACCGTCAATAAATGTTCGAACCAAACAGTTGTTTCATGGTGGTATAGTTTTGTGTGTTTTGGGGGAAATGTTTGTGCCTCTGAACAGCTGATTTTATGTGTGATTAGCTGATTTAGGATGTTATTAAATACAGTCAATCTGCCTTCATGTAATTCGGAAAGCTGGTTTAATCTCTAAATGGTAAAATTACATGTATGACCTGCTCCGGCCACTGTGGTCCTTAATATTATGGTAGTTGCTCTTGAGTTTTATTAACTTTTCCCTGCACGGTCTCAACGAAAACCTTCTCATTTATCCTCCTCCTACGGCGGAGGATGAAGAGCAGTCTGTTCAGTCACATGGAGTTCCTACTCGGCCCCGATCGTACCTGCTCAGGAGCAGGGACCAAAAAAGTAGGTACGGGTAGGGAAAAACAGTAATGGAAACGCTTGCATAGCAAGCTGAGTGGAGTCGAGTAGGGCCAAGTCGAGCCAGTGGAAAAGGGCCTTCAGTAGCAGTTGTGCTATACTCTTCCAATTTTCAGACTGGTTTGAGATCGCTCTTTTAGATGTTTGACAGTTGAGAAATTAATTTATAAGCTAACCCTGCTTTCAACATCTCCACACTTTTAACCCTGATCCGTTTGCTGTGTTCCTTGGTCTTCATGATACTGTTCGTGCACTGAGGTTCTCTAACACACTTCTGAGGCCTTCAGAGAACAGCACTTTTATAATTCAATTACTCACAGGTTAACTCGATTTACTAAATAGGTGATTTCTAAAGGCAAGTGGTTGATTTATTCAGGGGTATCGGGGGTTGAACACAAAACCACACCATATTTTCTTTCAACTCAAAATTATCATGACTTTAAATCCATATGAAAAAATTTAATTTGTGATTGTAACATAGAATCAAAAATCCTAATAAGATTTTTTTTTTCTAGAATACCGAAAAGAGCAAGTCCTATAAATACATGGGGACTAAGATCATTGACGATTTTAAAAGTTATGAAAGATACCTTAAAATGAAAGCACTCTGGCCGCCAAGACTTTCACACTAGTGTGATGTGAGCTATCTAGTCTTTGTCAGGATTTTTGCAGCTGCATTGTGGGTCAACTGTAAAGGAGCTACATTGCAGTAATCGGTTCTGCACATAATAAAAGCACTGGACCAAGAGAAACAAAGAGTCAAATAGTCAAACATTGGCAATACCCCATTTGAGTAGCTACACTATAATTGCCAAAAGCATTCACTCACCCATCCAAATAATTAAAATCAGGTGTTTCAATCACTTCCATGGCCACAGTTGTATAAAATCAAGCACCTATAGGAATGAAGACTGTTTCTACAAACATTAGTGAAAGAATGGGTCGCTTTCAGGAGCTCAGTGTATTCCAGCATGGTACTGTGATAGGATGCTTCCCCTGCAATATGTCCAGTTGTGAAATTTCCTCCCCTCCTAAATATTCCACCATCAGCTATTTGTGGTATTAAAAGGAAGTCGAAGCACTTACGAATGACAGCAACTCTGCCACAAGGCGGTAAACTGACGGAGCGGGGGCAGCAGATGCTGACGTGCATAGTGCGCAGAGGTCACAGACTTTCTGCAGGGTCACTCGCTACAGATCTCTATCTAAACTTCATGTGGCCTTCAGATTAGCTCAAGAACAGTACATAGAGACCTTCATGGTATGGGCCTCCATTGCTAAGCAGCTGCATCCAAGCAATACTTCACCAAGTGCATTCCAAACCATCTCATGCAGTGGTATAAAGCAGCCCGCCACTGGACTCTAAAGCAGTGGTGGCGCATTCTCTGGAGTGACAAATTGTGCTTCTCCATCTGACAATCTGATGGATGATTCTGGGTTTGGCAGCTGCCAGGAGAATCGCACTTGTCTGACTGTATTGTGCCAGGAGTAAAGTTTGTTGGAGGGGGGATTAGGCTGTGGGGTTTATTTTTAGGAGCTGGGCTTGGCCCCTTCGTTTCAGTAAATTGAACTCTGAATGCATCAGCATACCAAGAGATGTTTTACAATTTCATGCTACCAACCTTGTGGGAACAGTGTGGAGATGGCCCCTTCCTCTTCTGGAAGAATGGTCAAATATTTACATGAACACGGTCCTGAACCTTGTGGACAGCCTTCTCAGAAGAGTTGATGCTGTTATAGCAGCAAAGGGTGGAACAATGTCATATTAAACCCTATAGATTAAGAATGAGTTCATAGGCGAGTCAAGGCAGGTGAGTGAATACTTTTGGAAATATAGTGTACACAGCAGTAATCTGTTGTGCATGTCATAAAAGCATTGGACCGAGAGAAACAGTCAAACCTTGGCAATACTCCATTTGATGGAAAATAAAACCCAAAACAAGCTCTAATTGTTTAGAAAGAGAGAAAATAACATATCTAAAACTGGTGTTTAAATAGTAGTTTCGCATATAATTATTAAATGTGTCTTTATGTCACAATATTGCTGTGGATGTTAGATAAAAGGACGCAGGAGTGTATGAATGTATGTGTGTGTGTGTGTTTTAAACTTTCTCCTTCCCCCTTAGGGCAGTTGTTACAACCTTCGTTTGAACAATAAATTTTTCCACAGCAGTACTAGAACCCCCCCATCAGACCACACCTTCAATTAGAGGTTATTCATAACTACTTTGCTAGCAGCCCTCCAGGGTGACAGCTGTCAAGGGAGCAAAATAAATAATAAAAAAACAAAAAAAACAATTTGGCTTTAAAGAGCAAAAGTAATGAGGCATAGAATAATGTTGTTGTGGAGTTGTTGGAATTGTCTTTTGCCGGTTAAGGGGTCTATATTAAACAGGGATCAAACTCTGCAACAAAAGTTGTACTTTCAAAGTTTAAGACCCAGGCAGACAGACAGACAGGCAGGCAGGCAGGCAGCCAGATTGGTACAGGTGTTCATTGTGCAGTCTGATGGTATAGATCTCAGTTACGCCATTACTCCAAATCACATTTATTTTCTGGTACCCCTGATATTTATGAACTTTGCATGCATCTAGAGGGAACTATTACGCATTAAGTCAAACTTTCCATGGGCCGGTGGTGCAGTTCTGCAGCTTTATTAAAAACAGTGCCAGTCAGAAATTACATGCACTCATGATTGGTATCAATGTCATATTTAGTTTGGGCATTTAATAATACATTTTAACCCTTGTTTTATATGGTGAGCTATACACTGCATTCAGTCAGTTTCAGGTGCTTTTAAAAAAGAAGAATTTTGTGTAGAAGCTTGAATATCTTGTGTTTTCTAACATCTATACAGTGTTAAAATTATAAATAGAGACTTAAATGTATGCATGTCTTGTTCAAGACAACATTAGACACGGATCAAAACTGTCATTATGTCAAAATTGTATTAATTTATCTGTTAAGTTGATATTGAAAATGCTTGAGGTAGTTCTCCATCCTTATGACTCAATTCATACTGGTAGAAAAACAAGTCCTTAGCATAAAGGTGTCACCACCTTGCCTAACAGGTACCAAAGTGCTTTTAGATTTGAAAGAGCCACCTTGTTTCCAGACTTCTTGTCACTGTGACCAAATAGCAAAATCTTTGATACATCTGTCCATGAAGCTTCTCTCCAGAAAACATTTGGCTTTTCCAGGTGTGCATCTGCAAATTTCTGTCTAGGTTAAAGGTGTTGATTTAGTAGCAGAAGCTGTTTTTCTTGGCCATTACCCTTTCAGTCCATGTTGATGTTAATCTGGTTTCACAGACGGCAGTAAGCCTGGTTTTCCAGTCCAGAATCTTCCAGTTTATGATCTACTTGACGATTGGTGGTTCTTGGGTTGTTCTTACACAATCCTGAGCAATTTTATTTCATCTGAGGAGGATGGTTTGGGTCAGTTGACTTAAACTTGGACATATTGTGTGTGACAACGAGACAGTGATGTAAAACACGTCAAAATGGGTTTTACAGTTGATAAAGGAGGATTTCATTAAACTTTTGGAATGGCCCTCGACCCTACTGAAAATGCATGGATAAGCTTGAAAGCGAGGTTCACACCAACTAACCAACATATTTAAATAATCACCAAATCTGCCAAGAATGTTCAAACATTCAACCAGAATTATGGCAGAAACTTGTTGATGGCTATAAAAAGTCTGTGGTTTTTATAATCATTCATTCATTACCCCCCCTAAAAAGAAAGGTGCAAATGTCCAAGATGAATATGAGATTCATGCCGATGATAAGTTTAAATAAACTTCTAACCAAAAAGTGCAAGTAGTTACGGTCCATAGGACAAATTATGTCTTTGTGAATTATTTGTCAGTACACCGCGGTGGAGATCAGTTGAAGTTTTGTTGAATTTTCTCTTTCTTACACACTCAGGGTAAGAAATAGTTAATTATAAAATGAAAAAAGTTGTACAGAAAAGAACTTGGATCTCTCATTAGCAATTTACATTTGAAAAAAAATGACCCACTATGTTTGGATTAAGGGCACATGATTAGGAATTACGCAGCCATTTAATCCAGTTTACTTTCGTTAGCAAGAATCAGTGTGCAGTGAAATCACAATAATACTTGGAACTGGTAGTTAAGAAAGCTGGATTTTTCCTACTTAACCTAAAAACACTTTACATGCTCTTTAAACACAGTTTGTCAGACATCACATAAGACATAAGTTATTTGATGAAAGTATCTTTACAAAGGAACACGTTCTAAATAATATGCAAAATCCAGGTAGATCAGTGGAGGCCAGAGTGTGTGTGCTTGTATTCCTTAATCAGATAAAGTAAGAGGACTCCTAGACATCCAACAAGATAAATGTCAAGCATGTAAAATCACCTGAGACTAAATATTACCCAGTAGGGTTCCAGGTCTGGTCTGTACTTAAGCACCAACATGAATAAGAGGAAAGAGTCTCAAAGTGCTTTTGACTACAGCTGCGCTACTACAAGAGCCAAACAACCTGCATAGCTAATCATATTGTCTCGGTTCCAAACAG
This sequence comes from Crenichthys baileyi, assembly GCA_036173005.1. Classification (NCBI taxonomy): domain Eukaryota; kingdom Metazoa; phylum Chordata; class Actinopteri; order Cyprinodontiformes; family Goodeidae; genus Crenichthys; species Crenichthys baileyi. The sequence continues at coordinate 292,904 of JAHHUM010002691.1, forward strand.
ATATGTGTGTTTTTTTGTTTTTTTTTATTCAACAGTATAAGTAGTTTCCATGTGATGCAAAATGCAACCATGGTTACAGATCATATTTTCTTTTTAGTTTTTATAAACTCCAACCACTAAAATCCAATATAAGATGATATTACAGTATGTTTGGTAGACTGTTTTTAAATAAATGATGCCATTGTATTACTTCTGTGTTGCGAGTTCATATACCTTTATTTTAACATCTCATTTATAAATGTCTGCATATGCCAAATTGCAGTGCCCCAGTTTATTAAAGTGATTTTGAAAAGAAAAAAAGCAGAGTCATGCCAACATATTTCCTTTGCTGCATGCTATTCAGTTGAAGTTCCAGCAAGCATGGTGCCTTGGGCAAGCATGTCCTTCTGCCTTCCCCTCCAGAGCACAATGTTAGGGGGTATCCATTCTTCACTTAATGGACATGGGAATGCACAGCAGAAAAGCTATTTGTAAAACTCAACTCCTAGGCTCTGGCCCCCTGGATGGAGAGCCATATTAGCCAAATTAAGAGCTGAAATCATTAGAGGGTCCATGAATAGCAAGAAACCATTTTTATTCATATTTCAGAATGACAAATAGTTATGGACATTACTTTTTGTTGTTTCAATACACAAGCAAAATCTGTATGGACAATCATTAGGTAGATGAAAACCAAATAAAATAATTTGTACACATATTTTACAATACATACTGTGGTTCCTTACTGACAAGAGCGATGTGCAGGAAGGTATTGCTATTCATATGCTACAGCTAATTACAGTTGATATGAATAAAAAAAAAGCAAAAATAAGTTATTAATACATCAATTACACATAGATAATGTGCAACTTCGGCAAAGCATTTCATGTATGTAATGAAGAATTTAGTTTTGTAAGACTGAAAAGCTGGAAAAATGAGTAACTGGAGGTTAACACATGATTGGTAAATTGGCATTGGGAACTTAATACAAATAAAATACCAGCATAACTCATTCAAACCCTTAACAATACCTGACATAAGTGTCCATTTATGGACCTTTGAAAATATGTAGCCAATGTTGCCTATAAAACCGCTAGTTTAACCTTCTAAAGTGCATTTACAGTGTCTGTATTTTCATTCTTTTACAGAACGCGTCCTGGGTCTTTTTATTGTTTAATCTGTGATTCCCATTCTCACTTTCCCAGAGCACCACTTTGATTGATGAGAGAAGGCATCAAGTAACCACACCAAGTGCCAACTGAAGATACAAGCTCCTAAACTCAGCGACAGCAGCTGGTCAGAGCTTGAAAATTGAAATAAGTGGATGGAATAAGTCTTCAGTCCAGTACTGGCAATGAAATATATGACTTTAAACATAGGAGAAATGGAGAGTCCACAACCAAGTGTTCTCAGTTACTTTCTTCTCAAACGTTCTAACAGTCTGACTTCCCTCAGAAGGTCCCTGAATTTTAAGACAGTTTGTTTTGACAGTTTATTTCGAATCTTGTGTGTCAAGGGTCCAATTCTGCACCGGCACTGATTGAAAGTTTAAAAATGCTCCTCAAGAGCTGTAATTCCTGAATGTGCTCACCAACGTGTAGAAGGACCAATAAAATTCCAGATGTGACGGCCAAGATCTCAGCTGAACTTTTTTTTTTTCAGCAACATTTTCTTCCAAAGTATTCCAACATGGTCCAGGGAGATTCAACATGGGGTGACTTGCTGTCTTGTTCTTTGGTCCATGTGGACCACCAAAATATTTGTGCATGTGTTCATTTATTCAAAAAACAGTTTACTTGTCAGACACAATCAGAAGAAGAAAAAACATGTTTTTGCACAGGTTCTTGTAGCTAATCATATTGGTAAGGCAATTTCAAGTGTCCCTTTCCACATCGAGGAATGTACTTTCAGTAAAAGCTGATTGTGATTACTGCTGTAGCAAACAAAGCTTTCGGTAAGACTCTCAACACCAGAATATGCTGTGAAAAAAGACGTATCATCAAAGTTGAAATATAAAGACATCGTGGGTTTTTATTTTTTCCAAATGACTGCAAAGGGGCCTGTAAAAGGGCTGCAACATTCCAAAAGCAAACACAAACTTTAACATATAGATTCTTTTTGGAATTAAGATGTAATTTGTGCTATAATACAGAAACATGATACAAAATAAGCCACCTGTAATCCACTGTTTGGTGTCTTCTGTTCATTTAAACTTTGACCTGCCTTACTGTAAGAGATGAAAAATGGTTCAATCATGGAATATGTAGGAAGTAAGTAAACCATTTATATAGATTAGCAAAAAAGAAAAAAAAAAAAAGAAAAAAAAAACGTAATCTTACAAAAAGAGTGTGCTATCATCCTTAAAGGCAAATCCAAGCCTTTAAATAGACTTTAGGGGTGTCCTTCGAATGGAAGAAATCCAACAGTGTAGTCAGTCTTTATTTATTTTTCGAAAGGCATTTGATATCTTCTCTTGGTCCTTAACGCCGTAAACATTAAAGAAGGGAGAGCTCTTTTTGAGTATACTTTAGTGCTGTGCTCACTTAATTGTGTGGCTACCTCCTGGTTACCTTTTGAACAGCGGGTAGGCTATGAGATTAGGACTGTATCCCTCTGTGCACACTGACCAGTCGGGCCTCGCTGATAAGGCGGCGGGTGTGCCTCTCGTCCCGCACCCCGACCTCCCTCAGGGTGCTCTCTGTTAACAAGGCCACACGACTCAGTGTGTCAACGCCCGCTGCCGCCAGAGATGGGGCGTACATGGGCAGGCCAATGGAGACAAGCCAGTTGGAGACCGTGCTGATGTTGCCCAAGGTTAAGGGCTTCCGGGACATCTCCGTCAAACCTCCTGAGGGGATCTGAAATTAACAAGAAGGCAGTTTTGAGTTGTCTGATTTACTGTGTGCTCTGAATATAGTACAGTAGGTTCATGGTGAAACAATAGTAAACGACTAAGTCGAGTAATTTTATTGAAAGCAACAATTTTGAGCACCTTCATTGCCACTAGTCTCAAATTAATTAAAATATGTCTTAAATACAACCAACACTATTATTTCACTAACTGTTGCCAGTAATAATTGTCAGGTAAATAAAATGTTGCCTTACAGCCATACGGTGCTGTTTTCGTAGCTCTTTGACCCTGAGCTGGTCTATGGTGGAGGCCACATCTTTGACTGGCTGCTCCAAGTCCTCGGAGTAACGTTGGATCAGCGCCTGTGGAATGCCACATCGGCCGTGCTGTATAAAGTATGTGAAGAATAGATGAGGTCAGAGAAGCATACATTTTAAACCACAAAAATCTGGATTTCTATTTTGTTTTCAAACAGGCAGACGTTAGCGAACATCAGGGAAGCTAACCGTCAGCTGTATCCCATCTTTATCCCAACTCATACTTTCATCAACAAACAAACATATTAAAAGCTAAGAGATCACTATCTGATTGGGGATTTTATTGCAGCCACTGACAATGTTCGAAGTCAGTCCCTTTAAATTGACATGAAAAGTGAGACATTTTCAGGATTGGAAAAGAATGGAAAACAAAGAAATTTAATATGGAAAATTATTTCAATTTTTAAAGTTTATTCCATATTGTTGTATTCCCTATTCTAATTTTTAAACTAAAATCTGCTTATTCATTGAATTCTATTTAAAACAATTTAAAAATGTCACGAACTCTGCTTCAACGAGTATTCAGTATAGAAATTGATTATTGTAAAGCATACAAATGATGAACTAGTAAAATGTTTTGTTCCATAAACAGCAGAAATTTAGCCATGGAAAAGTATGGATTTTTTTTTCACACCATTCAAAAGTCCTAACAGACTGCATTGAAAACTAATATTAGGTATGAAAGTTGATACTGAGAGAAGAAGACTCAAAGTTTTGCAATCTTTAGTATTACTGTGGAGTTTAAAAATTGAGAAAGCCTGTAGAAAGAAACCTGTATTTTTCTACAGATACATGTCTGCTGTTTAATCAGGTGATAACAGGAAGTCATCTTAGAAAAAATCTTACAGTAAACCTTGGTTTTAATTGCGGTACAAGGTAACAGTAAAGGAATATTACACATTGAATGAACAAAGTAATGATTTATAAAACCATAAACAAGAACAGCCCCCCCCCTCACACACACAAAGATACATACAGGGACATACATTATAGATAACAATAACAATATCAAGCTAAATATAACCACGAAACTGCAGAGATTGCAAGAAAGAGAAAAAAAAACAGGTGGCAGGGGGCCTTGTCGTTCTTATCTCATCCGATGTCGGTGGAGCAAAACAGTCAACCTACACATGAGCCCTCTTTAGTTCTGGATATCAGGAAAATGTATCCATCTGATAACTCTAATAAGAGGGTTCCAGAATTCAGAAAATTTGACAGAGGAGCCACTCAAGGTGAGGCGAATCCTTTCGAACCTAATAAAATACAGGACATCCTGAAGCCAATGGACATACGAGGAAGGTTGAGGGGATTCCCATCAATATGGCTCTACGTGCAAGAAGAGTCTTAAAAGCCAATGAGGATTTTTGCAGTTATGACAGAACCGGCTCAGGAGGCGCAACACAAAATAGAGCAGTTAAGGAGTTAGGCTCAACAAATACTCTGATAGAATAACCTTGGTGTAGTAGCCGTGGAGCTTTACCTGAGTCTACTCTCATATTTTTTCTTCTTTTAAAACTAATACACATACTTGTGCTAATTGCAGCAAGGCTAGAAAAAAGGATTTTGAATGCTGTTTGTAAACATTTTGCATTCAAATCTCTAGAAACTAGCAGGAAAAAATCTGAAATTTTAGTCTGGAAAAGTATGGATTCGAGGCCTGATCCAGGAGCCCTAATGTTAAGGATAAAAAACATTAAAAATAAGAAAATATGATGTTTCATTTTCTTTTATTAGGCATATTGATTTTTAGCAAGGTTTCAGCAAAGATTGGTTATCTGTTGTAAAGATTTCATAGTAACATAAAACAAAAACAAACCCCTCAACTCTGCACCTTTTCTCTGCTGATTTACAGTAATCCATCAAAGCTGTTTTGAGCTATTAGGCACAATTTCACACCTCTTCCCGTGATGCCCCAGTCGGTTTGAATTTGTGTTTGTTTTTCCGCTAACGTTAGGGCCTCCAATGTTTTAGTGGCTGAGCCTGGGGTCTGGTGAGTGCTAGAAGTTTTTACGACTGTGTCTGCTTTCAGTAAATCCAGCACATAAACTTAACAGTCTGAACCGCATCACAGAGAGAGCAAAGCCGCGATCTTTCCTTCTCAATTCCAGGCAGCGTATTTATCATTGCACACAAACAGCCTCAGGGCAAATAAATGCCCTAACATCTTAACGCATCTATACAAACAAGAAACACATAGGCTTTAAGTTGTGCTTTAAGCTGCTCCTGTTGCTCTTCGTCTTATTGGTATAAAACACAGAACAATTTGGAATGGAGCTGCAGTCAAACTATGACTGAGTTAAGTTAAGCATGTTACAGCCTTGAGGGCGTTAAAAGGAGGTCGACGCCAGATGAGTATAGCCTGAAGGTGTCTTGGAATCCAACTTTTCATTTTAAGTATGGAAAATATGAGTGGAAATGTCTTAGTTATGGGCCATCTACGTGATTCATTTAAAAGTGAGAAACAGAACTGACCCGATTGTATAGGGTCCTAAGGAACATTTACTTTGCATTTAATTTGTTAACTATATAATTTTCATTTGTCAGTCAGTCATTTTCTACCGTTTCTTCCATAGTGGGTCGTGGGGAAGCTGGTGCCTATCTCCAGCAGTCTATGGGCAGGAGGTGGGGTACACCCTGGACAGTTCGCCAGTCCATCGCAGGGCAACACAATTTTCATTTGTATTATGACAATTTGAAATGCAAAAAGAACACCACCTGGAGTTGGATTTCCATCTCAAAGTTAAAGGTTTTCCAAGCAGTCCCAAAATCTGGATTCAATATGGCTGTTGCGCACACAAAACCCAGTGAAAAGTGTTAATATAACTATTTATTAGTACTACAGAACTACAGACAGGTAGCGTTCCATAGTCTACTGTCTCACGTATGAGTGAGCATGGTACTTTAGTGTTTTAACACAAAATAGAGAAAAAGCATGATCGTCTTGCATTGCTAATAGAAGTTAGCAACACAACCACTCACAAATCCCACTAGTTTTCTGGCCTGCAACCATAAATCACCAGACTTGGTGTGACATCTTCCCAGATTCAACCTCCAACCTCTAAAGCAAAACAATTGCAGTATAGTTGCTTTTCTATCCACACTATATTGCCAAAAGTATTTGTCTGTCTACTTTTACATGTACATGAACTAGCAGCCAACCTTAAATATTCTGTAAACATCTTCCACAAGGTTTAGGTGTGTGTTCATAGTTAGATAAGAAAACCTGAATTGCAGCGTCTGCTCTAATTTATCCCAAAGGTGATCAAGAAGGTTGAGGTTCGGACTGTGCAGGCCAGTGAAGTTTCTCCACACCAAACTATATACACCTGCAGCCATAGGAGTGACTGGAACACCAGAATTCACTGATTTGGTGGTGTGACCCAATACTTTTGGCAATATGGTATGTCTTCTTAGTAAGAAGCCAAGCACTCTGGGCATCCTTCTAGCTTGGATGTCCTAAGCAGTTGCTTTGTTTGTATATGCTTACATCTTACATCTCTAATTCAGCTAAAAATGTTTACTGAAGAAATAAAATGAGAAAACCTGTGTGTAAAACGTCAGCTTAACAGGAGGTCTATATATAGTTTTTTAAGTTGATTTTCTAACCTTGTCAGAGTAAGGCTCCTCAGTCAGATCGATGCTTTCAGCCTGCAGCTGTTGCTCCAGAAGGGTGTGCAGATCAGGACTCATCTTGGTGTGGGAGAGCTTCCTTGTCACAGCCATTTTACCTCCAAGATCTGAGAGCCAGGGAGGCTGCACTGCTGGAGGGGAGCCTGATTCTTCACCTATAGACGATGAAGATGAGGTGGCACATGGACTGACAGGTGGGCTGAGGGTCTTGGCAGGGAGAGCTGGGGCGCTGAGAGCAGGACTTGGGCTAGTGCTGTGAACTAAGGGGCTACTTGGTTGGGAACGATTAAGGGAGTGTGTAGGTGAGGCGGTGGGGGATGGGGAGGAGGGCAGGGAGAGAGACGGGTGACGAACTCCATTGACAAGTCTTTCTCTGGATTTTTTGGCGGGAACAGGAGGTGGAATGGGAGGCTTTTTGGGATGTGTCAGGATGATCCTCTCTCCACTTGCAATAGAATCAGGAGGACTTGGAGTGGGACTAGAGAGAGGCTCTGGAAGTTTGGGAGACTGGGCTGTTGGACCCTGGGAGCGGAGAGGAAGCTGGGAGGGTATGGGTGGTCTGATAGACCTTCCTTTAGGACATACTGTTGTAATTCCTTTGTGGACTGCAGAACGCTCCTCCCTGTAGACCTTGATCGGACTGTTGCTGCCCAAGTTGGCTACCTCCTTTGGTGTTTTAACCACCACATTCAGATCATTGGTCTGCTCGAGGTGGTGCAGATCTCCCAGAGAGTGAGAACGTTTCCAGAGCCCAGATAGCTGCGGGGAACCATCAAGATTCTCACAACTGCGGCTAGCCGGGATAGGGGATCGTCTGTGGGGTTTGCGGAGTCCCAGCAAGTTGAAACCTTTCAGGGAGGGTTTGATGAAGAAGCTTTTAGGGAACTTTGAACGCTGGTTTTTGCCATTTTGTTGCAGAGCCTCTGTAGAAAGAGTCATAGGCAGTGTAGGATAGTCAGGAGACTGCATTCCTGCTGAAGAGCGACTGGATCGGGATGCTTTTCTGTTTTTCCCTGAAAAATAAAAGTGACATTCATACGAAGTTAACCTTTTTTTAAATAAATAAATAGATAAACACAACACATTCACAAATATAAAAATCATATCAATTAGTCCTGATCTTGACTGAATAATTTTTTTTCAAGCTACTTTGGCCCCCTTTGAATGGAGGTTGAAAGTGCCACAATCCAATAAATAAATCCTAAATTATTTACTTAAATGTGTTATAAAATTAAAATTGTATATGAATGCATAGATAATGTGTTAAATATTCAATCATTTAAACATAATAAATAAAAGACCTTTTTTATACATTATTATAGGGTTTGTTTGCTGAAACACATAATGAATTTATTTTTTCTGTCAGCCTCATTCATGAAACTCTGGGCAGGGCTATCATTGATCTAGTATATAATTGGTCTCCAGTTGACTTGCTGTGCAGTTAACCAATCAATTGTTAAGGTCTATTTAACAAGCCAATTTTACAGTTAAATTGTTAACTGTTAAATCTTCTTATAAACATAATGATTTTAACATGTATCTTAAACTTAACTCAAAACAACATTCTAACTACCACTACAGCACCTTCCACTCCTTTCTGTGTATATCTTTTATTCAGTATTTCTTTGGTGACTCTTTCTTCTCAAGTTGTTTAATAGTCTTGACACTGTTGCTCATAATGTAAAGTGACCTTGAGATTCTGTAAAGGCTCCTACAAACAAAACTATCATTATTATTATTGTTAATTACTGAATTTCAGATTTCAAAACATATTGATACATTTAAATATTTCTGGACACATTTATTTATCAATGTATGTATTTCCTAATTTATTTTATGCCATATGCAAAGAAAAGTTATGATTTATTCATCACATCGTGGCCCTTTTGGAACCCCCTATCATTTTACATTTTACAATTTTTTTTTCCCATCCTGTCTGTTTTTTATTGAGAAAATAAATAATGATCAGCGACATTACTGTTGAACAAGGCCTTTCTGTGATTCACAGAAAAAGACAAATAAAGAATCATTATAGTGCCACTGGGATAAGAGAAGCTTTTTGACTCACAGTCTGACAGACTGATTCACTGCTGCCAAAAGAGGAAATTCCTAATAAAGATTCTCTGATGGGAACTTTTAGAAAGAGTGGAACAAAAGGATGAAACAACTTACCGTTTATCCTTTAGCTTACAGAGCGAAATGGATAAATAAAATGTTTGATGTGAACATAAACGGATTTCCAAGAGATAATCCACAGCCGGTAGTGACTTTATTCCAAGTGTTTATGGTCAATAAACGATGTCAGATTGCACAATTCAGTTCTGCTGTAGCTTATACCGAAGCATAATCAGTGATATCTTTTGAAATGTTGCTAATAATGTGATAATGTGTTTAAGATGTGACAAACTTGATCAACTTTAAAAAATATTTAGGGATAATTCTATTAAATCACAATATTCTGACTTATTAATATACTATAAAAATTAAACAATGCAAATAAACAGGTTTGCTATTAGCGTTGTTATGGAGATCGCACCTTACCTTCAACAACCATTTACTAAACTTGTCAGTGCATTACAAAAGTACACATGATGATATGTGGAAGATATGCTTTATCTAGAAACAGAAATGAGACGTGTAAGTTAAAGAAGAGTTTATTGAGAAAACAGTTCAGACCTCCACAGTATTTGTGTTCAAATAAGGAAGCTTGATGTTGTGTGATGATGTTATTTACCTAAAACAAATAAAAGATCAGATCAAATTTACCTGAAAATGCACAGAAAACATGATAGGCCCAGATCAGTGAACGATTGGTAGCAAATTAAAAAAATCCAATCTTTTTCTGTCCAGTTTTTACATCATGCCCACCCTGTAGGTCAGATCTTAGATCTGGCAATAACACCCTAGTTAAGTGCATTATAACAAGGGTAAATAACAGTGGAATCCGCTAACTCCTAGTAGCAATACATGCCAATTTCGATGTATTTTGTATATTGTTTGTACTTGAACAATACAGAAAACATTTCTACAAACAGAGCCCAATCCTGTTTTTTATCGATTTCTGATGAGATACAAACTATCAGAGGTATTTAAAAATAGACAAATACTGCGAGCTTTCACGTCTGGCAGCTATATTGGATTTGCTCCGAAATATAGAACGTTCCATAATAGGTTGCGCTGAGAACAGTCTTCTGTGTGAAAGTTGTAAAAGAGAGAAGGCTCCGTCAGAGAAGGCACAGCATGTGCAAAAGGAGCCTGAATGGAAAATACTGTCTGTTGTTTTTGACCAGGAACTGAGACTTCTGCAAAAAACAGGAAATCTAAAAAACGGGAAGTTTGAATGTATGACAAAAAAGTTCAGTTTTATCCATTTGACCCTTCAAACACCATTTGTCATGGAACATGATTGATTCAGAAATGCTGGGTGCTTTTTGGAAATCTTAACTAAAGTAAGGGAATACACACTGAGGCTGCTGTTTCACATGACAAATTAAAGACTATATTTGTATTTGAAGTCATAATTTCCCAGTTTCCATCCAGAAATACAACAATTATGCTTTCCTGAAGCCGGAATTCCGACACTGAGTGTAAAAGGTGTCCAGACAGCCCAGAGTTCTATGTCCAATATGGCTGCTGCTCATATAAAACATAGTCAAAATTGCAAGTATTAAGTATTTATTTTTTCAGACAGTTTATATCTCATCGCACCACTAGCACACACAGTGCTGTACAATGATTGGCGCATGTCTAGATTTAATAGTGAGGAAAAGCAACAAAAATTGGTGGATTTGTTTATCTAGCATAGTTGTGGAAGCCTGAACCTGCAGAAAGAAATGAAGAATATTTAAAACATCTTATGCGGCTTGTTTATGAACAGTTTAGTGGCATGAAAGGAAAATAAAAACAGACAAAACAAAGAGGCAAAACAAAACAAAATAGCAGTGCCAGAGTCCCTTTTATTATTTTTTTAACAACTTCTGGGTCTGTGTTGGTAGATTGCACCCTTTACTGTTGCCTCCGAATGATACACATTAAACATGAAGGGGAAACCAGCAGTTACACTGGAGCTGTATAAATACAGAAATGAGACAAAAGCAGTGTTTTATGAGTCATGTAGCTGAAATAACGGATAGGCATATTTATATATTTTATAATATATTATATTATAATATATTATATATTTAAAATATAATTAATCTGCACACTACAAATAAAAATTTTTTTATCATTTTAGGCACATACTGTACTGTGCAATATATTCACCTATTAACACAAAAATTGGTGAAGATAAATTAAATTTTAGCACTGATCGGATTCCTCGCGCACTGGTTTTATCAACTGTTTCAGAACTTGAAAAAAAAGCATTTTTTAGCTGGTATTTCTGATTACCACATCCTCACAACCCTCAACAGAAAAATTCTACGAGTTCACAATCATCTTCCTGATATCCATCTATGGGCTGGGTAGCCACACATGGGCCAGTAGGGAACACATGTCCACAATTGGGCAGCGAGTTTGCCCTCATCAAAACAGTTCTGCGTATTGGGCCAAGTCTCTCCTTCTGTGCTCCGAACATTGGGTGGACTAGGCTTAGTGGTCTGGAGCTGGGCTCCCTCAGAGCTACAACCAGACTTTGGCACTGACGGCACAGAATGCCTACAGGGTGGAAAGAGGGGTGAAGAAAGTGCAGTGAAGACAATGAAAAGTTGTTTTTTTCTCTAAAGCACCCACACTATGAGAGGTTAAGATAAGAAAGTAAGACTCATGGGTGACGTTCGCATAAAAGCTTATTTGAAGGAGTGAGAAGGGAGGGTGTTATGCAATAGCGTAGAAAGCGTTGAAGCAGGGAAGGAAACCAAAGAATAGAAATAGCAAAACAGTGATAAAACTACCTAAAGTAATTCCTGTTGGGTTGGGGGTGACATAGCTGGACTAAGCGAAGAAATTATTACCATTTTCCAGATTTTCATTGCTCTCATAGCAGCCGGAATCCCTCGGGGAGTCCCCTACAAGGCCTCGACTCTCCGACAACAGCTTCTCCTGGGAACCCGACAATCCGCTGCGCTCTGGATCACTGCTGCCTAGAAACGCAGGAAAAATCTTCAAGGCAAAACTCCCTGTTGTAGTACAGTACTTTCAAAATACGTGGACCTTTTCACCTTCTGGCACATTACAAGCACAATCTTCAGGGAATTTTGCTGGAATTTAAGATGGTAAACAACACAAAGAGATAAATAATTATGAGATTTCATTTAAATATCAAATCTGAGAAGTGTGGTGTACATTTTGATTCAGCCCTTAAAGAACAGCCATTTGCTGCAGTTACAGCTTCAAGGTTTTGGAGGGCTGTCTTTCTCAGCTTTGCAAATCAAGTGATGGTGACATTTGCACCATTTCACTGTGAATAACAACTCAAAGCTCTGTCAGGTTGAATGGAGAGCCAGAGATTCTCAATTAGATAAAGTGCTTTGCTTTGACTGAACCCTTCTTGTACATGAATATGTTTTGTCATAAATCATTGCATTGTAGTTGGAGCTGTATTTTTAGGGCCACTGTCCTGTGTCTGATGAAGAACAGCACACCCACAGCATGATGCTACTACTACCATGTTTCACTGTTAAGATGTGTGTGTTCAGGGTTCAATTATGGTCTTAAATGACAAGGGCACCTTTGTCCCCCACATGGCTTTAAGGCAAATTGCAAAATGGGCCAATGACTTTCTATAATCAACAGATTTCTTCTCACAACCATTTTTATTCATTTATTTTTTACAAAGGCCAGAATCATAGAATGTACAAATAAAATTTATACTGTCAACGGATTATTCCACCTGAGCTGTGTATTCTGTAGCTCAACCAAAAAAGCCATGGGTTTCTTGGATATTTCTCTAAATAATGCTTTCCTTGACAGGCCCAAAAGTCTAATTGGGTGAACGTGTATAGGTTCACAGTTTTGCCTTAAACATTCCTTACTTGGATGGTGAACTAAGCAGTGCTCTGTGAGATGCTCATGGTTTTGGAGATTGTTTTATAACCTTACACTACTTTAATCTTCTCTACAACTTTATACGTGCCCTGTCTGGTGTTTTCCTTGGTCTTCATGATACTGTTTGTTCACTAACATTTTCTAACAAACCTCTGAAGCCTTCACAGAACAGCTGTATTTATACTGAGATTAAATTACACACAGGTGGAATCTAATTACTAATTAGGTGATTAATAACGCAATTAGGTTTAGACTGGATTTCATCATTGGGAAACAGAGCAAAGTGATCTGAGTACTAATGTCAACAACAATTTCCACACATTATTTTTAAAAGCTGGAACCATTTATTCTATTGTTGATGTGTTGTTTAAGTCTATCACATAAAAATCCATATTAAGTAACAGAATATTTTGGAAGGTACAGTACTTGTAGTATGAATGCAAGTTCTAAAGTATAAGAGTAAACTTTACAATGCACAAAGGTGATACGGTTGCATTATGTGCTTGCAGTAAAGTAAGAGTGGCATCCAGTCATTCAATAATGTCTCTTTTTGAGGGAATATAAATATAAGCAGTCAAATAAGTAAACGAATGAAGGGACAAAGGAAAAGCCTGACACATAAGCATCGTCTGGGCTCCATATTCTACTTACTGTCATACTCCTGCAGCAGTTCCACAGCTGTAAGCAGCACAGCTCTGTGCTGAGGATCTTTGATGTTCAGCTCATCCAGGTCTTCTTCTTCCAGCAGCTTGAACGTGTCCAAGTCTTCGTAGCCATTGAACAAAAAAGTGGGCATGTGCTCCTGTGGAACGGATATGGAGCAGATAGGTTTAGGAGAAGAGCTCAGGGTCAGGGTGTGAAAGGGCATAGACAGAAATATGCAAATACACTTTGAATATATGAAGAAAAAGTAGATGATATACAATAGAAAACCATTTTATTTAAATTATTTTGGCCACACACAAACACGTCACCAGGCCACTGTCCTATCTGATACAGCATTAGAAAAGTCACCGACTGTGAGAGTAAACATCGCATGTCACAAACATTAAACTATTAATTATGAATCAGTGAACAAAAGAGCTGTGTGTCTCAGTGCCATGTCTTTCTGGATAATGCAATATAAAATAAATACAGATTGTGGAGCTTTGCAACCTATAGAAAATTCTTCTGTGGTGTATTTATCTCCATTTCTGGAAGCACGTACATAATATTAGATATTTAGTGAGAAATGATGCACCTTCAGTGTCAGAGAACTTAAAGCCTTTACTGAGACTGATTTGCATTGTGGTATACAGTTGTTAATATTAAACTGAGTTAACTAAATCCCATTGATTTCAGGGTTTATTATTTCTTAGGTGGCATATGTGCTTCAAACCACAAATCTGTTTCATTTATAAGATAAAAAAGTTTATAACTGCTTTCTAAGTAATAAAATGCATACATGCTTGAAAGGACTTGCTATAAACTGCTTTGTGTACTGCTAATGTAACCCACGAATTCGAAGGATCTGGTGCTGACCAATTACATTCTAATGCTGTGGTGCATTTATTACCAGCAGATTCACAGCTTAGCCCAGCGAGCTTTAATTTCTGACTTGGCCACTGAGTTTGCCGGAGATGAAACCAGACAAAGCCACTGGAAGTCTGTTTCTATTTGGGGAATCGGAGGCCCTTCGGCTGTCTGGGTGGGAGGAGATGATTGTGAGCCCGGAGCAATGTGTAGGTTTGGCTGAAAAAGACACTGACCGCTTTGCAGGCGTGCGGTTGTGCCAATGGGGGTGTTAATGTTTGTGAATAAGTGTCAAGTCAAACATCCTGAGCAGTGCAGCCTGTAATTGAGTACACTATATTTTTCTCACAGGCAATTTTGTCTGTAAAAGCTGCTTTACACTTTGAAAACTATATTAAGTAAAGAGAAGCCTAAAGAAATCTCATTAAATAATACTTTTTTATTTCCTGCCATGCTTGGTACCCCACCTTGAGGTTTATCCGCTCCAGCAACTCCTCCACCGACGTGGGTTTGGGAGGTCGGCCCTTTCTCCTCCTTCTAACAGGCCTTTTAGGCTTCTCTTCTTCCTCACTCAGCACATCCACATAGATGAACTTGAAGGTGCCCACTTTGTTGTTGAGCAGACCCATCCACGTTCCCATGGGGGGCTTACTGATAATGTCAATCACATCCCCTCTCTGAGGAAAACAGAGACGTGAACAGAGTAACTGGACATGAACAATTTGATTTGGAGTGAAAAATCTTGAGAACCTAAAATTGATCCATGAAAATAAAAGACACAAAATACTTTGCCATATAAAAACCTGTGCCATTTTATGCATTTGGTTGGTTAGTTCACCTGCCACAAGACATTTCGTACCGACACACCAGTTTGTAGCTACCTTGACAACCAATGACAAAAAGTAATTCTTTAACCTTTACGCATAATCAACTAACACCAGGAGGTATAGATTTTCTGGTTTAATCAGGTCTCAATGAGGATCAGAACCAAAAGAACTGGGAATAGGGTGTCATAAAAAGGCTTATAAAAACTATACAATTAATTAAAATAAACCTTAGATTTAAACATTTTTATGACTAACTAAATGTTGTGAAAATACTTAATTGCCAAGAATAACGCAATTGTTTACGTAGCTGGATACAAAGTGGTTTGTTTCTGGGCAAACGGAAGTAACAAGGGACAAAATGGAAATGAGTGTATATGAAATAGTGACATTAGTGATATTAGTGAAATTAGTGAAGAACCCATATATGTATGTATGTATATATATATATATATATATATATATATATATATATATAAATATGTATATACATATGTATATACATATGTATATATACATATGTATATATATATATAATATATATATTATAATATATAATTATATAATATTAATATATATATATATTATATATATTATACGTATGTATATACATATGTATATATATATGTATATACATTATATATATCATATAATATATATATATATATATATATTATATATATATATATTATATATATAATATATATATATTATTTACCTATATATACATATATTATATATTAAAGCTGCAGGGCTTAGATTGCCATCAACCCCTTTTGCATGAATTGCATATCTGTCTGCAACACAATGGCTGGCAAAAAAAAAAAAAAAAAAAGAGGAATCAAGATTTTGTCCAGATCTCAGAGTGCTGGACCTTAATGTAAAATAGGCATGTTCCTTAAGAGGCCTCCTCAGCAACATGGGAGGTTGATAAATCCATACAAAAGAATATTACTTTATATCATTGCTTTTAAGGGCACTTAGATATCCAATTTTAAGGGTGTACTTAATTTTTCATACAATGTTTCATACTTGTGGCTTTTTAAAGAAATGTACAGTTTTTGTAGGGAAAACTTTTACTTCTCTTTTAAAAGGTTAAGCTCCACTTTTTTCTAATCATAAATGTGAAGATCAGCTGATAAAGATATAAGTTGAATATGAACCAAAGATAAAGAGTCAACAAGATGATATAACTTTGGATGTATCCTGAAATGAACAGAAAGTCTCTCCACCTTCAGTTTAAGGGAGTCGCTATCATAGGGGCTGGGAGTGAAGTCTGTGTGGACTCGAGCACGGCCGCAGAAGGGTCCCCTGTAAGGTGGCTCTTCGTCGTCTCCTTCCTCTGACTTCACGCTCTCTCTGTTGCTAGCTGATGAGTCAGTGGTGCTCACTGTCTGACCACCTGGAGACAAAAATGCACACGTATCAATATTTATTTAACGCTATTTAAAACCTGCCTGTAAATTTTTCAGTGGTCGCATTTTAAACTACAAAAAACACAGTTAAAAAGACGATTAACTGTAGATTTCCTCCTAGATAAACACAGCTCATCGTGACTAAAACCTTCTTCTAAACATCATCTCTTTGTGGAGAGATGTGAGTGTCAATAGCTGTATAAATACAGGTTTGAATTTATGATTACTTCATACAGCTCCCAATTTTTTTTTAACATTTCTGTCTGCGATTAGGAAACCAGAAAGAAAAGATCCCACCAAATCGCGCCTGTATGTATAATCTGCTGACAGTTGGGACAGGCAAAAAAGACGAACGGTATGAAACTAGTTAAAATAACACAAGAGATCCAAATACATGTAGTAATTCTATTATTTAAATTGTGAAGTTTGGATATACAAACATATATGGTTCTCTAACCATATCCTAATTTTACGTGTCATCCACAAATCTAACACACGGAGTACGTAAATAAAACCACTTTCTCTTATTCTAACACTGGAGCTATCATTTCTGGGAACGACCTTCTTTAAAAAAAGCTTTCTTACTCATTGAACTCTGGCCACTGAGTGAACTGCGCAGGCTTTCCACGGAGCCTCCGGCCTTCAGTTTCGGTTTCTCCAAGGAGTCGGTGTCTGGCAGAGGAGACTGTGGGGAACCAGGGGCTCCGTCAGGACTGGACTGAGATATTGAATGAAGGGAGGGGAATGTAGATGGGGGAATAATAGAATACACAAGAGAAAACAGGAAAGAAACATGAGAGATCAACAGAGTTAGTGGTTCAGGGGTTGAAAACATGAGGTAATAGACATCCAGAATTGATTCATAAGGAATTTGTCAAATATTTTAATGAATAACTAGGTTCTGAAATATATTATTCTATTTTAAAGATTTTTTTAGGATACATGATTACCTGTCTTGTGACATGAAGCTGAGCTTTAAGATACTGACATAATGTGTTGCACATGTAGAAGTAATTCACTAGGTGGCACTGTAGTCTACTAAATAGCTGCAACACCTTGAGAAAAAGCACTAAAAATTTACCAAATTTCACTACACTACATTTAGCCTTTCTGTAATAACAAAAATATGCGAACATGATAAATCCATTTATGTAATGCAATGTTTTTGGCTTGGGGTATAAATCTATGGGATCATTCTCCATTATAGGAATGTACAGTTCGCCCCCAGGTGTGCTTGGTTCATAATGTAAAGGAAAAAAACAGAGAAAGAGCTATTGTTTAAATGATAAAACACATAGAACATACATACGTTACAAGTAATTTATCAAAAAATTGCCTACCCAATAATTTGTATGTACATATTTTTTAATTTAGTAAACAGACATGGACTGTAGAAACTATTGTGCAAGCTGTTCAAAGTAATCTCTGGAGGATTTCATGTCTTTTATAGAGGTGGACTGGGAAACCACTGGTGACTGGAATTCGGTGATTTTCCACTTGATCTGTTTTACCGGTAATCAGCTAGTCAGAAACTAAAAAAGCCATCTTCTTCCGATCAGTGAACGCCCCAAACCAAGAGCTATCAGGTAACACTAACAAAGAGACTCCTTGAAGCGGAAGTTGTTACTCAGTGTAGAGGACTCAGAGTTAGCTATTTTTGGTGTCAGTGAGGTGTTTAAAAACTAGGCTAGAGGAAGCACAAAAGGTTTTTAAAGCTTCAAGAAAGGAAACTGTATTTTCTCCACGGCATGACGGCTGTTCCTGCTGATTGCCACTTTCACACAGTACAGCAAAGTTAACAACATAAACAAATTTGGAGCCATTATCTTAACCCATAATAGCAGATAATTTAAGTAAAATTAGTTGCAATTTTTTTAATGTTACATTTTCAATGTACTATATGTACTTTATGGCTTTTCTTCTGCAGCATTAGTAGCTCCATTAATTTGCTTGGACTAAATATTACTTTAAATGGGCATGGTAGTTTTCTTTTACCAATTTTTAACCAACCACTTAAGGATACCGGGGTCACTTCATTCGGTGTATCAATGCTAAGCTGAATGTGGCATATCCCACAGGTGCAGGCAAATTCTACAGCTGAACAAGTGTCAAAGACTCTAAACGCTCGCCAAAAAATTGGTCCAGAGTAAGCGAGACGGCCTTTATACGCTTTTCAATTCCTAAGAAGAGAGCAAGCCCAGGGGACACTTACATCACTAGGTCAGCTCAACATGGAGAAAACACTCCCCACCCAACAGACCGGGTCCAAGAAGAGGAGACCAGGGAGCGAAATCGAAATTTCTTCTTTTTTGTTCTGTCTCTAACACAAATACTTCCACCCACTCACAGCCTGTGGACAGAACATGTGGCTTTCACTGCAAACATCATCCACATGTTTGCTCCACTTGAATGCATAAAGCATAAACCATTTCTTTGTTGCTACATTTTAAATAAAGTTATGCTTCAGTTGTTCTTAATGTTTGAATATGATACATTTTTCCTTAAAACAAGATACGCTACGGTTAAGTTTGAACTGTCATGTGTGTGTGTAGGTAGGCCTGTCTAACCTGCTCAGAAAGCGAGCTGCTGTACTTCTTTGACATGCGTTTTCTCATCGTCTCCTTCACCGACTTGACTTTCTTGCCCAGGGAGATCCGAGTGGTGTTGGGAGATTTCACCACTTCTCTGTATATTGCCTCCTGTTCCTTATGCTGTCATTTTAAGGAGAACAAAAAGGGGATAATGAACATGAAGGGGGAAGAATTAAGCAGATTACATGGAAAAGCAAGAGGGAAAAGAAAGCTAATCAAGAGTAGGAAGGGTCAAAACCAAAGATAATTTATTGCAACAGGGGAATTAAGCTTGTGCTCCAGTTCTTACATTGGCCTCAGAGGCTGTGTTGACCACATGGAGAGAACGGTTGGACAGGTCAAAGCCCCCAAAGCTGCATGTTCTCTGTGTGTTGGGAGCCAAAACACAATCAAGTGAGTCACGATCAGAAGGTCATGTTAAAGAACCCACACCCAACCAATCTGCACAGAATGACTCATGCTTGGCTTGAACACAGGCAGTAGTTGGGGTAATGTACATGGCTGTATGGCTTGTATGTAAGTGGCATGATGTCATGTGAGACTGAAGACGGCCAACAAACATGATGTAACAAAGTATCAAACTCCTTTTTAAAAATGTGGGTTACAAGCACAGTCATGAGCAAATGGGCTGTTATAATGTTGGCTCCTTGAGGGCTTATAAAATTGAATCTCCAGGGAGAACACTGGACTAAAGATGTTTACCTCATGTGTTTAAAACTAAAACATATAACAAACTATAACCACCCAGCAAAGCAATTATTGCAGTTTACATTTGCAAAGCTGCATTATTATTTAAGCTGGCTCCAAGGAGCTGACATCACAAACGCTTTTTTATATTACAGCTATTTTATCTAAGGTTAGACAAAATAGATATTTTTTCAAGATATGCACCAAGAAATCTGCTGGTGACAATATTAAGCTTAGTACTTGATCGACAGTTAGCCAGTTGGAGTCAAGAAATCTGACCTTCCGATGAGTGAATGCTAAGTGCTAATAGATCACACTGGCAACATTGCTCTGGATGATGAGCACTGTAATTCAATGTTGACTATTCTATCTTACACAGTGTGATGTTTCCTCTGCTCCTGATATAAAAAGTTACTTCATCAGTCCTATTAAATGCACCACTCAGGGTGGCTGCATGTTGGAGTAACTCTGTTATTTCGTTCTGATGTCTTATTTTAAAAACTCGATTTCCTCCTTTTGTGGATGAAGTTTTATTTTTGAACGATTGTTCCCTCTGATGTTAAATACTGTGCAGCTGGAAGGATTTTTCTGTGATGCATCTTTACTTTTGGACATTTGTTATGATGCATAACCATGGCAACAGGGTGTTTTTATTATTACAACCGGGAGCAGCTGATTCCTGATCCCTGATGAGTTAAAAAGGAGGCGTCGTAAATGCAGAGCAGGAGCAAAGAGAAAAGAGAGAAGGAGGAAGATCAAACCATCTCTACGTTCGATTATAACAAGCCAATAAAGAAGGCTGGCTCTGTTCTGGGGACTCCTCTAGACCCTCTGGAGATGAATTTGCAAAGAAGGGTTCTTCATAAAATGAAGAACATTTTGGAGAACCCTAAGCATCCTCTTCATGAGACGGTTGTACAACAACAGAGTGTCTTTAGTCAAAGGTTTCTTCAGATCTACTGTAACTCCGACTGTGGCAGGAGATCCTTCCTGCCCACAGCTATTAGCATCTACAATGGCTCTTTGAAGAAACCTGTGTAAAATGAGCTACAACGAAATTTAATTACCATTTGTGATTAATAAAGTATTTTGATTTGAAGTTCATTAGTATAAAAAGGGTTAAGGCTCCTGTATAGTAACAACGATTGATTCAACAATCAAAGACATAACAGCAATTAATTGCTTTGTCTTCCCAAATATAAATTTGGACAAAGCTCTTATTTAGTTTGATGGGTCCTGTAGAAAACTATTGAATATCTTATGATGTGCACCGGCAATTCTTTCCAGCGGAGTTTTATTTATAAATACCTCTTTCCCATTAACACAATGATTTTCATGCCTTTGTACAATTTTTGTGAAGCATTGAGAAACAGAACTGTAAATTTAGGCTTGTTTGGGTAATCATCAAGTATTTTCTTTCAATATGAACATTTTATTGTTTTGAAAAAAGTGAAAGGGTATTTTGTTGTTGATAGAGTTTTAAAAGAGAAATCAGGAATGTCTAAAATCAGTAACAGTTATTGGAAATTGGCCACAAAACATTCTCACTGGTGAGTCTCACATTTCTTTACAGACCCTAAGCAAATAAAAGTAAACACAAAGGGGGGTGGCTAATGGTATGAAGGGAAACTGGTTTTGACCTTATGATGTTACACACAAAAACAATTCATAGAGGCAATTATAAGGGATCTGAGCACGGCAGGGGAGTGGGGGCTGATGGTATGATGGTATCTATTCAATTATTTTCCTTTTTAAAACAAAGAGAGTTTAGCTAGTCTTAGAAAGAACAAGCAATCCCCAACTGAGATAGCGCTGCACATAGACAAGCTGTTGTATCGGATGTCCACAGCTACAGCTCTCATCACAGCTTGGGAGCAAAAGCAGTTGGGAGAACAAAATGAAAAAATAAAAAAGAATGTAATTGTAGTGTTGAATGGAATGGACATGCACCCAGAAAAAATGTCTTCCAGAAAAAAAAAAAAGAATATATATAAGGAACCAAAACAACAAAAAGCGACATCTGCAGTAGAGTCACGAGCCACAAAAGAAGATAAAAAGCAACGACAAAAAAGTGGATTCAAAGAGTATCTGGATGAGAGCCATCTCCAGTGACTTCACTAGAACATGACAGGATTCAGGTACCCTCAAAGCTGCAGGAAAGCTCTACTATACCACCACCCACTCCTCCTCTTTTTGCCTCTTCTTCTGTTAGAATGGTGAGGCTATGGATTGGACTATTTTCATCCAAAACCTTAATTCTCCAATTTGCAACCCCTGCAGGATTTTTTTTTTTCCCCTATCCATCTTTTTGATGCTATTTTTGGCCTCTCGCATCTGTTTGAAAACTGATAGGCATAAAGACAGTTTAGTCGCTGAAGCTAAATTAATGAGGTCGCTCAAAGGATCAGTCTTTGAACTAGAGGTTGTGTGCCGTGCAGCATTTTAGGACGAGCAGCGTAGTGCTTGTATTACATCTTATACACCCACAGGTATTAGTGCGACAGTGAGCATGTTCCTCAGGGAGCTGACATTTCTAAAAGGCACTTATGAAACTTAACCTCCCAAGTGGGACACTGCACATTAAGCAATCACTTCATATTCATCTGAAATATAAAAGATGGAAGTCTAAGAACTTCACTTAAAGGTCATAGAAGAAGCCATTCCCTTTAGGCCACAGTGCCTCACAAATGTATTCTAACCACTACAACTGATTTATATTTTTTCAAATTATAACCTAAATTCAATGTTTAATCAGTTTTTTTTTTATGAGATAGACCAAGAGAACATAGTGAATAATTTTGGAGTAGAAGGAAAATGATAATACAATGTTGAAATGTCTTTTTATAAATAAAATTCTGCAAAGTGCCGCATCTATAAATAGCCTATCTGAGTCAATACTTTGTAGATTGGTGCAATTGCAGTGTTTCCCATTAAAGAAGTGTCACATTTTAAGACTGAAAATGTTGGGCATTCTACTTTGAAAATATTTTTTCTTCATCAGACTGGATTGAAAACAACTTTGGACATAATTTTTCAAGTCCTGCAACAGATTCTAATTTGGATTTAGCTCTAGACTCTGACTGGGTCATTCTAACACATGAATATAAAAACTATTCCACTGCAGTAACAAGTCCCAGTTTAAAGTCTTTTGCAGACTAACAGGTTTTCTTCCAGGATCTTTCCATGTCCCTGAGGAAGAAAAGCATACCTAGAGTATGATGCAGCCACCACCATGTCTCACTGTGGGGATGATGTGTTCAGGGTCATGTGAAGTGCAACATATAGCATTTTGCATATAGCCTATGAAATTCCATTCTATTACGTCACCTGACCAAAACAACCTCCTCCACATCTTTGCTGTGTCCCTTACATGGCACAGCACAATCTGCAACTTCTTACGGATTTCTTTCAAGACTCACTTTTCTAATGACCTTCTTTTATGGAGGCCAGATTTGCCATTATTTACGAGTATCACATTAAAAGGGGGATGAAAACAGATGCAGACCACTCTTTCAGATATTTATGTTTGAAATGTTTTGAAAACTATTTATCATTTTCTTTCCACTTCATAATTATGCTCTGCTTTGTGTGGTTCAATCACATAGTCCAAATAAAATACATTGAAGTTTAGGACAATAACATTAGCAGATGTGAAAAAGTTCAAGGCATAAATATAGCGAAGGAACTATAATATGTCAGATGTGCCAGTTCTTTATGTTTCTAGCTCATAACAAGTTTATATGCCTTTTTTTTAAATACAGTCTAAAAATGTTTTTTTTTTTTTTTTTTACAAATTCTCATCATCCCAACCCCCTGAGCTATTCTGCAACTTTGAAGCACCAAGTCCTGCTCACACGCGGCGGCCGACTGAAACCTCATGGTCCAAACTCACAGACTTCTGCTGGATGCGCAACAGCACACGCTTGGTGCAGCGGTCCACGCTGGCTGCCCATTTCCTGTCCACCTCACGGTCCTCCTCGAGCAGACAGCGACGCTCAGTGCGGCTGAGGGTGACTGGGCGCACCAGCTGAGCCCAGTTCAGGTGACCATACAGGCTTCGCTCTACAACGTAGGTGATGTTCAGCTCGCTAACTGCAGTTCGGCCTCGCAGTCTCCGGGGAGGGAACACCCAGCCCCCTCCTCCGGTTCCGAAACCTTTTGACTTTGT
This sequence comes from Crenichthys baileyi, assembly GCA_036173005.1. Lineage (NCBI taxonomy): Eukaryota > Metazoa > Chordata > Actinopteri > Cyprinodontiformes > Goodeidae > Crenichthys > Crenichthys baileyi. Next base: position 316,863 of record JAHHUM010002691.1, read on the forward strand.
TACGTCACAGCGGACAGGGGAGGAGGGGCTGACAGACAGGGGTGACATGGGGGACTTGGCACTGCGTGAGCGCTGGTACAGAAGGTGCTTGGTGGAGTAAGCATAGTTGGGGTCTGGTTTCCGTTGGGTCCAGCTGCCATGGTGGCGGCTGGAAGATTGATGTTTGGGACTGCCTTGCTGGCCGTCATCCACGGAAATCAGAAGACGGGACTGGGAATGGGGTTTGGGGCGAGGTTTGGTGAGGCCATAGAAGGCGTAAAGGGCTTCGTTGTTACTTACCCCGTGAGATATGGAGCTCAGCGCCTTCCTCATCTCGCTGTCTGTTGTGGAGCGTGACAGCTTTTCCTCGTCGTCAAGCCCACATCCATCGAGCTCCGAAAAGGAAGAGCCACTTCCTGCGACACCAGAGATGGAGCCTCCCAAGTCCCTCGAATCGGCTGCAGTTCTCCTCGGAGGCCGGATGAGGCCGTGGGTGCTGGAACACTTACTGAAGGTTTTTACAAGCTTGTGTCCAGACCAGGTGTCAAGGCTGCTGGATGAAGGGGATGTTGTCAAACTGTCTGTATCTCCATCCAGAGACAGTTGGTCATGGATAAGGGAGGGCAGGGAGGCCTCCTGGGGTAAAGGGGGCTTTTTTAGAACCCCTGTGTACAGAGCTGTCTTGTCCTCACAACAGGGTGTTTCCAAATTTAGAAAATCTGAAGAGACCAAGAGATCAGTGTACAATGGTTGGGAGCGACATAACACAATAACAAATAATAGAAGACTAAAAATGTGTTGAACTGTGTAAAACTATTTTTCTTATCATCAGTCAGAATAACAAACCTTCAGGAGAATGTTTTTTGCCCTCTTCAACCTTGATGAGCTTTTTCCTGACTCGCCGTGTTGAATTGACCAGTTTGTGAAGCCTTTTGAACTTCACAGAGTCCTCAGATTGCTCATCATCCGACTGCTCACGGGACTGGTGTAAAAAAGAATGAGATTGGGGTCAAATAACAATAATAATCAAAAATCTCATTGCATTTATTTATGGTTCAGTCTTAAAAATTCATTAAGAAAAGAAAACTTTCATACGGTCTAATTTTTCAGAATGATTTTATGATGCAACAAGATTGAAGTTCTGTTTGGGATGGCAACAATGTTAGTCAGGTGAAAGATTGAAGGAGATGTTGGCACACTGCATTGTATGAATTTCTAGTTCCTGGCAAACACAGAATGAATTTCGCTGAAATCCTCAACTATTTTACCAATTTAGATTTGATTTCTCAAAAAAACTCATTCACAAACAGCTCCTGCAAAAACATACCAACACACATACAAGCACAGCTCCTCCCAAAGCTGCATTTTTATGCTCCTCTCTCATTTGGTGATAAGTGGGAGTTTTGGACATAAAGCAATCAGCCTCTTTTGTGTCTGCTTCTTGCTGGTTTCCAAAGCAACATCTCCTCACTGGTCTCACACACACACACATCCAGCTCTGCAGCCCAGTTTGCAGGATTTAACTTTCTTAAATGTGAAATCTTGAATCATCTTGTCACGAGCCTTAGATGCTGGCTACAAAACAAATCATACAACCATTTGACGTTTAACATGTAATGGCAAAACGATGGTAATACCTATGCATCGGTCAGACACAGTTACATTTTCTGTAATGTTCTTCCTAAATTTTAAAGTCCCTCCCGATGCTAGATAACATTTTGGAGAGAGTTTTCTTCATCAGTATAGAGTTTAAAGTAACTCACTGCCATCGCTCTCCCACCTGTTGCTGAACACTGCCAACCAACTGACTGACAAACAAGACTCATACAACTGTCCCTTTCTGTTCCTGAAAAATATGGGCAGTCATTGTGTGAAGAGCAAAGGAGCAACACCCATAGCTGTTGTTAAGGTGAACACTTAAAATTTTAGTTGGCAAGCTACTACAGCCACTTGTTGTTAAGCAGCTGACTGTAAGCTGTCCGCTGGAGCCAGCGGCCTGACTAATTAACAAGCTACTTTAATATTGGTAAACTCGTGTTACTCTGTGGCAAAAAGTATAGAACACTGCACAATAAGCACTTACTGCCTACTTTAATGTCTCAAAATATCGATACATTTTAACGATAATGCTAATCTAACAATCTAATGATCAATGTTATTTTAGCACTGATAGGAATAATTATTAATTTTCTGTATTGCTATATTAAAGACGCACTGAGAATTCGTCTATTGACCAGAGCTGGACTGATAGGAATGTTGTAAGGTCAATAATCTTGTTGCGCTAATACCAACACTCTTCAGTGTGGATACTGATACTGAGTGAAAATGACTGAAAGTTTATTGAGAATGATTTTCCGAGTCATTGAGGCATTTAAAAATTAACCCAAAAAAAACCCGGCAATGTAAGAAAGTATTTCAAGGTAACTTTAACTTTTTTTCATTTTGAGCTTCCAACCTATGTTTGTCATGGATGGCAGCCTTTTTAAATTTCACAGGTAAGATATGGATCTTTATTGTGGAGACTGCTGCTTTTGTTCTTTAAAATATCAGAACCCTGTTCCACAGTGACTGCTTTCTCACACACAGAGTCTGACATCTCATCTGCTTTTAATATAAATTGTTTCCCCCTCCTATTTTAACTTTGTGTTGTAAATAAATACATATTTTTTATTTTTTTTATGTTTTGGTGTTTCTCTACAATGCACTTTGGTTTGCCTTGATCTTAAAAAAATAAATGCATATAAAAAAGTACAGTTGACTTTGGAAATCGACCACAAAATCCTAAACAGTGCATCTCTAGATAATGTTAAAAACATGATTATTTTTGTTTAATTATTGAGAACCTTCCAATTGTATACTACGGTAGGTTATGCAAAATCTTATACCAGCTCATGATCTTGAAAAATAAATAAATATTGTTTGTTATATATTGTTTAATGCAATAATATATATTTCTAATTAAACGTCCAAAACACTCAATATTCCGACATGATGACTGGCTAAACTTCAACAAACTGAAAAAAAAAACACAGGCAGCTTGTACTTTAAAAACTTGCCCAATTTCACTCATCACAGACTTGTACTAAAACACTCTCGGTTTAAGGTGATATTGGCCTGCAGACAACAGCAAAAGTATTATAGCAATTCATTTAGGCCTCTGCCAAACCTGCAGAAATCCATAAATCCACTGAGCCTCCAGCCCAGACAGTCCTCCAACTGAACCACGCAATTCTGACCGCTCTGCTGACTCCTTAAATTTTTCATTTAATCTGGGCGAGATTTGAGGTTATTCGTTTCAGAACATATACTGCAGAGGACGGAGAAAAAGACACAGTGCAAAAAGGCTGTAAGTTTAGAAGAGAACAACTGTCTTCACAAGGTTTTCCATCTCAGCTCAGATCCAAGGAGAGTCATCCATGCAAATGACTAGAAAATCAGGGGAAAAGAGTCAGGCAAAAAGAGAGTCAAACATATGAGACCATGAATCAAGGAGGGCTAAATGGCTGCTATAGTAAACAAGGTCAAAGGAGAAATTCCTTCTCCACCATTTCCATTTGACTTCACAAACTTCCATAAGGCTTGTTCACAAACTTTTGCTATAAACTTTAAAAACTTTGTTCTGCACAGTTTTACTTGTAACTGCTGAAAATTTTACATTGTCAACAAAATCAGTAATATTCATTACAAGCATAACATCTTACCACCTCACTAATAAAAGCAGGGTTCCATGTCCTTTGGTAAAATTCCACAGTTTACCAAGAACAAAACAAGTAAATCCGTCCGGGCTGACCGCACCATCATGCATCTGAAATTATATCTGCATGCCTGTTTGCATGTTGGCAGATGGAGTCTCTTCAGTGAGTTCAGCCGAGAGGAATGAGGGGCTGCAGAGCCAGCACAGAAAAGGCATGTTGTGAGTGGAGAACAATCCCAGTGTTTGAGCCCCTCTGACCCTGCCTTGGCCCCCAAATCGCTAATGGCCAGCCCTGGAATGTTGGTCTCAGATCGCCCAGGGAGCGGTGAAAGAGAGCATCAGACAAAAGGGCAGGAGACTTCAAATATGTCAACTTCAAAAATGCATGATTCTGGAAATAGAACGCAGACCTGCTTAGATGAGTAATACTGTTGACTATTTGGATTTGGGACTGACCTAAATCCATTTCTGGAAAGGAGAAGGAGTATCAACAGAAGCCTCAGCAGAGAGGAAATATTTCCTGAAGTGGCCAATTTTGGAACTTAAGGCAATATGAGATTTAGCAGAGTTTCACAATTTTTCAGGCCTCGGGGACAAGTGTAAAGCCTTTATCCTTGATCTCCCTAGCACCCTTGCTTCCTCTCTGCCTTCAGCACTTGCCTCTGGAGCCAAAGTGTGTGTTCCTTCACACAATACTCCTTCAGTACTGTAACTCTTCAACCCCCGCTCATGTCCATAAAATCCCAAATCGATCTATCTTCCTCCAACAGGAAGTCAGCGGCGAGTTTCGGCGGACTAATTAATGAGATCAGCACACTCATGCACAATTCAAGCACCCACATCAAAGAGCCAGAGAGCACACAGGACCTGGGCTTAGCGTATGAATGCCATAACTGACCTACTTTTTGATGTGGAAGGAAATCATGAATTACTACAGAGAAGAATATTTTAATCTTTGCAGTATGAAAAAAATAATAATTTTGCATGAATTTGAGTAATTTTCAAGCAATAAACTTTTATATGCATCTGATAATCTTATTAATAAGTGGCTTAGAAAGAATTTGAGTTTATGAGCTGTCCAGCAAATAGTTCCCCCAGTTTGATGAAGTAACCTTTGAAATTCTTATTTGAATGGAACTTGTATCCATCTGACAGCTATGAGGTAATGTTTGAATTTATATTAATAAGAGGTAAACATTTGTAATCGGGACTGTTTCTGGAAAAAAGCATGTACTGCTTACTGAAAAAAACTGCAATGGAGTATATCAACATCACAGACATGGTGGGAAGATATTTCCAGCAAACTTGGGAATTTGTTTATGTTTTGACAAACTCAGTTCCTTAAAATAAAAAAGTGGGTCATTGTATGAGATTGTCTGGCTGAAAGTTACTTCCACGATAACCATAACATTAAATGAACAAAAGCGCCAACTAGTATTCACACACACTCTTTGATCTTTTTCACATTTGTCATGCACCAGCCACAAACATCGACATATTTTTACTGGGATACTTTATGACAGGCCAACACAAAGTAATGTATCATTGTGATGAGAAAGAAAAATGATGCATGTTTTTCAACTAAAAACCTGCAAACTGTGGCATGTGTTTGTATTCAGCCCCCGGTATTTAATTCTCTGTAACACAACCTTTCCCTGTGCTTATAGTTGGAAGTCTTGTTGGGTATGTTTCTACCAGCTTTCCAGATTTAGAGAGAAAAATTCTTCGATAACTACCTTAATTTTAGTTGGATTGAATGAAATCTTGTCACAGATTCTCAATTAGATTGAAGTCCAGGCCATTCAAATATGTGAACATGCTTGGATCTAAATCTATCCTTTGCACAACTGACTATGTTTCTATGTATCTGACTATGTATCTCACTATCCGTAAAGTCTTTTGTAGGCTCCAAAAGGTTCTCTACCAGGATTCCCCTGTATTTTCCCCTGTATTTCCATCCAACTGTGACCAGCTTCCATGTCCTGAAGAATAAAAGGATCCTCACAGCATGATGCTGCCACCAGTGTTTTTCAAGATGGCCAAGATGTGTTCAGGGTGCTCTTTCTTAACCACTGATAGCATTGTGCATGAAGGCCAAAATGTTTGCCTTCTTGCAGATGTCCCCTACAGCACCTGTTCTGGCTTATTATTCAACAATGATTATGAGTGCACAAATACTAGTTGTTCTGTCAACAGATTTTCCCACCTGAGCTGTGAATCTCTGCACCTCCTCCAGAGTTACCACAGGCCTGTTGACTACTCGGATTAATGGTCTTCTTAACTGGCCTGTCAGCTTTGGAGCCAGGTCCTGGTAGGACGCGTGCCATGGTCTTATATTATATTTGGAGGTAGAAGAGTAAACTGGTCTAAAAATGCATTCACGCCACAGTTTTAACAATTGTTTACAATTACAACTCCTAATAAAATATATTGACGTTTGTTGTTTTAAGGTGACAAATGAGAACATGTTTATGGTGGAAATAACACTTTTGCAAGGCCCTGTAGCTGACAGACTGTCACCAAACAGGATGTGATTTCTGTAGCCAAATTCAACAATTCACAGCATCTATTATGATTGGCTTCATAGCATTAGGCCTCCTTCGGGGGGTTCAAATCTCTTCCAGGTAACCCAGGGAGGTTTTACATTGACCTCTAAAAGGATTATAGTTTACAAGACCCCTAACACAGCTAAAAATATTTGTGGTGAGAGAATTTGAGTGGATTAGGCCTACCCCTCAACACCAGTTTTCTACATGTCACAATTCCAACCAATTGAGCATTTAATTTCCATGAGGCAAATGCTCTTTTTAGAGGCCGTGT